>ML179097.1:147643-256573 GCA_004369135.1 Dendrothele bispora CBS 962.96 | reverse complement strand
AAAAAGACGAACGGCCAACGAAAGGGTGAGCTAATTCTCCAGGTTCTCACTGAGATCCTCAATTAACTCATGATTAAATTATATATGATCCTCACATCAAAAAAGTCCACCTCGTCTCCACCGACCTCAAATCCGAATCCGAATGTCAACGCGCGATCGACGAATGCATCAAAACCTTTTCCCGACTCGACATCCTCGTCAACAACTCTGCTCAACAACTCGAAAACCACGACGTCACTTCTCTCTCTTCCAAACAATGGGAAGAAACTTTCCAATTAAACGTTCATTCGTACTATTACACCGTGAAAGCAGCGCTCCCACATATGAAAAGAGGTAGTTCGATTATCAACATGGCTTCGATCAACGCTTTCGTGGGTAGACCTGATTTGTTGGATTACACGTCGACAAAGGGAGCGCTGGTTAGTTTTACGAGAGGGTTGAGTAATCAGATTTTGGGTGAGAGGATGATTAGAGTTAATGGTGCGTGTGTTGGTTTATAACTAGGTATCTTGACGGCATATAAGTATAGGTCGTTTCTGATTCTGAACTCTTCCTTCCTTCCTCCCTTTCTTCCTTTCTACATAGCTATCGCACCAGGTCCTGTATGGACCCCACTCGTCCCATCAACCTTTAGCAAAGAAAACGTAACCCAATTTGACAGCACCCCGATGGGTCGACCTGGTCATCCGATCGAAGTAGCGACTTGTTGTGTGTTTTTGGCTAGCGAAGATTCTTCGTTCATTTCGGGCAATGTGGTGAGTTTTGCAAAGGTTTTGTCCCTTTTCTGTTTTTTTTTTTTTTGAGCGTGGCTTACGTGCTATGACATGATCGTCTAATGATTTCCATGAATTTTTCACGACATCGATTGTAGATTCACCCGAACGGTGGTGTCGTTATTAGCTAGAACTTATAATTAGAGGGGATTCGAGGAATGAAAAACAGAAAGATTCAATGTATGTATGTATGTATAGTACGGGACAACGATATGTATAATAATCGCTTTCAAGAAGCCGCAAGGGATATGCACGCGTTTTCTACGACCTGTCGGCTGCATACATGTACATTTTGGCTGGACTTGATCAAGTCGTCTGACTCAGTGATTGACACCTGAAGACCATGTTACGTTTCCTTCCACACGCAGCGGCATAGGAGAACAACCGAATTACCAGGGACAATCAAAGTCAAACTTGAGGTAACTCACCCGGGGTAAATCAAAAAAAAAGTGCCCCACACATTTCAAAGCTGCTCTATTGGCGAATTATATACTACATACGACAATTACCCGGGGAAAGATACACTTTATAACACCATGGGGACATTTTTTAGGTGTCTTGTGTTTTCATTGTGACAAAAACGACGATCGCGAGTTACCACACCACTGTCGTACGTAAAGTCCAATTCAAGAGAATCAAGTTTAGCCACCATTTACTTGAGGTAGTGTCGAGCCGATGGCTAATGCTTTCACCTCGTACACAAGACACGCTCGAACCACAAAACTTTACAAAAAAATAATTGAATATTGAAGGCCCTACAGAAGTTGTTCTATGATGACGAATAATATACACTAAAAAAAGTTACATTTACGCGTGAACCTTCAAACTACCACCAAGCATACCCTTGAATAAAGAAAACGCCCTCGACGCTCTCCTCCCCGAAACACCATTAGCATCTTTCTCCGGCAAACTCGAACTCGAAGAACTCGATCCAGATCCAGACCGTTGTTTACCACTCGTTTTAGTAGTAATACTAGGTTTATACACCTCATACTGACCAGTCGCAGACTTTTTCAAAACCGTAAACCCTTCATAACCGTTCTTCGCTCTCTCTTCGCAATAAGCGAAATAAGCTGGGTTACCTCCATAGTAACTCAACGGTTCCTCGGGTTTTCCAGGGATGTTGGACCCTATCCACCATGATCTTGCTTTGAGAGGCTTTTTGCTGGATTCCATGACGATGTTTCGCCATTCTTTTTGAGCCTCTTCTGTGGCATCGATAGATGACAAACCGTTGTCCGTCATGTACTTGATACAGTTGATGACCCAGTCGCCTTGAAGTTCCTATGAATCGACGTAACAGATAAGTTAAAGACAAAAGACATCGATTGCGAAGAGAGGAGACGAAATGGGAAGGGGAACAGAAGAAACACTTACACAGCAGGTAGGACCATTACAGAACGCTATAGGTCCTTGAGGACCATAAGTGAAGAACATATTCGGGAACCCAGCAACCGTCATTCCCAAATTCGTCCAGACGCCATTCTCCCATTTCTCCTTGACAGTAGACCCATCTTTTCCTCGAATATCGATCTGAGTAAATCCACCCGTTAAACCATCGAATCCAGTAGCCATCACAATAACATCGAGCTCGTGATGTACTCCATCAGCAGTACGAATACCAGTAGGTGTAATTTCTTCAATAGGATGAGCCGAAGTATCCGTAAGCGTGACGTGAGGGAGGTTATAGATTTCGTAATAGGACTGTTCGAGAGAGCTACGTTTAGCACCGATGTAATGAGGAGGAACTTCAGGAGCGAGGATCTCTTTCATCTTGGGGTCGTTGATTCGAGCTTGGGTCTTTTTTCGCCAAAACGCGTAAACTTCTTTATTGGCCTTTTCGTCGAGACCAAAGTCGGCGTAGTTGGTGACTAGGTAGCTGAAACCACCTCGACCCCAAGTGTCTTCCCAATGTAGGAGGCGTTCTTCTGGAGTCGCGTCGAAGAGGTTCTTTGGGTGATTAGGGTAGTGGAATGCGACTGTGAAAGAAAGGTTAAACAATTATTGAGCGACTCTCGATTGATAAAAAACGGTTGATCAATATAAGAAAAAGAACACGTACGGTGCGTCTGTCTGAGTCTTCGGTATACGGCAGGGTATATCTCCTCCTTCTTCGCGATCTGCTCTTCTTTCGTCAACTTCTTTTGCACCATAGGTAACGCGAGATTGGGAGTGCGTTGGAACACAGAAAGATGCGAAACCTCCTTGCCAACCTCCTGGATAACCTGAACCCCACTAGCACCCGTCCCGATCACACCAACACGCTTCCCCTTCATGTCCAGCCCATCCTGAGGCCATTCCGCCGTATGATGACAAGGACCTTTGAAAGTCTCGAGACCTTTGAAATTTGGGGTATAAGGTTTCGCAGCAAAACCCATGCACAACGAAAGGAACCGGGGTTTGACAACTTGCCCTTTATCCGTAGTGACAATCCATCGATCTTCGTTCGAGTCCCAATGAGCAGAAACGACACGAGTGCCAAACGAGATGTCCTTTTTCACGTCAAGCTTCTCCTCCACATACGCAAAGTAACGTCTAATCTCTTCCCAACCTGGGAAACGTTCGCTCCAAGACCAGTCTTTCCAAAGCTCGGGGAGAGAGAATTCGTAGATGGGAACTTCAGAGTCGACCCGAGCTCCCGGGTAGCAATTCCAATACCAGACACCACCGAGCTGTTCAGCGGCGTCGAAGATGTGGACTGAGTAGCCTAGTTTGCGATAATGGTGTAGTTGGTAGATACCACTAAAGCCAGCACCAACAATGAGGATGTCAAGATCGGAGGGGGGCGAAGATACGATGTCACCCATCACTGGAGGAGATATGAAGATAAGAGTACTGTGCGAAAAATGGCCGAAGAGAAGAAGCCCTTTATAGACGCTATACCATGTATTGCATGAGTTGAATTTATTTGCCGGTCACTGTGGATCTACGATAATATGGGGATGAGCAAGTGACAATACCAATGGTGCCGGTGATGAGGAACACCGAGTTACCTGACATGTTGGACAGCGAACACACGCGACATACAGTCTACTCTGCGCTTCAGAAGTCGCAGGGTCTCTTCCCAAGCGCTTGCCTGCAGATTTTACCAGATTTTTCTATTTGGCTTCAGTTTCGGAGTCGTCCTCTTGATCTGGGATCTCCATTTTACCTGGGGAGGACCTCGGGCTGATTCGGGCCGACCAGTAAGCCCGAATTTGATGAGTATTGTACACGATGATGATATGGGCTCTAAGGACATTTGGAAACCCCGGCGGTTTTTGCTGACCGTTAAACGTGACCAACGGGTCAAGGCCGCAATTGTGCACGTATCCATAAACGCACGCCTACAGAATTCGCATACTATGACTCGAGCGCATAGTTGTCATTTTGGTTGAGAATGGTACAACGAGTAAGAGCCTGGGGGTTCATTTTCGCTACAGCTTGAAGCTCCAGACCTTTTGTAAACTTCCCGTGTCCATCATGCAACACGCATTTCATCAAACTATGCCTTTTTCTTCGAGTGATCGGATATCTGAGGCAAGGACAGCGGTCTCGTAGCCCACCTGGTGCAGCCGAGGCCGTCAGCAAAAGAAATCATGGGCATCTCTTGTAGTAGACCTGTTCCACCAGGTATACAGAAGACGTATCTACCCTTGGAAAGAAAGGTAAGAACCAGTCGAATAAGTTGTATTACAATTGGCGCACCTCCCTCGAGAAAAAAGAGCACATACACGTTACCCCGGACTCTTCCTAGTTCCATTCATTCATATATCAGACGTCCTAAAGAATGAGACGGTGACGTGAGTAAAGTATATCGGTCTGGCTTGGTCAGAACCTGATGACTGTTGGAAAAGAAAATGATGATACGTCATATGAGCTGCGCGTTACAGTCAAAGCCAAGAAAATGCAATGAATCACAAAGGAAATAGAAGAGGTAACTTCATTGACCGGCATGCATACGGAACGGGATGAGCTACACTTTACTGAAAGAAAAAAACAAAAATATTAAATTGTTCGGAGAGCTGGGCCAATGTCCAGTCATTCTCAACTTCTTGCTATCCTAAGTACCGTTAGATGGCTCCAAATGCAAGTACTCGGAGTAGCGTCAGCCGGGAACCTTATTCTATCTTACTTGCAAAGCGTGTAACATGTTTCCGACCACCTAGGCAGCTTGTAGATAGATGTTTTGACACGGTTCCTCACAGAAACTGCCAGGAGGATAATGGGGTTACCTGTATTATATATGATACCTAATGTATTCTTTTTTTAGCTTTTGGCTCGTATTGAACAAAAGTCTAAAGAGGCGTAAAGCCGCACGCACTGTCTTGTTGTGTGAACAATTCACTGGTAATCCCCAGACCGAGGTGAATATATTGATTCGCTCGTCCAATATCGTTCACCTGCCCAACTCTGGTCTACCAAAAGTAGATCTTCTATGTATATCCTCGGAATTTGAATGTTTTCCGTTATTGCTTCTCTTATTGCTAACCCGGAAACTGACATGTCATCACCGCGTCGTCTCCGAGTGTTTTTTTGCTCCACACTTCAAGCGAGTGCTCTCGCTTTGTTTTCAGCATGTTTTTACTTTTATGGTCAGCTTCTTCCGAGTCTATCTATCTTCGAATGATTCCTGCCCATTCTGGACTAGAGTATTAGAGAGACTTGAAAGATTGGTGCTCACCCGATGAACCCCCTCGTTCTGGTATAAATATCGTTGCTCCTGGTTCAAGTCCAATCCAAATCATCATACTTCACTACGTTCCTGCTGGGGTCCATTTCCAGCTATGCGATGAACATCTGATCTGTATGCATCGACACCAACATCCTCCACCGAGAGTCGACTCAGATTAATTGACCAAGTCTAGACCAGAATCCCAGTAACGACTCGGGGTGCGTAACGCGTCGCTTGATTTTCTTGACATATCTAGAAAAAGATGCTCTTCTATCACGAAGAACAGGTCAAATATTATCACCGTCCATGCGCGACTAAGGAACTAGAACGAGTAGGAGACGACTCCAGAACGTCGGCAACGCCCACTAGACTGTAACGAAGAACAAGTCAAATATTATCACCGTCTATGCGCGACTGAGGGACTAGAACGAGCAGTGAGACGACTCCAGAATGTCGGCAATGCCCACTAGACTGTAACGGTAATGAGGTGCGTCAAACTCGTAGTTCGGAGGTTGTCTATGCATTCGGCCGATGCCAGTGAAGGAAAAAATTTTTAAATGGACTTCAGAAAAAAAAACTGGTGTCAATGAATACCTGAGTAAAAACAAGCTCATGCTATCAGTTTCTCATAAGTTCTATAGGTATTTACCTTGTTCCCAAAGTATACAAATGTTCGAAGACTTCGGCGGTGGTGGCGTTGCGTTCTGTTTCAGTCGTCGTTTTCCCGCAACGAATCAGTTGCGGCCTAAGGAAGGAGAGGGAAGAAGGTGGTGAGAGAATGGGCGTTAGTTTTGGATGTCATTGGTAAAAGTACTTCTGGTCATCCTTCGGTACCGTTTTACGCAACATATCAGGATTGAGGGAGGAAAGAAGGTTGTAAGGGGATGAGCATTAGTTTCGGATATCACCGGTAAAAGTACTCTGGCCATCCTTCCAACGTTTCCTAGCCTTTAATCAAAGACATAGACAAAACATCCCATAGTTTCATGAACGGTACAAATGGGATGCTCTCCGCATTTTTCGGGACTGGTAACGCTCATGAGAGTAAACAGGGGCATCCTACAAAAGATGTACTTGGGGTAGCCCTGCCATGTTGTCGAGAGAGAGGCGAATGGGAAAAGTCAGGTCATCATGTGTTTATCGTGAGTTTCTTTTCCATTGATCATACCTTGGCATACACATTGCTACATCTCTAGGCGCCGCCAAATGTCTCCAGGGATGTTCTGGGTATGTAAAGCAACGTCAAATTCCAGAGACCTTTTTGCCAAGGGTGCCTTAAATGTTTCCGCACGGCGCAAATCCTTCTGGATTATGGCAGGCCTTGATCGTCGGATAATCAGGATATTCAATGATTGGGGTATGCAGATCGAATACATACTTAGACAACACCGAGTTCGACATGTGTGGATGAATCCGATGATGGTGGCAGAACAGAACCTCGTGATGCGTTG
Source organism: Dendrothele bispora CBS 962.96 (assembly GCA_004369135.1). Classification (NCBI taxonomy): domain Eukaryota; kingdom Fungi; phylum Basidiomycota; class Agaricomycetes; order Agaricales; genus Dendrothele; species Dendrothele bispora. The sequence goes on along the minus strand of ML179097.1, from coordinate 249,695 downwards.
ATGCGTGACGACCGAATTCTAGGTCACTAGGTCACACCTTGACAGTGACACCCGACAGGACCTCCGAGTCTTCACTTTTTGTTTCACAGAATCCGATTTCGCTCGCACTGTTCTCTAATTCAAAATGCGCGAGGAAAGTCCGGAACCGTTTGACTGTGTGCTTTTGACAGTCTGTTGGATAACCTTTACTATGGAAGACCGTGCCAATTGAAAATGAGCAGTTCATGACTGTCCTGATCACTGCGACAGGAGGTAACCGGTAAGGATTCAGAGGCCATGAAATCGATATGTTTTTTGCAGACCTCATGCATGCCACTCTTGCCCATGGTGTGTTTTTTGCTCTCAGTGCATCGAAGTCTTGCTGACACACCTGGCCATGGAACGACAGGCAGCGGACCACATAAACTACAACGGAACGGAGATATCGAGTTCTGTAACAATATCCATAGTTAGTGGTGAACTTGAAGCTCAAATCGAGACAATCAAGTGTGTGGCTCAGATCGCAAGTCAGTGGCCCTGAAACCTCGTTCTTCCGTGTTTTAGCTTTGACTTTTTTTTTTTCCATTGACCGTTTATAGATACAGAAGAACGCATTGTCCAGTACTGTCCACCCAACAACCAACCGCGGTTGCTTTGTTTATTCGCAGCTTCTTGCCTCTTATGGTCGCAATCAACTCATTGGAAATGGACTCGGCCCATTGTCCGCCCATTGTCCGTCTAGGCTCGTCCACAGTGGCATTGGTCATTGGTCCAAGCACAATCCCCGGCGCCTTGATATAAAAGCAGAGGATTCATAGCGCCTATCTACTCTCAATCCACTCTCGAAACCCAAGCTCAAACCTCCGGAGGTCTATCACCTGACACCCTAAATCCCAAACCCCAAAAACACCAAGAAAAACTCTTTTTTTTTTCGAAAAGACACCCTTAAACAATGAACTCGAACATGTCTCCTTTGGAAGCCCTCAACGAGTCTACCTTCCAGCATTTCTTCCTCCGACTTCCCAATCCTTCTTTCTCCACCAAAACCACGGCCGGTACCGTGCACTCTTTTTTCAGTGATGGTTCCCCCGCGTCTTCGGCGCCCTCTTCCAACTACCCCTCTCCTTACAGTCTCAGTCCAGCGACCTACGGCAATTGGACCAACTCGTCCAATTCGAGCATATCCTCCTTGCCCACGAGCGTTCATTCCTCTCCTTCTTTTGTACACCCCGCGCATCTTAATCCATATTCGAAGCCTTTCGTTCCCAACGGCTACGCCTCTTCAAACCATCAAAGCCACGCCGGACCAGGTCCACAAAACCCTCAACGTTCTCTCTTCCAGGACCCGTTGTTCCTATCCACAGACACTTCGGGACAAATCTATCCTTGGCTTCCCATGATCAAACAAGTCTCACGTATCCGGGACAGACGAACATCACACAACGATTCTCTCATCCAATCTCTCGCTCGTTCTCTCGTCGCTTGTCGACCTTCTATTCATCACACTCATTCCACCTGGACCGACGCGGATCTCTACCCTCTAGCGGAACAACTCTTTTGGGCGGGATGTCAAGAGCAGAGAATCAATTGCGAACGAGACACGTTGGCTTATTTCTCTGCACAGGTCGTTTACGCGTTCGTTCAGAGAGCGGGTATGGTAGACGCTCCTGTAAAGTTCTCGTTCGTTATGGAGAAGTACGCGCTCAAGTTGTTCACTGGATGTTGGGATACCGAGGTGAGTCGAGCTTTATTCTTTATTCTCTTTCCCTTGGCGCACATACATGCTAACAACAACAACTTTTGTAATTCCGCCCATTTCAGCAAAGCCAATGGTCCCTTCAACACCCCCGTCTCATCCACCAAACCCAAATCCCTTTCAAGACCCAACAAATCTACATCCACACCTCCGTCAATCTCTGTTCCTTCGTCGGATACCTCTACCAAATGTCTATCCTCTCTCCATCCTTCTTCTCCACCTCTCTCTACAAATTGACTTCCCAACTGTCCACGTACGAACATCTCATCGCCGTTCGAGAGTTGCTCGTCTCTGCCAGAGCCAAGTTCCCAGAATACCATGTAGGGGAGTGGAAGAAAGAACTCGAAAAGAAGGTGAAGGAACTCAAGACGAAAGAGAGAAACGGCGTTAACTGTAGTTTGAGAGAAGTCGGTGTACCTGTCGATGGGATGGCCAAGCAAGTGTTGAGAGCGTTCGAGGATGGGTTGGTGCCGCCTCATCTGGATAGGCATATACAAGTCAAGGCGTGAACAAAGAGTGGAGAAAGAATTTAAATCGTTTCAGATCTTTTTATTTTTAATGTTTCTTTGTGTACAACCTGTTCTTTCCTTTTGCATTATATCCAGTAGTCATTTTGCCTTGTGTATCACTACGTCTTGATAGATACGTTATAGTAAATGTAGCATTATTACAATCGCGGTGCGGTTTTTGGTATCCTTTGGGCATGTGCTCCATACACTTGCGCGCGTAACAAGGCCCAGCACTTGACCATCGTTCCGTCATGGACGTACTGAGTAAAGGTACTGTTGAACTCGTCGGAAAGCAGCGGGATTGCGAGTCAGGAGACAAAATCCAAGTCCTAACTAACACTCAATGGCTTATACATGTATGGCACGGTTGTAACATAAACGCGTGTACCCGTCGTGTGTTACAGTGCAACCTTAAGCTATCGTCTGTTGGCAGTCCGACATATGTTCAAAGACATAAGAGAACAAAGAAGCAAGGCAGCAAGGTTAGGTTGAAAGCGACATTGCAGATTAGCAAAAAGGCCGAGCGTCCATGATTAACGTGTCGAAAAAAAGGAAAAGGATGAAAATGAAACAGTCATGCACGGGATTTCGAGAAAAAGGGAATTAACAAACAACATTTCTTTTGGTACTAAAAGATCAAGAAAAAAATGCTGTTAATTAATATGTACAATAATCGTTTGCCCCATGGACCTTTGAGAAAAGAAAGGAAAAAATTGGCGAACAAGTTCCATCCTCTATCAATTTGTGTATTGACCCTCCTCTCGCACGGTTGTTTGGGGTTCAGGGGTAACAAAAGGTATGTAAGGGGATTTAGCACTGTAGGGTAATGAGATGTTTCGGTCAGTACACGACTGCGCATTCACAGGGTATATAGAGGAAGAGAATAACGCACAGTCATGTCCCCGGAAGCGGTGTTCATGATCAAAGCAACAATGAGTCCGTAAAGCCCCAAGACTTCAGCGAAAATGAGAATCAAAATCTGTATTTGAGCGGTGCGGGTAAGGCCGGGTCAGTTAGCGAGCATTCTAGCGGAACAGAAACAGCAGAGAAGACGTAAGAGCGAGCCCTCACCATTCCGACGAAAAGCCTGGGCTGCTGTGCGGTACCCCTCACACCAGCATCACCGACGATACCGATAGCGAAACCAGCAGCGAGACCAGCGAGACCGACAGAGAGACCAGCACCAAGTTGGACAAAGCCCTTGGCGAGTGACATGTTGACAGTGACTAGAGCGAGCCGAAAAAGAACACACGTATGACTCAGTACAAAACACGAAAGAATGAAAGAGTGTTTGGCTTACGGTCACCAGCGATGAGGACAGACACGACAAGACCGTAGATCTATAACAGCAAAGCAAAGAGGCGGTGTCTTCGTCAACCTTCGAAATGACAGCGAGGAGAAGACTTACAGCAATGATACCAGCCATGATAACGGGGACAACACACTTCATCATCAGGTCGGGTCGGAGGACTGACATGGCAGAAATGCCGACACCAGATTTTGCGGTACCATAACTGTTGTTGTTTTTTCCGTCGGGTCATACAACAATCGACGTTGACAAAGTATAGGAGAGGTGGCCCGTTGGTAAGTAAGTGGTTCCAAAGAAAGAGAACTCGTAGAGGACGAACCTTGCTCCTATACCTGCAAAACCCAAAGCCAACCAAAGTAAAACAGTCAACAAACGTCGCTCTTTCCCAACTCGGAACACCTCATCTCCTAGAGCGAACAAAGGGAACGCATAGCTCACATGTGAAAACGATAGCGCTTGTGCAGCCCTACAAAACCCAGAAAAAACGAGTCAGATTTCCGTTATGTATTCCGGTTTTGGAGACCTCCTGAACACCCGGTTTTTGCCAGCATGAAAGCCGTACAAACAAACAAAAGCGAGAGCTTACCATAGCACTGAAGAAGGGGGCGTAGACGGGGCAGAGATCAGACATGTTTGTGGAAAGAGAAAGAGTAGAGGGTATGGGGTGGAAAGGCAACGATGAAACGATGAAGAGAGCGTAAAGGGAATACGTCGACGTCGAGCAACTGGGACAAGGCGGGGTCTGTAAGCGGAGTTTGAAACCAGGTCCATGGACCGATTGATGGACTGTTTGCCTTACTTGGCTCGTCTTAGGGGAAGTGCCCTTGACCTCCTGTTTTATGAACAAGTTCATATGCATGTTGTCCAACTCACGGACAAAGATGAGAGTACTTAACAGTATTCTTACGCAATTGAAATCCTTTGCGCATCGTTTCCAATATCCATGTCAAATTCTACTTATTTCTTGAAGTATCCACTGCAAGCGAACATCCAAGTCGATTCTCAACCACAGAACTGATAGTATTAGAGGGACGATCACAGGTAGCGAAAAAGACAGTTTGGAAGACCCAGTGATATTACAGCTGGTGGTAAATCAACAGATTTCGTAGCAGCTCGCAGCGGGACGTCGATGTAAAATCCTTGCCAATGAACCCATGACTAGGCCTGGGCGAGAAAGTGAAGAGGACTTGTATGGGTACCTGTTACTAGCATACTATCAGACCCTTCTCTGAGCCTCTGATAAGGCGGAGTTCCTCCTTAACCGTTTCTGCACGACCAGGATTAACTTAAAGACGTTATCGATTTATCTTTGATAGAATATAGTTTTTAGGGGGAAAAGTACAGAACCAGTCGTATAAGTAGAACATAAAAGCCATAGTAAGCATATCATAAATGTCCGAGTTCCTGAGGTCCAGCGCCCATTTGGTCAGAATATATCCCGCCCTTTTCATCATCGTTTGAAACGGTCGTATATCCCTCAAACCCTCCCAAAGACTGTATGTCGAATAAAGGAAAACAAGTTCCCCATCACCGTCGGAAGAACCATGAAAGTGAGGACGAAAGAAGGTACTTGATCCATAGAACGCGGGTAGATGATTGCTAGTGCGTTATTTCCCGGTAACGCTGGTTCAAGGTGGTAGTTATGGACTACCTCTACTTGGGCAGTTGCATGACCCGCATAAAATCCACTACCTGTGAGGAGTCCGCCCACGAAAAGTGCTTTGAAATTGCCTAGAACGTTAACGTTCCGAAAGCAAGCAATATTAGGAGGAAGGGTCAATGTTAAGTTTAAAAACTGGCACTAAGTTTGACTCACCATCGTTGTTCACTATCTCAGTATTATGATAAGTCCCTACACTCTCAAAATTACGATCAATCCTCCGGTTATCCTGCTCCGTATATCCTCCGCTAATGCTGCCGTGTTGTCGAGATGGTGCACCATTGGGTGTCTCTGCGTCAGTTGAATACAGGTCCAGGTCAATATTGACAACAGTATCATGGGTGTTCTCAATATCCAGGTCAGCATTGATCCTCTCATTCTCTTGTTCTACATTTCCTCTGGGTCCACTGGTGTCATCAGAAGTTTGGTGAGCCCCATCATGGTTGAATAAATCAGCATCATGACCATGCGAGTTGTCAAAGACAGTTGCAGAAGTAGTTTGTGCCTCCGGATCATCAGTGGTGTCCCGTGAAATAAATGTCCGATCGGCGCCTCCGAAACGTCTATCAATCCTACGAATCGTCAAGGGATGTTCCTTATCAAACAAGGCTCTATATACTGCTTTGATCTCATCTTGAGGAGCCTTTTCAATTCCATTCTGCGTACTAGGCTCAGGAGTACCTGCTGGCCAATTTTCGATCTCGCAATTGTGCTCTTGGAGGATTCTGAAAAGGGTTCGCCATGGAAGTTTACCCCCTGTGTGGATCTTATGAGAATCTTTTTCAAATAAAATGTATGTCAGCGAACAAAATAGCATCGATTATAGGCGTAAATGCACAGACCTAGCATGGAAATCAATTGTTTTTTGATTTCGACACGCATCTTGTCCATTCGTGGTGTTCTTGGCGGTCTGATTGATGGATTAAGTCTAACTTTTCAAGATGCACATAAACTTCAACCTACTTTGTATTATGGGCTGTTCCAATCTCTGGAACGCCAAAAGGCCTAGGGTTTTCAAGTGTTTGTCCACTAAGGACTACTAGTGAGTCCTGGATGCCAGCCTGTTCAGTTTGAATCCCCTGAGATGAAAAATGGCGCATGACGAGTAGACCTATGGATCTGATGATACCACTGTGAGACTGGATAGTATAATCAATACAGGACTGCTGATCCAGGGTTGAAGGCTAGGAAAGGGGAGGCCAGAGATGAGAAGTAGCTTCAGGAAGAGCATATGAAGGAGAATGAGGAGGATGTAGCAGAGTAGTCTGGTCCTTGTTGCAGAATGGAGTGTTCCAAGCGAAGAGCGCAGGAGGATCAGTCGGATTCTGTCGGAAGGACAAGGCTTATGTATAGTATAGAAAATTTGATTGGGGAAAGACACTACGGCAGCGGATACCAGTAATGTGGAAAGCGCGCTGTAGCGAATACAAGCGCAAAACAGAAAGGCGAGCAAGGAAAGATGAGAAGAAATGATAGTACACGCCAGAGTTTACAACTGTCTTCGCCAAGAAGACTATAATTCTCTCAAATAGAGAAAACGTAGAAACTGATGTAAAAAAACAAATAATCAATAACGTACCTGATTCCGGAAACCTTGCTTATGCGCGGTAGCAAGGGCAAGAAAGGCTAGAACGAGGCTCGCCGAGCCAAGTAGAAGATAGTGGTTCAGGTTCAAGAGTAGCGTTGAGTAAACTCGCTTTTAACCTCATTGGGTGAGCGGAGCGAAACCCATTTAGCAGTGGCCCTAAATGTAATACACAGCCACCTGCACTCGAGGCTATGCAATCCGCGTGTGACTCTTGTATCCGTGACCTATCCGTGACTTTACACCTCTGCCGAATATCTGCCGCCACGAGATGCTTTCATCAGTGCTTGCTTACACCAAACCCTATCTTACTTGCGTTGTAGCCCCACTTAAATGTACTTATTTATATCTTGAATACTACACTCATCGATCGATCCTGATGGTCAAAGGACGTGTCCCGACTCCTTCCTGCTGAAGTACTAGTACTAGTAGGTGTAGACGTGACTCTGAGTGACATCCCAAAACGGAAATTTTTCGAGGACACCCTTGCCCCACCTGTTTACACGGCATGTTCCGGTGAACACCCCACTAGCCTACTACCACCCTTCTCTGAACCTCTGATAAGGCGGAGGTCCTCCTTAAATGTTTCTGCACAACTAGGATTAACTTAAAGACATTATCTTTGATGAAATATTTAGTTTTTAGGGGAAAAAGTACAGAACCGGTAGAATATTAATAAGTAGAACATAAAATCCATAGTAAGCATATCATAAATGTTCATAAGTATATATTTCCTGCAGCCCAGCGCCCGTTTAGTCAAAATATATCCCACCCTTGTCTTCATCGTTTGAAACGATCATATATTCCTCAAACCCTCCCAAAGACTGTATGTCGAATAAAAGAAAACAAGTTCCCCATCACCGTCGGAAGAACCATGAAAGTGAGGACAAAAGAAGGTACTTGATCCATCGAACGTGGGTAGATGACCGCTAGTGCGTTATTTCCCGGTAACGCTGTTGGTTCAAGGTGGTAGTTATGGACTACCTCTACCTGGGTAGTTGCATGACCCGCATAAAATCCACTACCTGTGAGGAGTCCGCCCACGAAAAGTGCTTTGAAATTGCCTAGAACGTTGACGTCCGAAAAGTAGACAATAGGAGGAAGGATTAATGTTAAGCTAAAAAACTGGCACTAAGTTTGACTCACCATCGTTGTTCACTATCTCGGTATTATGATAAGTCCCTACATTCTCGAAATCACGATCAATCCTCCGGTTATCCTCCGCCGTATATCTTCCACTAATGCTGCCATATTGCCGAGGTGCACCATTGGATGTCTCTGCATCAGTTGAGAACAGGTCCAGATCGATATTGGCAACAGTATCACGGGTGTTCTCGATACATCAGCAAATCACCCCCTTTGGTCGTGAGGTTTTTGGGGTTGCAGAGGTTTTTGTGACAGTCCACAACCATGCAACCTCACAACCTCATAACCGAATCCTTAGTCTCAGTCAAGATAAACTGTAAGAAGGACTATTTTGTTAAATAAAAGTTCAATAACATAAAAGACTCCCAAGTTGCAACGGTTGCGAGGTCAATGCGAGGTTGCAAAAGACCGAAAAATCACACAATTAATGGAGGTTCCGGAATCTTTGATTGGGGTTGCCAGGTTGCAGAAAAATGGCCGGTCCGGGGTTGCACAGGGTTGTGCAACGGTTGCCAACCAAAGTCTGAAAATGCTGATGTATCCAGGTCAGCATCGATCCTCTCGTTCTCTTGTTCTACATTTCCTCTGGATCCACTAGTGTCATCGGAAGTTTGGTGAGCCCCATCATGGTTCATTAAATCAGCATCATGATCATGCGAGTCAGTTTGAGAAGTATCTTGTGGCTCTGGATCATCGATGGTGTCATGAGTGTTGTCGGTTGTCTCGGGTTCATCGTTCCCCTCAGCCAAAGTCAAACGATTATCTTCACCTGTGCCCAAATCGACCCCATCATTGCTGTTGATCAAGTGTTGAGCTTTAGCTACCAGATGAGGGTTGCATCAGTGCAAAAAGATTCACAAACCCTTCCCATGCAGCTATTACTTGCAAGCTCTGTCGGGCAGCAATCTCCCTTGCTGCACCCATCGAACCACCAGAACCCGTACCATACTGTCGGTTATTGACTGAATGTCACACCTCGTAAGATATGTAGGCCTAGTGCAAGGGATTGTTTATTCAAGTACATTACTCACTATAGACAGTCGAAGTCCAGATAGGAGCATATTGGGGGCCACTACTGCTGTCGGCGTACACGGGACATACTCTAAGGCTTTCGGAAATGTTGTATAACTGGTAACGGTATTCTAATCAAGGACTAAAAGGTTAGCGCTTCACCAACATGGGGAGGTGGAAGCACAATGTGTCAAGAATGAACTTAAAACTCACGCGAGCCCGATGCTTTGATCAATCTTGATGTGGAGACTGGAAAAACCTGCATGTGGTAGGAGGTAAGAGGAGGAATCAGCCGGGGTCTTAGTGGTGTGAACAGACTTGAGGGTGAGAGACCTCCTGACTTTGGACTGGTTGGACATCTACAGCTTTTTATATGAAGTCAAGCGTGGCAAGTGCGAGGCCTATCAACTGTTACCGGGCCGAAGAAGTCGGTCCAAGGGCCTTACTAAACTCATCCAATTCGGCGCAGAACGGATCACGGCCTCAGCCACGCGAAGCGATGACCCACTTCCTTTAATTCCTTTGTGAACTTCAGCCTCGTAACCCCTTGAGCGCCTACAGACGTATGGTTGTGTGATAAATACTCTAGAACTGCCAGGATATTTATAGAGTGATGATCACAGATAGCGAAGACAGTAATTTGGGAGACCCAATGGATGACTATGTCATTCCAGCCGGTGGTAAATTGACAGTTGATAGTAGCCCGCAGCTAACAGGATGTGAAAATCCTTGTCAATGAACCTATGACTAGGAGCGAGAAGGTGGAGAAGACTCGTATGGGCACTTGTCACTAGTCTACTACTGGATCCTTCTCTGAAACTCTGATAAGGCGGAAATCCTCCTTAGCCATGTTTGCACAGCCTCTAGGATTAACTTGAAAAGTTTTTCAGGAAAAAGTACGAAATTCAGTTTCACAAAAGTAGAAGCCACACATAAAACCCATAGTATAAATATCCTGCGGTCCAGCGCCCATTTAATCAAAACATCTCCCACCCTTGCAATTGTCAAAGATCCATCGTCCCTCAAACCCGACCAAAAACTGCATGTCGGATGAAGGAAAACAAGTTCCCCATCACCGTCGGGAGAATCATGAAAGTGAGGACAAAAGAAGGTACTTGATCCATCGAGCGCGGGTAGATGACTGCCAGTGCGTTATTTCCCGGTAACGCTGGTTCGAGGTGGTAGGTATGGACTGCCTCTACCTGGGTAGTTGTATGTCCCGCATAAAACCCACTACCTGTGAGGAGTCCGCCGGCGAAAAGTGCTTTTAAATTACCTAGTAAAACGTTCCCCGGCCGGAAGTTAATAATATGAGGAAGGATTAATTTTAAAAAAACCGGCACTAAGTTTGACTCACCGTCGTTGTTCAATATCTCAGTATTATGATAAGTCCCGACATTCTCGAAATTACGATCAATCCTCCGGTTATCCTCTGCCGTATATCTTCCGCTGCCATCTTGTCGAGGTGCATCACTGGATGTCTCCACATCAGTTGGATAAAGATCCAAGTCGATATTGACATTAACGGCATCATGGGTGTTCTCAATATCACCATCGATCCCCTGGTTCTCTTGTTCCACATTGAGTCTCCTGGATCCACTAGTGTCAGAAGTTTGGTGAACCACATCAAGGTTGAATAAATCAGCATCGTGACCATGCGAGTTGTCAAAGTCAGCTTGAGAAGTAGTTTGTGGCTCTGGATCATCGGAGGTGTTGTCGCCGGTTGTCTCAGGTTCATTGTTCCCCTCAGTCAAATGATTATCTCCACCTGTTCCTGTACCCAAATTGATCCCACCGGCGCTGGTGATCAAATTTTGAACTTTAGTCGCCAGATAAGAGTCGCACCAACGCAAACTGATCGCATTCACAAACCTTCTCCCTGTAGTCTCTGCAGGGCCATTCTAGAAGCATTCTCCCTTGCTTCACTTTTTGAACTACCTGAACCTTTGCCATACTGTCTCCCGTTAACTGAAGGTGACATATTGTAAGATATGTAGACCCATTGCAAGGGATTGTTTATTCAAGTGCAAAGTTACTCACTAAATGCAGTCACATCCCAGATAGGAGCATATGGGGGACCAGAAAACGTCTCGCGGTACGAGCAGAGATACGTGTCTCCATCATTTATCACTTGGAGCAGGTTGTTTAGCTGAGTGGCATCTAAAATACTCAGAGGGTTAATTCAATTTTCAATGCATACGAAGGTATTGCCAAAAATTTAGTATTTCAAGGGAGGAATAAGTACTCTACCAACATGGGGAGGCACAGACACAATGTGTCAAGAATGAAACTTACACCGCGGCGCCATTGTTTTGATTCAGTGGCTGTAAAGACTTGAATGTGTGTTAGGAGGTAGGGGAACGGGGTTTTACTAGTAGCGAATGGACAGACTTGAGGGTGAGAGACTTCCTGACTTCGGACTAGTTGGACATTCGAGTGGACAGCTTTTTATACCCCTTGAGCGCCTAAAAGAATGGCCAAAATAGATACGAAGGCGCTCTGAGACTGTCAAGAGCCCTGTATTAAGTGGCGGTTTTCAAGCTTCAAGGATAACCTTCAGGCTTCCCGAGAAAAATTTCGTGGGGCATTGTGTTGAAATACCTGGAAATTTGTCTGAGAGAGAAACGGATCTTAGTGCTAAGTACTTAATGGTCTGGGTCTTCCATCACCAGAATCGACAAAATTAGTTGGACTCCTTCCAATGCAATTTCTGCATTGCCCTAACAACCCGTATAGGATGCAACTATCTGCGGCTCCTTCTGTTACAAAAAAATCTACTTATACGACCAGTCGAGTTACAAAAGAGATACATACCCAGTGATAAGTGAATGATGCTCCGATGATCAAATCGGATGAGATACAGTTTTTGCAACTTATGAAACCTGTCCTGCAGAAGGCAAGGAAGTACATTGAAGGACGTCGAGATAGAAATGGATAGACAATAGGTAGATGAAAAGGGGAAGTGGGGCATGGTGAGGTAGAAATCCAGAGAGGAACGAGTACTATGAAAAAAAAATACATAGAAGCTTGCTACGCCTGCGATGGCCCACTTTACTTCACAAGAGTATTTAGCAATGATATTTTGACTCAGGAGATGGTCCCAATTACTTGTAAGTACCAGTCGGCGTTTGGAGCTTTAGCGCTAGTGCTTTACATGATTGTTTTTAGTTCAGCCATAACTGAGATGGTCCTCATGATGCGAATCGAGTGACGAGTCCGGCGGCGCAGTCCGCTGATCCAGTGATCCAGCTTTGAGCTTCCGCTTTTCTCGTCGTTTCAGGTCATTTCTGAAGATGCTTTCATGCATGTTGGAGAGTTGCAGAGCCATAATGTGCAAGTCAGCTTGTAATGGTTGCGATCATGTTCCTCCAGTTTCCTCGGCCAGGCGACACTCGTGACTGTGCATCGGTCGCTGACTAACTAACGGCAATCACGTGTGAATTGCTCATCCTGCTCAAGGACATATCCGGTCCTCAAAAAGGCTATCTGCAGTCTGTTAAAGCCACGATTCTTCCTCGACTTGCGCTCTTCACCACGCGGTCCTTCAGACTACACAGATTCTCTGTTCTCCCAGTCGCTGTGCTCAGCTCCAAAGTTTCGTTCTCGACGTTTAATTCAAGACCGGGCAACCAAGATACTAAAACAGGATCAACGATGCCGCCTCTGACCAACGGAAAAGTCGAAAAGAGCTCCAAGATGCATTCCAAAGTGGTCAGTACATACACCAGTTACACTATTGCCATTCTATCGTATCGACTCGCTGGGTGTGCACCGAGAAAGAGGAAGAAAAACAGGAATGCTGACGGGACGTATAGGTGATCATTGGATCTGGGCCTGCAGGTCATACTGCAGCCATCTACCTCGCACGAGCGAATCTCAACCCGGTCCTCTTTGAGGGCTTTATGGCTAACGGCTTCGCTGCTGGTGGTCAACTCACCACTACCACCGATGGTACGTCTTCCTTCCCTCCTTCGAAATCTACAGCTCAGCGTCCTTCATCTCCTTCCCTCACCCAGTCGAAAACTTCCCTGGCTTCCCTACCGGAATTCTCGGCCCCGAATTGATGGACAAATTCCGCGAACAATCCCTTCGTTTCGGTACTCGCATCATTACCGAAACTATCTCTAAAATCGATTTATCTTACCGTCCGTTCCGGTACTGGCGTGAAGGTCAGGAGGACGAGGATCCCGAAACGGCTGACACGGTCATCGTCGCTACCGGTGCTAGCGCGAAGAGGTTGGGATTGAGAGGTGAAGAGGCATATTGGCAGAGTGGGATTAGTGCTTGTGCGGTTTGTGATGGAGCTGTTCCGATATTCAGGTGGGTTTTATTGTGTTACTGCTGCTGCTACTGTTTCGGCGTGCGGGGACTGACACTGGCGCAACCTTGGGTATGTAGGAACAAACCTCTTGCTGTAATCGGCGGTGGTGACTCTGCAGCCGAGGAAGCTACTTGTACGTCGTGTTCCTCATTTATTTACGTTGTTGTTGATATAACTCCTTCCCTCATTCCTCCTCTGCCCTGCTCTCCCTTACCCTCCTTTCTGCAATGGTGTACCAAACCGTTACGGAAACAGACCTCACGAAATACGGCTCCCACGTCTACGTCCTCGTCCGTCGCAACGAGCTTCGCGCTTCGAAAATCATGGCGAAACGATTAATGAATAATCCTAAAATCGTGTGTATCTTTCCTTCCTCTACATTCCCTCCCTCCTCACCCATCACTCCTCACCCCATCACTCCTCACCCATCTCACTCCTCACCCATCTCACTCCTCACTCCTCGTTCTCTGTCTTCTTTCTTCTACACGCACACTAACATCCACATTCGTGTTTACGAACATCTCTACTTCTATATATAGACTATCCTCTGGAACACCGTAGCTACCGAATGTCAAGGCGACGGCGAGCTGTTGAAGAACCTCCGGATTAGGAATGTTCAGACCGGCGAGGAGAAGGATTTAGCCGTGAATGGGTTGTTTTATGCCATCGGTATGTGGTTTTTTAGCATCTTAGTACCGCGCATGTATGACAATACGACAATTTGCTAACTCACCTTTCTTCTTTTCTTTCTTCCCCTCATAACGACAACCCAAAAATCAGGTCACGAACCCGCAACAGCGATCTTCCGCACCCAACTCCAGACAGATCCAGACGGGTACATCGTCACTGTACCCGGAACGACTCAAACTTCCGTGAGAGGTGTGTTTGCGGCTGGAGATGTCCAAGACAAGAGGTATAGACAGGCTATCACGAGTGCTGGGAGTGGGTGTATGGCTGCACTTGAAGCGGAGAGGTTGATTGCGGAGGAGGAGGAGGAAAAGGAGATGGTGTAGGGGGGGGAGAGAGAGAGGGGACTTCCGACTGATCAAGGAGAGAAGGAAATGAATGTTGGTCTAAGGATACGCACATGAGTGGTGTGAGTTTAAATCTTGTTGGGAAAGAGGATGATACGGAGATACATACGTACATATGAGTTCAGTAGTATGTAAGTATGATACGCAGTCTTTTTTCCTTGTTTTCTTTTTCAGTGGGCATTCTTTACGTTGTAATACACATAACTATCTAAGATATATTTTAGAGAATCAATAGATAGAAGTCGTGCTAAACATGAAGAATGATAAAATATGCTGATGTATGTAGGTTTTTAAATTTCCCTCGAGTATTGAAGTCAATAATCAGACGGTCGGGCGTTCAAAAGAATCGGAGAATTCAATTTATTTTGTTTTATTGAGCGTTGCGTCGATAACATGCCTGATACTGCTGGGATCCATCGATGTTTTCTGGAAAGGTGAAGAAGATGAAGACTTACTTGCTTTGTTTTTAGTCGAAAAGACTTGAAATATCTACACAAAAAGAGAGAATATGTTTACTGGTATGATAAACCAAAGACCTTTTCCTCAGTTCTGTACAGTTGAAATATTCCTACATAAAAAGAAAACCTCGATCTTTCCCCGCAAAAACAAGAGCTTCCAGATCTCTTGTTTTTGTGGGAGAAGATTTAAAGACATGTAAGATATATGACACAGGAAAAGATCTTTTGCAAGCTTTGTTCATACCAGTAAGCATATTTTCTGTCTTCAGACAAAATATGGAACAAAAATATTGGATCTTTGTCATATTAACCTCATAGACACCCGGGACCCCAAACCCTTTCTTAAATATTTTGAATCATTTCGGCCAAAGATGGACCAGAAAGCGAAGACTCATCCTTTCGGACTCATCTGATGATCTTTGGCTGAAAGATTGATGGACCCAAACAGTGTGAGACAGTAACATAAACACTAAGTAGAATGTACTTACACTGGTATATAAATAAACTCAGAGGTGCTGAAAATTTCACTGCGAAGATGTTGCATGTTTCCCAACGAGAAATCAAAGACACAGTTGGACTGAGAAAGGCTGGAATCGACCATGGAGTTGGTTTGTTTTCGTAACGTGTTGGAACAATTGACGGTGCGGTTTGTTTTTGTTGAAGTGAATCTATGGTTGGTTCAACTTCGACAAGTCTACAAATGTTAGTCTAGGTCTGTCCACTATCCGTGATCCAGTTGATTCCCTATGTTCTCTCTTCTTGCTATGTTCTCATTTCTGTCAATTAGATGGCTGGTCGTGGGGGTAGTCTAGCTATAGCTACATCCTCATATCCTCTTTAAGGATGGACTCGGGTTTTTCACGGGTTTTATGTAATCAGAACATTGAGCTCGAGTGTACGAAAATTTTGAGCCCAAGATCATCCAGAATGGTCAAGAATTGACAGAGTTATGATTGAAACAAGTTTAGTGGCAATAAGGGTACAGCCACTGCTTTAATGTGTAAAATTGGTTTTAAAACCCGCGGGTATAAACCCTAGGGTTTGGAAACCATATTTGGCCTAGTGTAACTTATCTGATGTGAGAATTCACATCTGAACTTGTTTTAATCATAACTCAGTCAATTCTTGACCATTCCGTGAAAAACCCGAGTCCATCCTTAATCCTCTTTTCGTCCATTAGAAAATTGACCATAGGGAGTGGGCAATGGGGTAGGTCACACCTGGAGGACACACATAAAATGAGTACTAGTGATTCTTGGGTAAAAGACTATTAGATCACCTTTTATGGAATGTTGGCTCTGAGCTCAGGTCTAGCAAGGACAAGACCTCTGGCCTTGTAATCTTGCTATGGTGCAAAGTCAAGATATTTTAGAGAATAAATAGATAGAAATTATGCTCAACATAAAAATGATAAAATATAATAATGTAGATAGGTTTAGAAATTTCCCTACAATTGGTGTCTGTATTGAAGTCAATAATTGAACAGTTGAGTGTTTGAAAAAATTGGAGAATTCATTTTATTGAGTGTTGTGTCAACAACAACACTCTGACACTGCTGGGATCCATTGATGTTTGCAGGAAAAGAAAAGGTGAGAAATTCCAAAAACTTACAGGTTCTTGCACTGAGTGTTGTGGATCTTTATAGCCAATAATAGTCACTGCTGGGATTATTCCCTTGCACGCCATGGGCAAGGCGTTAATGAACTTATGAAAGTTGCTAAAAATTGACAAAAATTTATTACAAAGCGAAAAACTTCGTCAAAGTTTTTTTGGAACAAAGAAAGTTTCTCAAAAAACCACAACGAAAAATCTCCTCAGCAAAAAATTTTTAGACAATAGGAGAACAAAGAAAACCCTTTTGTCAAAAAGTTTTTCCCGAAGTTTCCTTTGTGATTTTTTGAGAAACTTTCTTTGTGTCCAAAGTTTTTGCGAACAGTTTGCTGCTTTGTCGCGAATTTTTGTCAACTTTTGGTAGCTTTCATAAGTTTATTAACCCCTTGCCCATGGCATGCAAGGGAATAATCCCAGCAGTGAGTTAGATTCCATGTGTGGTACAAAATTTTTGGCACCAAGAATCAGTAAGCACAGAATGGAAAAAAGATGACTCTGGAAACTAAGGTGATATTTTGGGGCAACCAGCTTTGAGAATGTGGTCTGATTTTGCCATCATACTGAGGAAAGAAAGACAGCATATTGGATAAAGAAGTAGTTTCAAAGACATGGGACATGATGTATTGATCAAAATCATTTTCAGGGCAATCAGAAAAAAATAGAAAAAGTTTCAGGACTGCTTCACAATAATTTCATATTCAAGACCTCCACCTTGAGCAGTAAAAGCTACTATTTGATCCAGAAGAAGCTTGACAATGTCTTCATTGCCATTTCTGGAGGCTGTTTGGATAGCATTTCCATAATCACCACCTTGAGTATTCATATCTGCTCCATGATCCAAGAGCAGATTCACAATGGCTTCATTTCCATTGCTAGAGGCTGCTTGGAGAGCATTTCCATATGGACCACCCTGGGCATTCACATCTGCTCCTTGATCCAGAAGCAGCTTCACAATGGCTATATTTCCATTTTCAGAGGCTGCTTGGAGAGCAATTCCATAAGCACCACCTTGAGCATTCACATCTGCACCTTGATCAAGAAGCAGCTTCACAATGGCTTCATTTCCTTTTTTGGAGACTGCTTGGAGAGCATTTCCATAATGACCACCTTGACTGTTCACATCTGCTCCTTGAGCTAAAAGCAACTTCACAATAGCTTCATTCTCATGGAAAGAGGCTGCTTGGAGAGCATTTCCATAATAACCACCTTGACTGTTCACATTTGCTTCTTGATCCAGAAGAAGCTTCACAATGGGTTCATTTCCATTAAAAGAGGCTGCTTGTAGAGCATTTCCATAGCAACCACCTTGAGAATTCACATTTGCTCCTTGATCCAGAAGAACCTTCACAATGACTTCACTTCCATTACAAGAGGCTGCTTGAAGAGCATTTCCATAACAACCACCTTGGGCATCCACGTTTGCTCCTTGATCCAGAAGTAGCTTCACAATGGCTTCATTTCCTTTTGCAGAGGCTGCTTGGAGAGCATTTCCATAGCGACCACCTTGACTATTCACATCTGTTCCTTGATCCAGAAGCAGCTTCACGATAGCTTCATTTCTATTTCCAGAAGCTACTTGGAGAGCATTTCCATAACACCCACCTTGAGCATTTATGTCTGCCCCTTGATCCAGAAGCAGCTTCACAATAGCTTGATTTTCTTTTGCAGAGGCTGCATGGAGAGCATTTCCATAATAACCCCCCTGAGTCTTTAGATCTGCTCCTTGATCCAGAAGAAGCCTCACAATGCCTTCGTTTCCATTTGCAGAGGCAGCTTGGAGAGCATTTCCATAAAAACCCGCTTTAGCATTCACATCTGCTCCTTGATCCAAAAGCAGCTTCACAATGCCTTCATTTCCTTTTGCAGAAACAGCTTGGAGAACATTTCCATAAAGACCACCTTGATTATTTATGTCTGCTCCTTGATCCAGAAGCAGCTTCACAATGGTTTCATTTCCATTGAGAGAGGCTGCTTGGAGAGCATTTTCATAACAACTGTCTTGAGCATTCAGATCTGCAATTTGATCCAGAATAAACTTCACAAAGGCTTCATGTTCTTTTGCAGAGATCACTGGGATAGCATTTCCATAATGACCACCTTGAACATCCACATCTACCTTGTTATCCAGAAGCAGCTTCACAATGGCTTGGGCATTTGCATGAGAATTTCTATAACCACTACTTTCAGCATTCACATCAGCTCCTTGATCTAGAAGCAGCTTCACCATGGCTTCATTTCCCTTTGCAGAGGCCAATTGGAGAGCATTTCCATAACAACTGTCTTGACTATTCACATCTACTCCTTGATCCAGAAGAAGCTTCACAATGGCTTCATCTCCATTTTCAGAGGCTGACTGGAGAACATTTTCATATTTGCCACCTTGAGCATTCACATCTGCACCTTGATCCAGAAGCAGCTTCACAATACCTTGATTTCCCCTTTTACAAGCTGCATGAAGAGCACTTCCATGATGACCACCTTGAGCATTGACATCTGCTCCTTGATCCAAAAGGAGCTTCACAATGGCTTCATGTTCACTTACAGAGGCTGCTTGGAGAGCATTTCCATGATGACCACCTTGAGCATTCACACTTGCTCCTTGCTCTAGAAGCAGCGTCACAATGGCTTCATTTCCAATCAGAGACGCTGCTTGCAGTGCATTTCCATAGCAACCACCTTGAGCATTCACATCTGCGCCTGCATCCAGAAGCAGCTTCACAATGTCTTTATTGCTACTCTGAGCACTTCTTAGGAAATAACTTCCACAGCTTGCTTGGAGAGCATTTCCATAATGACCGCCTTGGGCATTCACATTTGCTCCTTGATCCAGAAGGAGCTTCACAATGGGTTCACTTCCTCTTTCACAGGCTGCTTGGAGAGCATTTCCATAATCACCACCTTGAGCATTCACATCTGCTCCTTGCTCCAGAAGAACTTTTACAATGGCTTCATTTCCCTTGAAAGAGGCTGCTTGAAGAGCATTTCCACAAGTGCCCCCTTGAGCATTCACATCTGCTCCTTGATCCAGCAGCAGGATCACAATGATTTCATTCCCACTGAAAGAGGCTGCTTGGAGGGCATTTCCACAAGTGCCCCCTTGAGCATTCACATCTGCTCCTTGATCCAGAAGCAGCCTCACAATATGTTCATTTTCTTGCATTGTAGAGGCTGCCTGGAGGGCAGTTCCATGGTAACCACCTTGGGCATTTATGTCTGCTCCTTGATCTAGAAGCAGCTTCACAGTGCATTCATCTCCTCTCTTAGAGGCTGCTTGGAGAGAATATCCATAATGACCACCTTGGGCATTCACATCTGCTCCTTGATCCAGAAGCACCTTGGCAACAGCATCATTTCCATATGCAGAGGCTGCTTGGAGGGCAATTCCAAAAGGACCACCTTGACCATTCACATCTACTCCTTCACCCATGAGCAGCTTCACAATGGCTTCACTTCCATTCACAGAGGCTGCTTGGAGAGCATTTCCATAACAACCACCTGGAGCATTTGCATCTGCTCCTTCATCCAGAAGCAGTTTCACAATGTCTTCATTTTTATTTACACAGGCTGCCTGGACAGCATTCCCATAACCACCACCTTGAGCATTCACATTTGCTCCTTTATCCAAGAGCAGCTTCACAATGTCTTCATTTCCATTGAAAGATGCTGCTTGAAAAGCATTCCCATATTCACCACCTTGCACATTCACATCTGCTCCATGTTTAAGAAGCAGCTTCACAATGGCTTTATTTCCCTTTACAGAGGCTGCTTGAAGAGCATTTCCATAACGACCACCTTGAGCCTTCACAATTGCTCCTTGATCTAGAAGCAGCTTCACAATGCCTTCATTTCCATTCCAAGAGGCTGCTTGCAGAGCATTTCCATAATAACCACCTTGAGCATTCACATCTGTTTGTTCATCCAGAATCAGCTGTACAATGGCTTTATTTCCATTACATGAGGCTGCTTGCAGGGCATTCATATAATAACCACCTTGAGCATTTACATCTGCTTTTTGATATAAAAGCAGTATCACACTGGCTTCATTTCCCTTTGCAGAGGCTGCTTGTAGAGCATTTCCATAATGGCCACCTTGAGCATTCACATTTGCCCCCTGATCCAGGAGAAGGTTCACAATGACTTCATTTCCATTTTCAGAGGCTGCTTGGAGAGCATTTCCATACTCACCACCTTGAGCATTCACATCTGCTCCTTGATCCAGAAGCAGCTTCACAATAGGATCATTTCCAATAAAAGAGGCTGCTTGGAGAGCATTCCCATAATAACCACCTTGAGCATTCACATCTGCACCTTGATCCAGAAGCAGCTTCACAATGTCATCATTTCCCTTACAAGTAGCTGCTTGGAGAGCATTTCCATAATAACCACCTTGAACATTCACATCTGCTTTCTGCTCAAGAAGAATATCAACAACTTGTCTCAACCCCAGAAAGCAAGCATAGTAGAGAGTCTCTTCAATCATATCTGGTTTCAAATCCAACCTATCTTGATCCCAATCGTGTTCTGGATAATAAATTCTTAACCAGTTAATATATGGTCCATTCTTACTCCTGAACAATTTCACAACATTGGATATATCCCAGTTCTCCCTCCCGCAAATGATATGCTTAAACCAATACATCCCTGAATATCTAGATAGCTCATAGCCAAATTTGTTCATCACCATATTGACATCATTTCCACAGTGGATCAAGTAGATAAGACAAGATTGCCCAATGAAGTCATGAGCTAACTGTTCATCAATGTAAAACTTGAATCCTGACTCCTTGCTTGGCAATTCTATCAAGAATTCTTTCACAGAGGGATGAGCTAACTGTAGTTCCTTTGAGGAACTTGACCGCCCCCTATTGTTCCTGTTGACAACTCTAACCAATGTTGATCCCACCACATTTTCTATTGTATTCTCCAATCCAACTGTACGATCTTCTTCATAGAAGACATTTTCTGCAACATCGATTGCAAATATCTCCTGTGCCATTTTAATAGTCACTGGCTTGAATGAGAATAATATCCACTGTAGAATGCATTGTGCTTCATCTTTATGATATTCAGAAATGTCTTCCAAAGCTTTCTTGTATGTATCTGATAGATCCTTTGGAAGGTTTTTCAATGCTGCTCGGATTGCCCTCCTTGTACCAATCTTTTCCAAAACTTGAAGTTGACAATCTACCCATCGAATTCTTCAATAAATCTTAGTTAGCCTCCTTCAAAGTAAAGCACAAAATCAAAATCTACTTACTGGCCATGGGCTCCATCAACCAACCTGTCCTTTATCTCGTTTTCTATCCCCTTAAATGGACCTGTATCTTTATATACAGTCTTATCTATATGTTTTATAATATCCTCCATTCCTCCCCCTTCATCCAATAACAACTTTACAGCAATCCCAGACTGTTGCAAACACGTTGGCATGGGATTACGAGATGAAACCATGACATAAACTTTTCCAATTTCCAACAGTGCCTGGATGAATTTAGCTACTTCATCTGGTTCCTGGCACTCATCCATTGCATCCAGAATGATGTATGTATGCTCTGAGCAATTACTGATTAGACTCAAAAGCAGTCCTTGCATGACACTAACAGGTATTTTCTTGTTACCCTGTTGGCTTTTCTCAAAAAGATCTTTGAGAATGTTTTGATTATAGCTGGGATGCATGCCTATTTCTTCCAGGAGGGAAGCTACTAGTCCTCCATGAGTGACCTTTGTTCTAGTGCCACCAAGTGTGTCAAAATAGTGGTAGAACACCTCTTGATGCTTCTCCTGTAGGGCTTTGATGATGTTTGTGCTGATTTTATCCATCAATATATTGGTTTCCAAATCACTCTTAGAAAACTCACCAAAGAAATGTTTTTCCTGATCCAGCTGGAAAAATGTTAGTATAAAATATCACACAAAGGATGGATGTACCTTTGCCCTCCAACCAGAAAAGATCACCATTTTCTTCCCATTGAATAAATCTAGTATCCTCAAGAAGCCATATTCCTGTACCTTCTGTCATTTTGTCACGTGCTGCAACATACTTTGAAGAAGAATCTGTAGCATTAAGCCATTCTTGGACAATCTTGCTGTTAAATTCTGTATGAATGAAGTCACACAAATGTAAGTATAATTGTTTTAAATCTGATGACAGTGCTCTACCTGGAGACAAGAAATTATTCTGGTTTCCTTGGACCACATTGATTGTGGATTGATTCATTGAAATATTATGGCTATGATTGAATATTCTTTTATCACAGCGAATGAGTCAGAGATCATTGTCCCGAAGAAAAATCTCTCACCTAATAGCAAGAGCATTTGCATCCCCAACTCCTGGTTCCGGATTGTCATTCATAGTCCAATTTCCAATTTCGAACTGCTTGATCAAAGTGGGCTACGAGTCGATGATGATAGGCCGTAACACGAAGCGAAGATAATCCAAATGCATGTGACTATTCTATTTCAGTTGTCAAAAATTAAGGTTTGGGCACATCGGAATGTTCCTTGTCGTTGAAACTTTATTTCCGGATCCAGTTATAAATAGCAGTGAGCTCGCGCTGAGCCTTGTTGTGCGAACAAATACGGACTGTCACTAAGTGGCAGTGTTGGACAGTCAATGACTTCGGGTCAAAGTCAAAGTCAATGACAGCGCGAAGACCGCCAAATGACTTGACGCTACTTTCGGTTATTGATGTTATCCCGGTTGCCGGTGATGTAGATATGGTCACGGTGTAAGATGAGTTGTGTTGTTGTCAACTTGTTGAACTCGAGATTGCGTGCAATGCCTGCGCGGCTCTGTGCCGAGTCCTTTCCCACGACTATGTCAAAAGTCACAGTCATTGACTTTGAACCGTTGACGAAAAGTCACAAGTCATTGACTTCCGCGTCAAGTCATTGACTTGCTAAGTGGATATTGCTCAGGGCCTCAAAGTTGGAGCATTGCACCATCAAAAATGTTCAGAATAGGCTTTTGAGGAGTAAAAATAAAAAAAAAATTCTCTTGGCCTACTGGCAGCTTCAGGATCATTTTCTTCTGTTTAAGGAGGACTTCTACCCTTCGAGTTAGCGATCAAACAATTTATCCAGCTCATACATATCTTATAATTCACAATCTCAGCTTGAGAAAGGATATTGTGTAACACTCGAAATCAGTGAAGAATTTGGGCAAAATACTGCAGTAGTTCAAGCGGGATATAACCGATAATACCGACATCATGCAGCACAGGTTGTTTCGCAATCAATACAACATACTATACTCTGTACATACTCAGCTGGACTTACCAAGAGCCGATGTTAACTACATTTCTGCCAGTACGACTCGGACGTAATTCAGTAGCCACTATGAACTCTTCGCTGAATCAATCTTTTGATATTCATTTCGGGTACCTTTGGCATTTTTCTCGAGCCCGAACTTGCCTGACCAACTGATTGGACTAAGGACTCTTTTAACTCGTTGCAAACTTGACCTTCGGAGCAGTTGTTTTAAGGTCTAACAGACGGAAATCACATTGCCACTGGCGCCCATAAAGTAAAACGTGGGCCTTCTGCTGTTTTCTCTATCGAGTCGGTACCTGCCTTGAATGATCGAGTGGTGGATCGGAGATTCTCCTATCTACTTTTATGTTTTAGTCCTATTGAGCTCAGCATTGGTTGCTTAGTACGTTGTCTTTAACCTGTACCTCCATATGGTTTTCTTATGGTCCCTACCTGTAAATATTATATATAGGAGATTGTACTTGCATGAACGTCACAGACATGGCGATTTGCATTAGATACTACGCAAAAGGAACCACAGCGCATTCCATAGTATACTAAACAACTTCAGTCAACTTTCTCACCCGCCACTGGAAGAGGCCTTCAAGAGAGTGAGAAATTATATCCATTTGACTCTGCATCTTCAAGCTCGAGTAGTAACTTGTTCAACCTTCTTGGCATCTACATCTATAGATACACGCGAAAACAAAGGGAAAAGAAAGAAAGTTGAGCTGTACAGCTAAGTGCGGATTCCCGAGAATCCCTCGTTTCAGTATACATACGTATGCACGTTGCATCACTACTGATTGATTGAATTTTTAGAACGTTTACTTAGTACGAATCAAGCTCGGGCTTCTAGACCAAGATGTATGTTAAGAATGGACAGGTGATAATTGACCTATCGAACGGAGACCTATTTCAAAGGAGTAGAGAATTGGCATACATTAATCGGAAGGACTCTCTCCCTCTTCTCATGTACTAAGAATGATACGTACTAGTATCAGTTTGTATATTTTGCGAGAGCAAAGAAAGCAATAGGAGCATATCATTGTCTCAGTGGGAATCCGAAAACCAGCGTCACTGAGAAACCACAAATTACTTGTCCACCATTAACGTTGGCACTCCTGGCTCCCCGACATTCAGGAACCTTATGACTTTTGCTAAGTGAAAAGATGAATCACCGTTCTGGTACCGCGACAATGCTCCGACAACTCTGTTTTGACTTGGACGAGGTCCGGGAAGGGATTGGACTTGGGTTCGGACTAGGAGATGACAGCGACTCTATGTACGAAACTGTAAATTAGAAGAAAAACATTTTATTTTCGCCTCATCAAGATCATTACATATGTCACTGTGTTTTCTTATGCCTTGCGACGTAAGAATAATCGTTACGGACCCTCAAGGACCTCAGAGTCGACAAGCTCGAGGCCTCACGTGAAAGTGGCGAAGATTGCCATTTAGATTTTCTCACCCTCAAACCACTCGCTGTTCTTACGTACAAACTCTCGCCCAATCGTAGGCACTGCGAGCCTCTGCCAGCCAATGGAAGCGAGATGACCTGTCTGGATGAAGTGGTGAATATATGGGTCTTCGAGCTGAGTACAGCGAGCGCTAGTCGTCATTCTGGTTCCAATGCAAGCTAGTCTGTCTACGAGGAGATGGTTCGTTAGTATCTGTTTCTACATGGCAAGGTGCGTCAGTTCGTCAGTGTCATGGTTTCCTCTCGCTCACCCCACGGTCCGTTCTACCTGCTCCCCACTTTCTTAGTATGCACCTATTTCATTACAGAAAAAAATGCTACACATCAAAGGCGCATTGGGCTACGCGATCCAACTCTCCGCCAATTCCAACGACGTGGGTGGTGGAGCGACCATGTTAGAATGCAACCTTGACCCGCCAGAATTCGATTCCAACTCGGACCCGGACCTGGATTCGCATTCTCAATGTGTACAGCTGGGCTATTCCATCATCACGCGTATGATAACCTCTATCCCAACAATGACAACCTCGACTAGCTTCTCGACGCAAACGAACAGCGGCTCCAACACTGGTTTCCTCAGATCAAGCTCTTCACAACGTGGTCCTTCATACTACACCGGTTCTCTGTTCTCCCAAAGTCACTGCGCTCCGCTCCGAATTTTCGTTCCCTACATCTAATTTAAAACCAGGCAACCATGATACTACAACAGGAATGACAACATCACCTTTGACTAACGGAGAAGTCGACGAGAGCTCCAAGATGCATTCTCAAGCGCTCAGTCGCTATTCTATCGTACCGACTACCTGGGTGTACACCAAAAAAGAGGGAGAAATACCGATGAGTTTGGGACGTGTAGATGATCATTGGACCTCGACCTGCATTCTATCTCGCACAAGCGAATCTCGACCCGGTCCTCCTTGAAGGTTTCATGGCTGACGGCTTCGCCGCTGGTGGTCAACGCACCGCTACCGTCAATGGTACGTCTTCCTTCCTCTCCTTCGAAATCCGCAACCCAACCTCCCTCCTTTCCCACTCTCATCCAGTCGAAAACTTCCATGGTTTCCCCACCAGAATCCTCGGCCATGAATTGACGGACAAATTCTGCGAACGACCCCTCCGTTTCGGTACTCGCATTGTCACCGCGAGACCATCTCTAAAATTGATTTATCTTTCCGTCCGTTCCGATACTGGCACGATGGTCAGGAGGATGAGGAGTCCGATACGGCTGACACGGTTATCGTCGCTACCAGTGCTAGCGCGAAGAGGTTGGGATTGAAAGGCGAAGAGGTGTATTGGCATAGTGGGTTTAGGGCTTGTGTGGTCCGCGTTGGAGCTGTTCCGATTTTCAGGTGTGTTTTTTGTCGAGTATGGTCGCCCGACCTGAACTGACGCAACATGACTTTACTTCTGGGACACGCAGGAACAAACCTCTCTAGCTGTCATCGGTGGTTGTGACTCTGCAGCCGAAGAAGCTACTTGTAAATCGCGTTTCTGACGGCTCTCATTCATTTTCTCGTCCACCTCACATATGTTCTCTTGGCTACGTTGCTATCAATAACCCCTTCCTTCCTTCCTTCTCTGCCCCTGCTCAGCCCTACTCCCCCTCCTGCGACGGTGTAACAAACCTTTCTGAAAGGCACCTCAGAAAATATGGTTCCCACATCTACGTCTTCATCCATCGCAACAAGCTCTGCGCTTCGAAAATACGACTGATGAATAATCCTAAAACTGTGCGCATATATCTACATATATATCTTTCCTTCCCTTTCGTTCCTCCCTCCTCTTTCCTCTCTCTCATTCTCCGTCTCGTTTCTATAAGGTTATTCATATCCGTACTCATGTCTTACTAACGTCTTACATCTATATAGATCATCCTCTGGAACACCGTAGCTGCCGAATGTCAAGGTAACAGCAAAGAATTGAAGAACCTCCGGTACAGATAGGCGCAGAAAAAGATTTGGTCGTTAACAGTTTATTCTATGCCCCCGGTATGTGGTTTTTTTGTTATGTTTTCCTTACGATCATCCCGCATACACCCACCTACGACAATTATGACAAATTTACTGACTCGCTTTTTCTTCCTTTCCTTTCCTTTCCTTCCCTCCCTTCCTAACCGAAAATCAGGTCACGAACCCGCAATGGCGATCTTCCGCACCCAACTCCAGACTGATCCAGAGGGGTACATCGTCACTGTACCTGGATCGGACTCAGACTTTTGTGAGAGGCGTTTTTGCGGGTGGGGATGTACAGGATAAGAGGTATAGACAAGGCTATTACGAGTGCTGGGAGTGAAGCGGAGAGGTTGATTGCGGAGGAGGAGGAGGAGATGATGGGGGAGCAGAGAGAGAGGGGGAAAGGGGAACTGATGGTAAGGGAGAAGAAAATGAATGTTGGTCTAGGGATGCGTACATAAGTGGTGTGAGTTTAAATCTTGTTGAGAAAGAGGACAATACGGAGTCACATACGTACATACGTACCTACGAGTTCAATAGTATGTAAGTATGATGCGTAGTTTTTTTCTCTCGACCTTTTTTTCAGTGGGCGTAAAGCGGTGCAATACGCACACATAAGTACTTGACATATATTTTAGAGAATCAGTAGATAGATGTTAAACACAAAAAATGATAAAACTTACTGATGTAGGTAGTTTTTTAAATTTTCGAGTTGGTGTTCTGTACATGTATTGAGGTCAATAATGGAACGGTCGAGCGTTTGAATGAATCGGAGAATTCAACTTAGTTCAATTTATTGAGCGTTGCATCGATAACATCCCTGACACTGCTGGGATCCATCAATGTTTCCTGGAAAGGAAGAGGTCAAGAATCCACTTGCTTTGTCGTTGGTCGAAAATATTTACACTAAAAAGATATGGTAAAGATATGGTATCTTTGGCCACATCTTTTGCCCGAAAAGAGAGGACATGTTTACTGGTACAACAAACAAAAGACCTTTTCCGTTGTTCTATATAGTTTACAGATTCCTACATCAAAAGAAAAACCCCTGCAAAAAGAAAAGATCTCTTGTTTTTGTGGGAAAAGACTTAATGTAGACATGTAAACTAAGTTTTGTTTTTACCAGACTACTTACCAGTATATATAAAGTTCTCTTTTCAGACAAAATATATGAAGCAAAATACTGAATCTTTGTCATATTAACCTCTTAGACACCCCAAACCTTTTCTTAACTATGTTAAATCATTTGGGCCAAAGATGGGCTAGGCAGTGAAGTCTTATCCTTCCTGGCTCATCTTTGGCTGGAGAGATTATGGACCCAAGCAGTGTGAAGTAGTAGGGATAACCAATAGAATGTACTTACACTGGGATATAAATAAATTTAGAGGTGCGAAAAATTTCACTGCAAAGATGTCACATATTTCCCATTGCCCAACTTGAGGAATCACGTGTTTGTCCTGTTTGTCTGGACAAAGAAATTGAACATTTCCTTTCAAAAGAGATCAAATTATTGTTGGTAAAGATTGGGCAAAGTGGGATTCTGTCTGCCCATATTTCTTGAAATCTTTAGAACCAATGATAGGTGGGAAAGTGGATTTCATCTGTGGTGCAACATTTCTGGCACCAAGAATGAATAAGTGCAGGATTGAAAAACAGTGAATCTTGAAACAAGATTGAGATTTTAGAACAACCACTTTAGGGAATGTGGTTGGAATTTTCATGATACTGAATCAAGAATGAAGAGTGGATATTGAATGAAGAAATAGGTTTAAAGACAAGGGGCATGGTTTATTACCAGAAATACCTATCAGAGGGATCAGAAAAAAATACAGAAGGTTTAGAATCAGACTAGTGAATATTTTTTACACCAGTGTTGATAATCTTCATCAGCAAGTCAGCAAGTGGGTGCTTCACAATGATTTCATATTCATGACTTCAACCTTAAGCATGAAAAGCTGCTCCTCAATCCAAAAGCAGCTTTACAATGGCTTTATCTTGATGTCCATTGGCTGCTTGGAGAGGAGTTCCGTAATGACCACCTTGAGAATTCACATCTGCTCCTTTATCCAGAAGCAGCTTCACAATCCCTTCATTTCCTTTTTTAGAGGCTGCTTGAAGAGCATTTCCATAATGACCACCTTGAGCATTCACATCTGCTCCTTGATCCAGAAGCAGCTTCACAATGCCTTCATTTCCATTTCTAGAGGCTGCTTGGAGAGCATTTCCATAGGGACCACCTTGAGCATTCACATCTGCTCCTTGGTGCAGAAGTAGCTTCACAAGCACCACCCTGAGCATCCACATCTGCTCCGTGATCCAGAAGCAGCCTCACAATGCCTTCATTTCCATTTGCAGAGGCTGCTTGGAGAGCATTTTCATAATGACCACCTTGAGCATTCACATCTGCTCTGTGATCCAGAAGCAGCTTCACAATGCTTTCATTTCCATTTGCAGAGGCTGCATGGAGAGCATTTCTATAATAACCACCTTGAGCATTCACATCTGCTCCTTGATCCAGAAGGAGCTTCACGATCCCTTCATTTCCATTTGCAGAGGTTGCTTGGAGAGGATTTCCATAATGACCACCTTGAACATTCACATCTACTTTCTGCTTGAGAAGAATATCAATAACTTGTCTCAAACCCAGGAAGCAAGCATAGTAAAGAGTCTCTTCAATCATTTCTGGTTTTAAATTCAATCTATCCCAATTCTGATTATATTCTGGATCATAAATCCGCAACCAGTTCATATATGGTCCACTCTTGCTACTGAACAACTTCACAACATTGGATATATCACAGTCCTCCCTCCCAGAGAAAATATGCTTAAACCAATACCTCCCTGCATATCTAGACAGCTCATAACCAAATTTGTTCATCACCATATCAACATCATCCCCACAGTGGATCAAATAGATAAGACAAGATTGTCCAATAAAGTCATGAGCCAAATGTTCATCAATGTAGGATCCTGACTCATTGCTTGACAATCCCATCAAGAACTCTTTAACAGAGGGATGAGCCAACTGTAACTGCTTTGGAGAACTTGACCACACACTATTGTTATTGTGGACAACTCTAACTAGTGTTGATCCCACCACATTTTCTATTGTATTCTCCAAACCCAATGGACGATCTTCTTCACAGAAGACTTTTTTTACAACATCAATTGCAAATATCTCCTGTGCCATTTCAATGGTTACCGGCTTGAATGAGAATAATATCCATTGTAGAATGCATTGTGCTTCATCTCTGTGATATTCAGGAATGTCTTCCAAAGCTCTCTTATATGTATCTGATAGATCCTTTGGAAGGTTTTTCAATGCTGCTCGGATTGCTCTTCTTGTACCAATTTTTTTCAATGCTTCAAGTTGACAATCTACCCATCGTATTCTTAATTAAAGTTCAATTCAATTGCTTCAAGATATACAATTAAAATTCACTTACTGGCCATGGGCCCCATCAATCAACCTATTCTTTATCTCATCCTCTATCCCTTTAAATGGACTTGTATCTTTATATATGGCCTTATCTATATGTTTTATAATATCTTCCATCCTTTCCTCTTTATCCAATGACAACTTTAGTGTAACCCAAGGCTGTTCCAAGAACTTGGGCATGGGATTTCGAGATGAAACTACAACATGTACATTTCCAATCTCCAGCAGTATCTGAATAAATTTAGACACCTCATCTGGTTCTTGGCACTCATCCATTGCATCCAGAATAATGTATGTATGCTCTGAGTGACTACTGACTAGACTCAAAAGCACTCCTTGCATGACACTAACTGATATTTTCTTGTTACCCTTTTGGTTGTTCTCGAAAAGATCTTTGAGGACATTTTGATCATAGCTGGGATGCAGGCCTATTTCTTCCAGGAGGGAAGCAACCAGTCCTTCATAGGTGACCTTTGCTCTACTACCACCAAGTGTGTCAAAATAGTGGTAGAACACCTCTTGGTGCTTCTCCTTTAGGGTTTTGATGATGTTTGTACTGATTCCTCTATCAATAATGTGATTTCTGAGCTACTATTAGAAAACTCACCAAAGAAATGTTTTTCCTGATCCAGCTGGAGAAATGTCAGTGTAAAATATCACACACAAAGGATAATTTACCTTTGCCCTCCAACCAGAAAAGATTGCCATTGTCTTTCCATTGGATGAATCTGGTATCCTCAAGAAGCCATGTTCCTGTGTCTTCTGTCATTTTGTTGCATGCCACAGCATATTTTGAAGAAGAATCTGTAGCACTGAGCCATTCTTGGACAATCTTGCTATTGAACTCTATTCATGAATGGAGTTATACAATTGTGAGCATAATTGTTTTGAAACGGATGCAAGTACTGTACCTGAAGACAAAAGATTATTCTGATCTCTGTTGACTACATTCATTGTGAGATTATTCACTGAAAAGTTGTGGCTGTTGTTGAATGCTCTTTTGTCATATTAAATATGTTAGTTACATCGAAACTCATGGTCCAAAAGAAAACAACTCTCACCCAACAGCAGGAGCATTTGTATCTCCAACTTCTCCTGATTCTGGATTGACATTCATAGTTCAATTTCCAAGTTCAAATTGTTTGATCAAAGTGGGTTACGAGCTGGTGATGTTAGACCGTAACAAAAAGTGAAGATAATCCAAATGCATGTGACTATTCTATTGACTTGTCAAAAATTAAGGTTTGAGCACATCGGAATGATCCTTGTCGTTGAAACTTTATTTCAGGTTATGATTCACAGACATATAAATAGTGAATTTCCGCCGGACATAGCTTATTGACAGTGCAAATGAATATGACTTAAGTGGGAATTTCCCGGCCACATAGTAGTCGGTTGGAGCGTTGTACCATAAAAACTTGTCCAAAATAGGCTTTTGAGGAGTGAAGTTTTTTCTTAGCCTACAGTTTCAGAAGCACTGTCTCGAGGACTTTTACCCTTCAAATCATCGACAAAGCAATTTATCTGCCAGTGATACATATCTTCTAACCGTGACCCCCTCAACTTGTATATTTTGGCTTGAGCAAGGATAATGCGTAATGCTCAAAATCAGTGAACACTGGGTCGAAATACTGCAGCATGGCGGATTATTATTGCTTCTTTATCCTCTATGAAACAGGACATAGCTGTCGGTACTTGACAATTCCGACACTATACAGCTCGGAATGTTGTTGCAGTATACTATACTCTACACATACTTAAGTGGACTTACCAAGAACTATATTCAATGTGAGTAGGTAGCTGCTATGAACTCTGCTGAATCCAGATTTCAATAACTATTTCGGGTACTACCTTCCCGACCGACTAGACTCTTCAACTGACTCATTGCTATTTTAGGGAAGTTGAACAGATAGAAATCATCATGCTTTCAATATGTTCATGATCATATAGGCAAGCTTTCCCCCCTCCCCCCCTCCCCCCCTGTTGAGTCAGTTGACAGTACCTACCTTAAGCAGTCGGAAGGATCGAAGAGTTTAATTGATTTGAACTAGTACCTTTATTTTATTTTCTATCAAACCTTACATCAGTTGTTTCACTCCTGAGGACAGATACGATACGGTGAGGTACCCACACATGTTTTTTTCTGGAACCTACTTGTATACAATTATCTATGGATCATTGTATTGGCAGCTTGCAAAGTTGATTGGCATAAATGTCACGGTCATCGCGATTGGGATCATATGTACACACAGTGAGCTAGGCATACTCAACGAGTATACTAAGTAGCTGTAGTGGACCTGCCCCTGGCTTACCCGTCACCCAAAGAGGTCGTCAAACTGATCCTGGTTTGTAGTACTTAGTTTGTAGACTTAATATACATGTCTCAAATGAGTACTACTTTACTCAAGCTCATGATCTCGACTTATTTAGTAACTTGCTTCACCAAAAAGAGGGAGAGAAACAAAGAAAGAAGCCATAAAATCTAGACCGTTTGGGCTGTAGTACAGCTAAGTGCGGATTCCCGAGAATTGCTCTCGTTTCACTATGCATACATGTATGCATCTCGCGTCACTACAAGGATCGATTGAATTTGTAGAGCACTTGCTTAGCACGAATGAAACCTCTAGTCCAAGATGCATGTTATGATTTGAATCTTGTACATAAGAATGGACAGGTGATGATTGATATATTGAACGGGGACATTATATTTCAAAGGAAGAGGGTACGAATTTGAGTCGAGAATTTTCACACATCAATTAGAGGAACACTCTCTCCCTCTCCTTAGAATGGTAGTTAGTTAGTTATTACACGGCAGGGTCCCCGGTCGGAACAGCCGGACGACCAGTAGGGACAGGACACGACCCCATACCAGAGAAGGCCCGCCCTACCGGCAATAGTACATATCAGTTCATATATCGTGCGAGAGCAAAGAGAGTGACAGGAACATTGTCTCGGGAACCAGGAATCCGAAAAACGGCGTCAAGAAACCGCAAATTGCTTTTCTTTAGTTAGGCGTGTCTATCCACGGTGGACTGTCGATGTTGGCACTAATGGCTCCCCGACGTTCCTGTCACTAAGGAACTCTATGACCTTTGATGATTAGAGAAATGGATCACCGTTCTGGTACCGCGGCAATGCTCTGACAATTCCATTTTGTTTTGGACGAGGTCGGGGAAGGGATTTATCACTTGGGCTCAGATATTGCAGCGACTACATGTACGAACACCAGATTAGAAGAGAAACGCCCCATCATGATGGTGCCTTACGACGTAGAGGGTTGAGCTCACGTGAAAGTGGCCATTTTTAATTTTCTCACCCTCAAACACTCGCGTCAACTTGTTTACGTACAAACTCTCTTACAACCAAACTCATAGGCACTGCGAGCGATGGAAGTGCAGCGATGTCTGGATGAAGTGGTGATACACGGGTCGTGCTAGTCGTGGTTCTGGCTCTAATGCAAGCTAGTCCGTCTACGAGGAGATGGTTTGTTCATGTTAGTATGTGTTTCTGCATGGCAAGGTGCGTCAATTCGCCAGTGTCACGGTTTCCTCTCGCTCACTCCACGGTTTGTTTTATCTTTAAAAAATGCTCCCCACTTTCTTAGTATTCGCCTATTCCTTTACAAAAAAAAAAGCTACACGGCCATGCTCATCGAAGGCGCCTTGGGCTACACCATCCACCTCTCCGCCAGTTCCAACGACGCGGGTAGTGGAGCGACCATGTTTAGCTGCGACCTTGACCCGCCAAACTTCAGTTCCAACCCAGATCCGGACCTGGCATGTATTCTCAATGTGTACAGTTGGGCTATTCCGTCATCACGCATACGATATCCTCTATCTCGACAACGACAACTCGACCAACTTCTCGATACAAACGATTAGCAGCTCCAACGCTCATTTCTTCAAATCAAGCATATTACACCGATTCTCTGTTTTCCCGGTCACTGCGCTCAGCTCCAAATTTTCGTTCCCTACATTTAATTCAAGACCAGGCGACCATGATACTACAACAGGATTGACAATGTCGCCTCTGACTAACGGAAAAGTCCGAGAGTTCCAAGATGCATTCTCAAGCGGCCAGTCGCTATTCTACCGTACCGACTACCTGGGTGTACACCAAAAAAGAGGGAGAAAAACAGAAATACCGATGAGTTTGGGACGTGTAGATGATCATTGGATTTCAACCTGCAATCTACCTCACACAAGCGAATCTCGACTCGGTCCTCTTTGAGGGGTTTATTGATAACGGCTTCGCCACTGATGGTCAACACACCGCTACCGTCGTCTTCCTTTCCCTCCTTCGAAATCCACAACTCAACCTCCTTCCTCCCCTTCCTTCATCCAGTCAAAAACTTCCCTGGTTTCCCCACCCGAATCCCCAGCTCCGAATTGCTGGACGAATTCCGTGAACAACCCCTCCGTTTTGGTACTCGCATTCATCACCGAACATCTCTTAAATCAATTTATCCCACCGTCCGTTCCGATACTGGCGCGGAGGTCAGGAGGACGG
This sequence comes from Dendrothele bispora CBS 962.96, assembly GCA_004369135.1. Classification (NCBI taxonomy): domain Eukaryota; kingdom Fungi; phylum Basidiomycota; class Agaricomycetes; order Agaricales; genus Dendrothele; species Dendrothele bispora. Next base: position 214,685 of record ML179097.1, on the reverse strand, counting down.
AGGAGCCCGAGAAGGCTGACACGGTCATCGTCGCTACTGGTGCTAGCGCGAAGAGGTTGGGATTGAAAGGCGAAGAGGCGTTATTAACAGAGCGGGATGAGTGCTTGTGCAGTCTGCGATGGGGTTGTTCCGATTTTCAGGTGTATTTTTTGTCGTGTGTGGTTGCCCGACCTGAACCTGACCTGACGCAACTTCGCTTTGGGACATGCAGGAACGAACCTCCAGCTGTCATCAGTGGTGGTGACTCTGCAGCCGAAAAAGCTACTTGTACATCGTGTTCCTGACAGCTCTCATTCAGTTTCTCGTCCACCTCGCATATCTTCTCTTGCTACATCGCTATCAATAACCCCTTCCCTCATTCCTTCTCTGCCCTACTCCCCTTACTCTACTTCCTGCGACGGTGTAACAAACCGTTACGAAACAGACCTCACGAAATACGGCTTATACGTCTACGTCATCATCCGTCACAACGAGCTCTGCACTTGGAAAATAATAGCGGACGACTCATCTTAAAATTGTGCGCATATATCTATATATCCTTCCTTCTTTTTTACTCCCTACCTCCTCTTTCCTCTCTCCTCATTCTCTATCTCGTTTCTATACGGTCATTCATATCCGTACTCATGTTTTACTAACGTCTTACATTTATATATAGACCATCCTCTGGAACACCATAGCTACCGAATGTCAAAGCAACGTCAAGCTACTGAAGAACCTCCGGATTAGGAACGTCCAGGCAGGCTCGGAGAAAGATTTAGCCGACGATGGGTTGCTTTATGCGCTCGGTATGTGGTTTTTTTAATGTTTTTGTTACCGTCAACCCGCATACACCCACTTAAGTATGACAATATGACACATTTACTAACTCGCTTTTTCTTCCTTCCCTTAAGTTCCTTCCTTCCCTTCCCAACCAAAAAATCAGGTCATGAACCCGCAACGACGATCTCCCGCACCCGACTCCAGACCGATCCAGACGGGCACATTGTCACTGTACCTGGAACGGACTCAGACTTCTGTGAGAGGCGGTTTTTGCGGCGGGAGATGTACAGGATAGGAGGTATAGACAGGCTATTACGATTGTTGGAAGTGGATGTATGGCTGTGCTTGAAGTGGAGAGGTTGATTGCAGAGCAGGAAGAGGAAAAAGAGATGATGGGGGAGTAGAGAGAGAGGTGACTGATAAAGGAGATAAGTTAGTCTAGGGATCCGTACATAAGTGTTCAAATCTCGTTGGGATAGAGGACAATATGGAGATACATACATACATATGAGTTCGATAGTATAAGTATGATACGTAGTCTTTTTTTCCTTGTTCTTTTTCTCAGTGGGCGTAAAGCGCTGCAATACGCACACATAAGTACTGAATCAATAGATGGGAATCATGCCAAACATAAGAAATGACAATATGCTGATGTAGGTAGGTTGGTAAATTTTTCTAAAGTCGGCGTTCCGTACATGTATTGAGGCCAATCATGGAACGGTCAAGCATTCGAAAGAACTGGAGAATTCACTATTGAGCGTTGCGTCGACAACTGACACTGCTGGGATTCATCAATGGAAGAGGTGAAGACTTACTTGCTTCGTCCTTGGTCGAAAAGACTTAAAATATTCACACCAAAAAGATATGGCAAAGATTTGGTATCTTCGCCACATCTTTGGTCCGAAAAGAGGAAATATATTTACTGGTACAACAAACAAAAGACCTTTTCCGTTGTTCTATATAGTTTACAGATTCCTACATAAAAAAAAAAACAGTCTTCCCCCGCAAAGACGAGAGATCCCTTATTTTTGTGGGAAAAGATTTAATGCAGAGACATGTAAACTATAATCCATACCACAGGAAAAGATCAAGTTATAACTTTTGTTTGTACCTCCTTTCAAACAAAATATGCATCAAAGATACTGAGTCATATTAACAGCTTAGGCACCACAAACCCTTTCTTAACTTCGGCCAAAGATGAGCCAGAAAGTGAAGCCTTATCCTCTCTGGGCTGGAGAGATTATGGACCCAAGCAGTGTGAAGTAGTAGGATAAACAATAGAATGTACTTACACTGGGATATAAATAAATTTAGAGGTGCGAAAAATTTCACTGCAAAGATGTCACATATTTCCCATTGCCCAACTTGAGGAATCAAGGATTTCCTGTTTGTCTGGACAAAGAAATTGAACATTTCCTTTCAAAAGAGATCAAGTTATTGTTGGTAAAGATTGGGCAAAGTGGGATTCTGTCTGCCCATCTTTCTTGAAATCTTTAGAACCAATGATAGGTGGGAAAGTTGATTTCATCTGTGGTGCAACATTTCTGGCACCAAGAATGAATAAGTGCAGGATTGAAAAACAGTGAATCTTGAAACAAGATTGAGATTTTAGAACAACCACTTTAGGGAATGTGGTTGGAATTTTCATGATACTGAATCAAGAATGAAGAGTGGATATTGAATGAAGAAATAGGTTTAAAGACAAGGGGCATGGTTTATTACCAGAAATACCTATCAGAGGGATCAGAAAAAAATATAGAAGGTTTAGAATCAGACTAGTGAATATTTTTTACACCAGTGTTGATAATCTTCATCAGCAAGTCAGCAAGTGGGTGCTTCACAATGATTTCATATTCATGACTTCAACCTTAAGCATGAAAAGCTGCTCCTCAATCCAAAAGCAGCTTTACAATGGCTTTATCTTGATGTCCATTGGCTGCTTGGAGAGGAGTTCCGTAATGACCACCTTGAGAATTCACATCTGCTCCTTTATCCAGAAGCAGCTTCACAATCCCTTCATTTCCTTTTTTAGAGGCTGCTTGAAGAGCATTTCCATAATGACCACCTTGAGCATTCACATCTGCTCCTTGATCCAGAAGCAGCTTCACAATGCCTTCATTTCCATTTCTAGAGGCTGCTTGGAGAGCATTTCCATAGGGACCACCTTGAGCATTCACATCTGCTCCTTGGTGCAGAAGTAGCTTCACAATGCCTTCATTTCCATCTACAGAGGCTGCTTGGAGAGCATTTCCATAATAATCACATTGAGCATTCACATCTGCTCCTTGATTGAGAAGCAGCTTCACAACACCTTCATTTCCATTTTCAGAGGCTGCTTGGAGAGCATTTCTAAGATAACCACCTTGAGCATTCACATCTGCTCCTTGATCCAGGAGCAGCTTCACAATCCCTTCATTTCCATTTGAAGAGGCTGCTTGGAGAGCATTTCCATAAGCACCACCTTGAGCATTCACATCTGCTCCTTGATTCAGAAGCAGCTTCACAATCCCTTCATTTCCTTTTGCAGAGGCTGCTTGAAGAGCATTTTCATAACAGCCACCTTGAGCATTCACATCTGCTCCTTGATCCAGAAGCAGCTTCACAATCCCTTCATTTCCTTTTGCAGAGGCTGCTTGAATGGCATTTCCATAATGACCACCTTGAGCATTCACATTGGCTCCTTGATCCAGAAGCAGCTTCACAGTGCCTTCATCTCCATTGAAAGAGGCTGCTTGGAGAGCATTTCCATAATGACCACCTTGAGCATTCACGTTTGCTTTCTGCCTGAGGAGAATATTCACTACCTGCCTCAACCCCAGAAAGCAAGCATAATAAAGAGTCTCCTCAACCAGTTCTGTATTCAGATCCAATCCATTCAAACTCACATCCTCTTCTGGGTAATAGATACCTAACCAGTTTATATATGGTCCACTCTTACTGCTGAAGAACCTCACAACATTGAACATATCACAGCTTTCCCCTCCAGCTAATATATGCTTGGACCAATACCTCCCTGCATATTCAACTAATGGGTAACTAGATTTATCCATTGCTATATCAGTACAATTTCCAAAATGGAACAGATAGATCAGGCAAGATTGTCCAATAAAGTCCTGAGCTAACTGTTCATTGATGTAAAATGCTGACTCATTCCTTGGCACTGTCATTAAGAATTCCTTTACAGAGGGATGAGCCAACTGTAATTCCTTTGAGGACCTTGACCATGCACCATTGCTTTTGGTGATAACTCTAACCAGAGTGGACCCCACCACATTTTCTATTGTATTCTCCAAACCAAGTTTACAATGCTCTTTACAAAACATATTTTCTTCAACATCAATTGCAAAAATCTCCTGTGCCATTTCGATTGTCACTGGCCTGAATGAGAATAATATCCACTGTAGAATGCATTGGGCTTCATCTTTGTGATAGTCTGGAATGGCTTCCAAAGCTTGCTTATATGTATCTGCTAGATCCTTTGGAAGGTTTTTCAATGCTGCTCGGATTGCCTTCCTTGTACCAATTTTTTTCAAAACTTGAAGTTGACAATCTACCCATCGAATTCTTCATTAAATCCTAGTTAGCCTCCTTCAAAGTAAAATGCAAAATCAAAATCTACTTACTGGCCATGGGCTCCATTAACCAACCTGTCCTTTATCTCATTTTCTATCCCCTTAAATGGACCTGTATCTTTATATACATCCTTATCTATATGTTTTATAATATCCTCCATTCCTCCTTCCTCATCCAATGACAACCTTACAGTAATGCAGGACTGTTCCAAACATTTGGGCATGGGATTTCGGGATGAGACCATCACATATACATTTCCAATTTCCAACAGTATCTGGATAAATTTCACTACCTTGTCTGTTTCCTGACACTCATCCATTGCATCCAGAATAATGTATGTATGTCCTGAGAAATGATTGACTAGATTCAAAACTGCTCCTTGCATATCACTAACAGGTACTTTCTTGTCACCTTTACCACTTTTTTCAAAAAGATCTCTGAGAACATTTTGACTATAACTGGGATGCATGCCTATTTCCTTTAGAAGAGAAGCAACCAGTCCTTCCTCAGTGATCTTTGCTTTTGTACTACCAAGTGTGTCAAAATAGTGGTAGAACACCTCTTGATGCTTCTCCTTCAGAGTTTTGATGATGTTTGTGCTGATTTTATCCATTGAGATTCAATACTGTGGTTTCTGAAGTACTGTTAGCAAACTCACCAGAGGAATGTTTTTCCTGATCCAGCTGAAGAAATGTTAGTATAAACTAGTACACACAAAGGATGATGTACCTTTGCCTTCTAACCAGAAAAGATTGCCATTCTCTTTCCATTGACTAAATCTGGTATCCCTAAGAAGCCATATTCCTGTACCTTCTGTCATTTTGTTGCATGCTGCAGCATATTTCGAAGAAGAATCTGTAGCATTGAGCCATTCCTGGACAACCTTGCTATTGAATTCTAGATATGAATAAAGTTGTACAAATGTGAGCATAATTGTTTCAAATCTGATGAACATGCTCTACCTGGAGACATAAAATTGTACTGATCTCCTTTGACTGCATTGATTGTGGAGTTACTCATTGTAATATTGTGGCTGTTAGTGAATACTCTTTGTCACAGTGATTGAATCAGTTACATTAGAACTAATGGTCCAAAAGAAAACATGATCTCTCACCCAAAAGTAAGAGCACTTGTATCCCCTGGTTCTGGCTTGTCATTCATAGTCCAATTTCCAATTTTGAACTGCTTGATCAAAGTGGTTATGAGTCGATGATAATAGGCCGTAACAAGCCGCGAAGATAATCCAAATGCATGTGACTATTCTATTTCAGTTGTCAAAAAATAAGGTTTTGGCACGTCGGAATGTTCCTTGGTAATGTTGAAACTTTATTTCCACTTAAAAATAGCAGCGAATTCCCACTGAGCTTTGTGGTGCGAACAAATACGGACTAAGTGGAGACTGCCCCATGGCAGTCAGTTCAAACTCGGAGCATTGCAACATAAAAAGTTTTCAGAATAGACTCTTGAGTAAAATTCTCTTGGCCTACTGGCAGCTTCAGAATCATTTTCTTTCCGTTTAACAAGGACTTCTACCCTTTGAATTCAAGTTAGCGATAAAACAATTTATCTGGCACATGTATATCTTGTAATCCGCGGTTTCCCCTCAAACTTCTACATTCCAGCCTGAGAAAAAATATTGTGTAACACTCGAAATCACTGAACAACTCGGTCAAAATACTGCAGTAGTTTAAGCGGAATATAACCGACGATATCAACGTAACTACATTTTTGCTTGGACGTAACTAAGTGGCCACTATGGACTCCGATCTTTTGATATTCATTTTGGGTACCTTCGACACTTTTTTCGAGCCCGAACTTGCCTAACCAGCTGATTGGGATGAGGACTCTTCTAACTCATTGCAAACTTGACCTTTAGAGCAGTTGTTTTGAGGTGGAACAGACGGAAATCATGTTGCCACTGACGCCCATAAAGTAAAATGTGGGCCCTCTGCTATTTTCTCTATCAAGTCGGTGCTTGCCTTGAGTGATTGAGTGGTGGATTGGAGAGTTTGCTACCTACTTTTGTGTTCTGATCCTATCGAGCTTCGTATTAGTTGTTTAGGTACGTTGTCTTTAACTTGTACCTCCGTATGGTACCTACCTGTAAATATTTTATACTACTTGCAGTGCAAGTACGATGTCCTTGAACGTCACAGCCGTGCCAATTTGTTCCAGATACTACGTACAAGGGACCATAGTGCATTCCATAGTATACTAAGCAACTTCAATTAACCTGCTCGCCCACCCGGGCCACTCGAAGAGGCTTTGAAGAGAGTGAGAAATTATATCCATCTGGTTCTGTATCCTCAAGCTTCGAGTAATGTATGACCTTCTTATCAAATTGGCATCTACATCTATAGATATACATGCAAAGAAAGGCAAGAGAAAGAAAGTTGGGTTGTACAGCTAAGTGCGGATTCCCGAGAATCCCTCTTGTTTCATTATACATGCATAGGCATGTCGCATCATTTAAACTGATTGATTGAATCCAGAACACTTACTTAGTACAAACCAAGCTCGTGGTTCTAGTCCAAGATGCATGTTATGATTTGAATTTTGGACATAAGAACGGGCAGGTGATGACCGGTTTGAATTGATCTATCGAACGGGTACCTATTTCAAAGGAGTAGAGAGTAGAGAATTGACACACATTAATCAGAAGAACAATCTCCCTCTTCTCATGTACTAATAACGGTACGTACTAGTATCAGTTTCTATATCATACGTGAGCAAAAAAAGCGACGTCGGGAGCATATTGTCCAGTGTAAATCCGAAAAACAGCACGAATTACTTATCCGCCATTAACGTTGGCACTCCTGGCTCCCCGGCATTCAGGAACCTTTGCTAAGTGAAAATATGAATCACCATTCTGGTACCGCGACAATGCTCCAACAATTCTGTTTTGACTTGGACTTGGTCCGGGGATTGGGTTCGGACTCGGAGGCTCTATGTACGAAACTGTAAATTAGAAGAAAAACATTTTATTTCCGCCCCATCAAAATACGCGTATGTGTATTTCTTATGCCTCACGCTCAAGGCCTCACGTGAAAGTGGCGGAGAACCGTCGCCGTTTTTAGATTTTCTCACCCTCGAACCACTCGCTGTTCTTACGTACAAACACTCGTCCAATCGTAGGTACTGCGACCAATGGAAGCGAGACGACATGTCTGGATGGATTGGTGATTACGGGTCGTGCTAGTCGTGGTTCCGGTTTCAACGCAAGCTAGTCCGTCTACGAGGAGATGGTTCGTTAGTACGTGTTTCTGCCTGGCAAGGTGCGTCAATTTGTCAGTGTCACGGTTTCCTCTTGCTCACTCCACGGTCTGTTCGACCTGCTCCCCACTTTCTTATCATTTGCCTAGTCCTTTACAAGAATATAGCGAAAATGCTACACAGTCATGCTCATCGAAAGCGCCTTGGGCTACACCATCCAACTCTCCGCCAATTCCAACGATGTGGGTGGTGGAACGGCCACATTTAGCTGCGACCTTAACCCACCAAAACTCCAATTCCAATCCGGACTCGGACCTGGATTCGCATTCTCGATGCGTACAATCAGGCTATTCCATCATCACGCGTATGATATCTATCCCGACAATGGCAACCTCGACTAGCTTCTTGACACAAACGTTCAGCGGGTCCAATGCTGATTTCTTCGAATCAAGCTCTTCACAACGTGGTCCTTCATACTACACCAATTCTCTGTTCTCCCGGTAGCTCCGCTCAGCTCCAAATTCTCGTTCCCTACGTTTAATCCAAAGACCAGCAACCAAGATACTACAACAGGATTGACAAGTCACCTCTGACTAACGGAAAAGTCGACGAGAGCTCCAAGATGCATTTTAAAGTGGTCAGCTGCTATTCTATCGTACCAACCAACTGGGTGTACACCGAAAAAAAGGGAGAAAAACGGAAATACTGATGGGTCTGGGATGTATAGGTGATCATCAGTGGATCTCGACCTGCATTCTATCTTGCACAAGCGGATCTCGACTCGGTCCTCCTTGAGGGTTTCATGGGTAACGGCTTCACCGCTGGTGGTCAACGCACCGCTACCGTCAATGGTATACGTACGTCTTCCTTCCACTCCTTCGAGATCCACAACTCAACCTCCCTCCTCTCCTTATCCAGTCAAAAACTTCCCTGGTTTCCCCACCAGTATCCTCGGCCCTGAATTGATGAACAAATACCGCGAACAACCCCTCTGTTTTGGTACTCGCATCATCACCGAAACCATCTCTAAAATCGATTTATCCACACCGTCCGTTCCGATACTGGCGCGAAGGCCAGGAGGATGAGGAGTTCGAGACGGTTGACACGGTCATTGTCACTACCGGTGCTAGCGTAAAGAGGTTGGGATTGAAAGGTGAAGAGGCGTATTGGCAGAGTGGGATTGGCACTTGTGCGGTTTTTGACGGAGCTGTTCCGATTTTCAGGTGTGTTTTTGTCATGTATGGTTGCCCGACCTGAACTGACCTGACGTGACTTCGCTTTGGGACACGCAGGAACAAAACTTCTAGCTGTCATCAGTAGTGGTGACTCTGCAGCTGAAAAAGCTACTTGTACATCGTGTTCCTGACGGCTCTCATTCATTTTCTCGTCCATCTCACATATGCTCTCTTGCTATGTTGCTATCAATAATCCCTTCCCTCACTCCTCCTCCGTCATGCTCACCCCTACTCTGCCTCCTGCGACAACGTAGCAAACCGTTACAACGCAGACCCCAATACGGCTCCTATATCGATGTCATCCTCCGTCACGGCTCCGCGCTTCGAAAATCCGATTAATGAATAATCCTACAATTGTGCGCATATATGTATCTCTCTTTCCTTCTCCTTCCTTCCCTCCTCCCTCTTCTCTCCTTACGCTTTGGACTGCTGCGTGCTCGCTAGTATCCATATCCATGTTTACTAACATCTTACATCTATATATAGACCATCGTCCGGAACACTGTAGCTACCGAATCTCCAGACAACGGCGAGCTATTGAAGAACCTCTGGAATAGGAACACCCAAACGGGCAAGGAGAAAGATCTAGCTGTGAATGGGTTCTTTTATGCTCTCGGTATGTGGTTTTTTCCTTGTTGTTTTCCTTACCATCATACCGCATACACCCAACCTACGACAATACGACAAATTTACTAACTCCCTTTTTCTTCCTCCTTTCCTTTCCTTCCCTTCCCAACCGAAAATCAGGTCACGAACCCGCAACGGCTATCTTTCCGCACCCAATTCCAGACCGATCCAGATGGATATATTTTGTCACTGTACCTGGGACGACTCAGAGTTCTGTAAGAGGCGTGTTTGCGGCTGGGGATGTACAGGATAAGAGGTATGGACAGGCTGTTACGAGTGCTGGGAGTGGGTGTATGGCTGCGCTTGAAGCGGAGAGGTTGATTGCAGAGGGGAGGAGGAAATGATGGGGGAGTAGTAGAGAGAGGGGGGACTGATGAAGGAAGGAAGGAAATGAGTCTTGGGCTAAGGACACGCACATCAGTGGTACGAGTTTAAATGTCGTTGGGAAAGAGGACAAACGGAGATACATACATGCATATGAGTTCAGTAGTATATAACCTATCATACGTAGTCTTTTTCCCTTGTTCTTTTTTCGGTGGGCATTCTGTACTCTGCAGTACACACACATAAGTACTTCATATAATCATCCTCCACATAATAAAATACACTGATGCAAAGTTTTCAATCTCCCTAGAGTCAGTGTTGGTATTGAAGTTAAAAATTGAATGGTCGAGCGTTCGAAAGAATCAGAGAATTCAATTGATATCATTTTATTGAGCATTGCGTCGACAGCATCCCTGACACTGCTGGGATCCATCAATGTTTTCTGGAAAGGAAGAGGTGAAAAAGACCAGCAGTTACTTCGTCTTTGGTCGAAAGGACTTAAAATTTTTACCCAAAAAGATATGGCAAAGATTTGGTATCTTTTGCCACATCTTTTGCCCGAAAAGAGAAGACATGTTTACTGGTACAATAAACCAAAGACCTTTTCCTTTGTTCTATACAGTTGAAATATTTCTACATAAAAAATAATCAATCCTTCCCCGCGAAAACAAGAGCTTAGAGATCCCTTGTTTTTGTGGGAGAAGATTGAATGTAGACTATATAACAGAGGAAGTTTTCTTCGTACCAGTAAATATATTTTCTCTGAAAAGAGAAAATATGCAACAATTTACAAAGATAAGTACTCAATCTCTGCCATATAAACCTCTTGAACACCCCAAAGGCTTTCTTTGATATTTTAAATCATTTCAGCTGAAGATGGACCAGAAAGTGGAGCCTTATCCTTTCTGGCTCATCTTTGGCCAGAAAGATTATGGAGCCAAGCAGTGTAAAGTAAGTAGTAAGATACTTACACTGGAATATGAATAATTTTAGAGGTGCAAAAAATCTCACTGCAAAGATGTCACATATTTCTCAATGAGGAATCAAGGATTACCTGTTTGTCTGGACAAAGAAATTGAACATTTCCTCTGAAAAGAGCTCAAATTATTGATGGTAAAGATTGGGCAAAGTGGATTTCTGTCTGCCCATCTTTTTTGAAATCTGTAGAACCAATGATAGGTGGGAAAGTTAATTCCTGTGGTGCAACAGTTGTGGCACCAGGGATTAATAAGTGCAGGATTAAAAAACAGTGAATCTTGAAACAAGATTGAGATTTTAGAACAACCCATGACTTTGGGGGATGTGGTTGGAATTTTCATGATACTGAGTCAAGAATGAAGACTGGATATTGAATGAGGTAGATTTAAAGGCATGGGACATGGTGTGTTATAAGAAATACCTATCAGAGGAACCAAAAAAAAAACACAAAAATTTGCAGGAGTAATTTGGAATCAGACTAGTAGATAGCTTTACATCAGTGTTGATTGGCTTCATCAGCAAGGCAGCAAGTAAATGTTTGACGATGATTTTATATTCATAACCTCCACCTTAAGCATTAAAATCTGCTCCTTGATCCAGAAGCAGCTTCACAATGGCCTTATTTCCAATTTCAGAGGCAGCTTGAAGAGCATTTCCATAATGACCACCTTGAGAATTCACATCTGCTCCTTTATCTAGAAGCAGCTTCACAATGCCTTCATTTCCATTGAAAGAGGCTGCTTGGAGAGCATTTCCATAATGACCACCTTGAGCATTCACATCTGCTCCTTGATCCAGAAGCAGCACAATGGCTTCATTTCCTTTAAAAGAGGCTGCATGGAGAGCATTTCCATAATCATCACTTGCATTCACATCTGCTCCTTGATCCAGAAGCAGCTTCACAATGCCTTCATGTCCCCTCAAAGAGGCTGCTTGGAGAACATCTCCATAATGACCCCTTTGAGCATTCACATCTGCTCCTTGATCCGAAAGCAGCTTCACAATCCCTTCATGTCCATTCACAGAGGCTGCTTGGAGAGCATTTCCATAATGACCATGTTGAGCATGCACATCTGCTCCTTGATCCAAAAGCAGTTTTACAATGCCTTCATTTCCAGTTCTAGAGGCTGCTTGGAGAGCGTTTCCATAAACACCACCTTGAGCATTCACATCTGCTCCTTGATCAAGAAGCAGCTTCACAATGCCTTCATATTCATTCAAAGAGGCTGCTTGGAGCGCATTTCCATAATCATCACTTTGAGCATTTACATCTGCTCCTTGATTCAGAAGCAGCTTCACAATCCCTTCATTTCCTTTTGCAGAGGCTGCTTGTAGAGCATTTCCAAAATCACCTCCTTGAGCATTCACATCTGCTCCTTGATCCAGAAGCAGCTTCACAATGCCTTCACTTCCTTTTGCAGAGGCTGCTTGGAGAGCATTTCCAAAAATACCACCTTGAGCATTCACATCTGCTCCTTGATCCAGAAGCAACTTCACAATGTCTGCATTTTCAGTCAAAGAGGCTGCTTGGAGAGCATTTCCATACTCACCACCTTGAACATTCACATCTACTTTCTGCTTCAGAAGCATATCAACAATTTGCCCCAAACCCAGAAAGCAAGCATAGTAAAGAGTCTCTTCAATCATTTCTGGTTTCAAATTCAATCTATTCCAATTCTCATTTGTTTCTGGATGATAAATCCGCAACCAGTTGATATATGGTCCACTCTTACTACTGAACAAACTCACAGCATTGGATATATCATAGTCTTTCTTTCCAGCAAATATATGCTTAAACCAATACATTGCTGTATATCTAGACATTTCATAACTGCATTTGTCCATTACTTTATCAAAATCATTTCCATAGTGGATTATATAGACAAGGCAAGATTGTCCAATGAAGTCATGAGCCAACTGCTCATTGATGTAAAATCTTGACTCATTCCTTGGTAATTCCATCAAGAATTCCTTCACAGAGGGATGAGCCAACTGTAATTCCTTTGTGGACCCTGCCCATACACTATTGTTCTTGCTGACAACTCTGACCAATGTTGATCCCACCACGTTCTCTATTTTATTCTCCAAACCAAATGTAACATCTTCTTCATGAAAGACCTTTCCTGCAACATCAATTGCAAATATCTCCTGTGCCATTTCAATTGTCACTGGCTTGAATGAGAATAATATCCACTGCAGAATGCATTGGGCTTCATCTTTGTGATAGTCAGGAATGCCTTCCAGAGCTTGCTTATATGTATCTGCTAGATCCTTTGGAAGGGTTTTCAATGCTGCTCTGATTGCTCTTGTTGTACCAATCTTTTTCAAAATTTCAAGCTGACAATCTACCCATCGTATTCTTCATTAAACCTTAGTCAGCTTGCTTCAAGATAATCAATAAAGTTTTACTTACTGGCCATGGGCTCCCTGAATCAACCTGTCCTTTATCTCACTCTCTATTCCTTTAAATGGACCTGAATCCTTACATACAGCCTTATCTATATGTTTCACAATATCTTCCATCCTTTCCTCTTCATCCAGTGGCAAGATGAGAGTAATCCAAGACTGTTCCAAACACTTTGGCAATGGGTTTCGAGATGAAACCATGACATAAACATTTCCAATTTCCAACAGTATCTGGATAAAATTGGCTACTTCATCTTGTTCCTGACACTCATCCATTGCATCCAGAATAATGTATGTATGCTCTGAGCAACTACTGACTAGACTCAAAAGCACTCCTTGCATGATACTAACAGAGATTTTCTTGTTACCCTTTTGACTTTTCTCAAAAAGGTCTCTGAGAACATTTTGATTATAGCTGGGATGCATCCCTACTTCTTCCAGAAGGGAAGCAACCAGTCCTTCATAGGTAACCTTTGCCCTACTACCACCAAGTGTGTCAAAATAGTGGTAGAACACCTCTTGACTGAGTTGATGCTTCTCCTTTAGGGTTTTGATGATGTTTGTACTGATTTGCCATCAATACTGTGATTTTTGAATGACTATTAGAAACTCACCAAAGAAATGTTTTTCCTGATCCAGCTGGGAAACTGTTAGTACTTATAACATATCACAAAGGATGAAGTACCTTTGCCCTCCAACCAGAACAGATTGCCATTGTCTTTCCATTGACTAAATCTGGGATCCTTAAGAAGCCATATTCCTGTACCTTCTGTCATTTTGTTGCATGCTGCAGCATATTTTGAAGAAGACTCTGTAGCATTGAGCCATTCTTGGACAGTCTTGCTGTTGAATTCTATGTATATGAGTCAAGTTATACAAATGTGAGCATGATTGTTTCAAATTCAATGAAAACAGTGCTCTACCTGAAGACACAAAATTATTCTGATCTCCCTTAACTACATTGACTGTGGATTTATTCATTGAAATATTTTGGCTGTTGGTGAATGCCCTTTTGTCATGGTGATTGAGTCAATTACCAATGGTCCAAAAGAAAACATCTCTCACCCAACAGCAGGAACATTTGTATCCCCAACTCCCAATTGTGGATTGTCATTCATAGTTCAATTTCCGAGCTTGGACCGCTTGATCAATGAGTTGACAATGATAGACTGTAACGAAAAGCGAAGATAATCCAAATGCATGTGACTATTCTATTTGACTTGTCAAAAATTAAGGTTTGAGCACATTGGAATGATCCTTGTCGTTGAAACTTTATTTCAGGTTATATATAAATAGTAGTGAATTCCCACTGGACATAGCTTATTGACGATTTGTTGCCGCCAATGAATATGGGCTAAGTGGAGATCGCGGGCCGGCCGCACAGTCAGTCGAAGGTTGCATAGAAATTTGTCCAAAATAGGCTTTTGAGGAGTAAGAATTGTCTCGGCCTACAGCTCCGGAAGCACTTTTTTGAGGACATTTACCCTTCAAATCAGCAATAAATCTGACACATATCTTGTAATCTATAGTTTACTCCTGCAGACTCCATATATCAGCTCGAGCAAGGATATTGTGGATTGCTCAAAATCGGTGAACCCTAGGCCAAAATACCGCAGCAGTTTAGGTCAGACATAAACTGACAATTCTTACACCATACAGCCTGGGTTATTGTTGCTCTATGCATACTTAAATAGACTTACCAAGAGCTGACAATAACTACATTTTCTCAGCACCAGTACAATGCAAGTAGGTAGCTGCTATGAACTCCGCTGAATCGAGACTTCAATCCCTATTTTGGGTACTGCCTCCCCGACCAACTCTTAGACTGACTTGTTGCCAACCGAGAAGGTATTTTAAGGAGGTCGGACAGATAGAAATCATGCTCTTAATATATTCACAATGTAGGCAAGCTTTTTCTCTCCCTGTCGAATCAGTACCTACCTTGAGCAGTTGAATGGATCGGACGGTTTAATTGATTTGAACTAGTACTTTTATTTTACTTATTTTCTATCCAACCTCGCATCAGTTTTTTCACTCAGGACATCGGATATGGTATGGTGAGGTACCCACACATGTTTTCTTTTTGGCACCTACTTGTATAAAATGCTATAGGTCATTGTATTGGCAGCTTGCATTAATTGGGATGAATGCCACGGTCATGGTGAAAGGGATCATATTATTATGTATGCACAATGAACCAGGCATCGTACTTAACTGGTATACTAAGTTGACCTCCTCCTGGCTTACCCGTCACCCAAAGAGGTTGTTGAATTGATCCTGGCTTGTAGTTCGTAGGCTTGATACATATCTCGAATGGGTACTGCTTTATTCAAGCTCATGACCTCGACTTATTTAGTCACTTGCTTCGCCTTCTTGGCATCTACATCTATATACCTATGTACTATGCATACAAAAAAGATGGAGAGAAAGAAAGAAAGAAGCCATGAATAGATTGTTTGGGCTGTACAGCAGCCAGCTAAGTGCGGATTCCCGAGAATCCCTCTCGTTTCATTATGCATACATATGTGCATGTCGCATCATTACAATGATTGATTGAACACTTACTTAGTACTATGAATCAAACTTCTAGTCCAAGATGCCAGTGGATGTTATGATTTGAATTTCAAGTTGGACATAAGAATGGACAGGTGATGATTGATCGATTGAACGAGGACCTCTTTCAAAGGAAGAGGGGACAAACTTCGAGTAGAGAAATTGGTATACATCAATTTGAAGAACACTCTCTCCCTCCTTAAGAATGGCATGTACTGGTATCGGTTCATATATCGTGCGAGAGCAAAGAAAAGCGACAGGAACATACTGTCTTGGGAATCCGAAAAACGGCGTCAAGAAACCGCAACTTACTTTTCTTAGTTAGGTGCGTCTGTCCGTTGAAACTTGGCACTACTGGTCCCCCGACGTTCCTGTAAAGGAACTCAAAACTCTGTAACCGGTACCTTTGATAGTAATCAAAAAGGTGGATCACCGTTCTGGTACCGCGGTCATGCTCTGACAATTCCGTTTTGACTTGGACGAGGTCGGGGAACGGATTGGACTTCGGTTCGGATATCGCAGTGACTACTTACATGTATGAGACTCCAAATTAGAAGAAAAACATTTTATTTTCGCCTCATCATGATCATATTTTTTCTGGTGCCTTACAACGTAAAAACGAATCTTTACGGACCCTCAAGGCCTCAAGCTCAAGCCCTCACGTGAAGTGGCAAAAA
Organism: Dendrothele bispora CBS 962.96; assembly: GCA_004369135.1. Lineage (NCBI taxonomy): Eukaryota > Fungi > Basidiomycota > Agaricomycetes > Agaricales > Dendrothele > Dendrothele bispora. Next base: position 198,340 of record ML179097.1, on the reverse strand, counting down.
AAACCGTTTCAAGTCATATTCATTTTTTCTCACCCTCCAAACAGTCCCCACTTGCGTTGGAAACTCATATCATATTATAATATGTGTTATATAGAGTATGTAACCCGGAAATGAATTAACTGGCGCTCTCTCCCCTCCTTCGCTCCTCTTTTCTCCCCCTTGGGATCTTGCGTTCTTACTTCTTCGTCAAGAGGTTGGTTTTTTTTCGTGTCCAGCAACACTTGGTACGTACGAGTTCCCAAAAAGGGGTCTTCCCAACTCCCCATCATCATCACCATCAAACTGACCTCCTATGATAAAAACTTCGCGCGTTGCTTGAAACCTTTTAGGGTATGTTCGGCAGCCAGCTCACAGCTCAGCTCTCAGCTCAGGATTACTCGATTTGGTATATAGTCTGACATAAGCGTGAGCTGGGACCGACGCGCGTACATTATAATTTCTTGTTTACATTTCTTATCCTTCCTCCCTTCTTTTGTGCTATGCCTACTGTTCCAACGGACCCGGAAGAAGTAAAAAAATGGTTAACTACCATTATTGCAACTATCACCGGTTATATTACCCTTTCAATGCAACTGTATCTCAGCCTAATGTACTGGAAACAGGATTATCATATTTCGGCACTTTCTGGACATGCTTGGACCCAAGAGCTAATTCATGGACACCCAGACCGTATTTATACTGAGCTGGGAATGCGGTTGCATGTGTATTTTGCTCTTCTTATGGAGTTAAGAATGATGGGATATGAAGACTCCAGATATATAACACTCGAAGAAAGTCTGGCTATATTTCTGTACACTTGTGTAACTGGTTTGGCATTTGACCATGTTGCCGAGCGCTTCCAACATAGCAAAAGTACAATCTCTGAGTCCGTAATTCTATTACTTTCAGTTGAATTCAACTAAATAACTAAATGACATTGACAGACACTTCCGTAACATACTTGATGCTCTCTCTTCTCCCGGATTCTACAACAAACATGTCTGCCTCCCAACTGTCGATGCACCAGTTCCTATTGAGATATAGTCCTGCAGTAGCCGCATCCTTTTTAGCCGCTGGCGACTTATTAGTCATAAATCCTAAATTAGAAATACACAGCCGCAGTCGCGTCGACGTAACAATGTCGATTGGTCGTTTTTTGACTGACACGACATATGATGTCATAGAAAGTCACGCACCGTCTCTTTTGTTCCATTTTTGGAATGGCTGTGCTGTTGAGAGAGAGGTTTCTCGCTCGTTTACAAGTAATAATTCTGTGCTGTTGAGAGAAAGACGGTGTTTCTCATGAACACAGAGAAGAATGACGCGTTATATTGGGCTCGGACGCATGAAAATGCGCAAGAAATTGTGAAAGTCGCGAGCAAGAAGTTGATATTTGATTGCACGTGATAGTTCCTTTCTAGGATTTATGACTAATAAGTGCCCAGCGGCTAAAAGGGACGCGGCTACTAGCAGACCCTATATACATCGACTATCATGTATACCGGGTCTGCCTAGGGGAGACTAATTGAGATATTGGCCAATAGGAAATGGTTCCCTTTTTTCAAAGATGTATTAGGTGCAATCGATGGCACTCATATAAACTGTTGCCCATCTGCCGCTGAACGTCAAGCTGCTCGAGATCGTAAGGGCGGGGTGACTCAAAACTGCCTTGCCGTGGTCTCTATGAGTATGCAATTTCTATTTTTCATTAGTGGATGGGAGGGTTCAGCATCGGATTCAACAATGTATTCACAAGCTCGTTTTAAGGACTTCTTTATTCCAGAAGGCCGTTGTTACCTTGCAGATGCTGGCTTTGGTATTTGTAATTCTCTTTTGGTACCATTTCGAGGAGTCCGTTATCATCTACAAGAGTGGGGGAGAGCTAATCGCAGGTATGTCATAATGTTAACCTCACAATAAAAACTTGGAATCAATTAATTTCAAAACAGACCAACAACACCACAGGAACTTTATAACCTTCGTCATGCATCAGCTCGCAATGTTGTTGAACGTGTATTTGGTGTAGTGAAGAAGCGATGGGCAATATTGACAAGACCTCCACGGTGTCCGATGGATATACAGGCTTGTATTCCTCCTGCACTTGTGGCTCTTCACAATTTTATTCTCAAAAAAGACGAAAATGATTTGGAGAAGTATTTAGGAGATGATTGTTATGATGAGCAGCCAGGGGTGCGAGGAAGTGGTGAAATCAATTTTGGAAGTTTGGCAGATGGATACACAACCAGGACTGAAAAGCAGCAAGCAGAGAACAGACGTGATGAAATTGCTCAAGCTATGTGGGAAGACTATCTACTAGTACTAGCAGAACAAGGAGAACAAGTAGACAGTGGAATAGCTGTAGACTAGCCTATAATTACATACCACTAGATTGGAGCAATGCTCGGGCAACTGCGAGACGCATCCCAGAGTCAGCAGTGCGGTAAGCATCAGCAGCAGTAACATCACGAGTAAATAGAATATGTAACCGAGCCTTTTCATCATCTGTGAGACCATCAGTGAAAACATCACCTTCATCCTGTCGCAACATTTCTGTTGCCTTTGCCTTGCGCTCAGGAGATGGTTCACCTTTCTTCCCGAATGCATCACGAATAGCATCACTAATAGACAAGACTGAATGACTCATACTGAGGATCGCTTCAGGCCCTGTAACCTTGGTGCGCTTCCCAAGAGGAGTTTCGAAATCACCGGAGCTGGTACGCTTTCCAAGAGAAGCACTGCTAGAAATGGCAACTGGAGCTGCCGGAGCAGGTGTGCACGGTGGTGAAATAGGTGAAGGTTGAGAATCCTGCCGGAAGTAGAAAAGTGTCAGTTTGACTCCAAAAACATGTCAGAATAGAAGGTAAATATGCACCTCTGCGTTCTCATTGTCCATTACCGGTTCAATTTGACTTTCAGCATCAGTGGATGGGACTGGTGGTGTGTCGTTGGCATTTGGAGTGGTTCCATTGTTCCCATTTACGGCACTCATCTGAGAGGCATTGAAAACATGTTGTCCAGAGACCTTGGCCGGTACAATCTCATCCATGCGGTCATACAAAGGCCAGCCCTTGTTTCGGAATGGTTTGAGCTTTGGGTGATACTTGACGAAGTACTCCCACTGTTGAGATTGCTCTATTTGGATGTCGAAGCCGCGGTCATTGGTATACTTGAACCCAGAACCAATTTGACCAGTAATAGCCTTTCGAAGCTCTTCGTAGATTGCCTTGAGCTATATTTACTAGTATGAGTCATGTAGAAGCACAATAGAGGGAAGTATGACACACTGCATTCCATTTAGTACGACATGATGTAGCAGTCTTACGGCCACCCCTATCTGGATTAGGAACCTTCTCCGCTATGTAGGCTGCTGCTTCTGTGAGCAAATTCCCCACTGGATTCCCTCCATCACCCATCTCGAAGCGGTGTTCATAAAAAAAGTCGACCAGATGCTTGCAGTCACTGTCGGACCACTTTGCATCATTTGTGCGGTTTCTTGAAGCCATATCGAGGGAGGCCAATAAAAAAACAGGCGAGAGTGTATTGAAAGAGAGACTCCCGAGCGAGACCGAGCAAAGAATGTATAGGTTTAGAGTTTAACTTTTTTGGGAGATAACTACTGTGTATGCGCGTCAGTCCCAGCTCATGCTTATGTCAGACTATATACCAAATCGAGTAATCCTGAGCTGAGAGCTGGCTGCCGAACATACCCTTATGGTTCCCAACAAACCATCCCAATCAATAGAAAGCGGTCTCCCTTTTCCTTCACTATAACTCTCGACAAAAGGTATAGAGCAACAGGAGAAAACAAGCCATGAAAGAGGCCAGTAGTTCCATGACGGTCATTCTCCACGGTGCATGGCCCTTAGGCGACCCTTTAAACTCCAACGGCAACTCAAACTCTCGTACAATCATTACCCATAGGCACCGCGAGACTCGAGTGATGGGAGCGAAACGACATATCTGGATGAAGTGGTGATATACGGGTCGTCAAGTACAGCGAGTGCTAGTCGTGGCTCTAGTCCAACGCAAGCTACTATCACCACCACCACCAGCACTACATGTACGAACTCCAGATTAGAAGGGGGAAACGCTGGGTTGAGCTCACGTGAAGGTGGTCATTTTTAATTTTCTCACCCTCAAACACTCGCGTCACCTTGTTTACGTACAAACTCTCGTACAACCAAACTCATAGGCACTGCAAGCGATGGAAGTGCAACGATATACGGGTCGTGCTGGTCGTGGTTCTGGCCCCAATGCAAGCTAGTCCGTCTACGAGGAGATGGTTTGTTCATATTAGTATCTGTTTCTGCATGGCAAGGTGCGTCAACTCGTCAGTGCCACGGTTTCCTCTCGCTCACTCCACGGTTTGCTCGGACTGCTCTCCACTTTCTTATTATTTCCCTATTTCTTTGCAAAAAAAAAAAAATAAACAAAAATCCTAAACAGCCATGCTCATCGGAGGCGCCTAGGGCTACACCATCCAACTCTCCGCCGATTCCAACGACGCGGGTGGTGGAACGACCATACCTAGCTGCGACCGTGACCCGCCAAGATTCAATTCCAGCTCGGACCCGGACCTGGATTTGCAGGCTCAATGTGTACATTGGGTTATTCCATCATCACGCGTACAATCATATCCTCTATCCCGAGAATGACAACCCCGACAAGCTTCTCTACGCAAACGATTAGCGGCTCCAACACTGATTTCTTCAGATCAAGCTCTTCACAACGTGGTCCTTCATACTATACCGATTTTCTGTTCTCCCGGTCACTGCGCTTAGCTCCAAATCTTCATTCCCTACGTTTAATCCAAAGACCAGGCGACCATGATACTACAACAGGATTGATAATGTCACACCTGACTCATGGAAGAGTCGACGGGAGCTCCAAGGTGCATTCTAAAGTGGTCAGTTGCTATTCTACCGTACCAACTAGCTGGGTGTACACCAAAAAAGCGGAGATACTGATTAGTTTGGGACGTGTAGATGATCATTGGATTTCAACCTGCAATCTATCTCGCACGAGCGAATTTCGACTCGGTCCTTTTTAAAGATTCCATGGGTAACGGCTTCACCGCTGGTGGTCAACGCGCCGCTACCGTCAATGGTACGTCTTCCTTCCCCTCCTTCGAGATCCACAACTCAACCTCCCTCTTCCCCTTCCCTCATCCAGTCAAAAACTTCCCTAGTTTCCCTACCGGAATCCTCGGCCCTGGATTGATGGACAAATTCCGCGAACGATCCCTCCGTTTTGGTACTCGCATCATCACCGAAACCATATCTAAATTCGATTTATCCGCACCGTCCGTTCCGATACTGGCTCGAAGCTCAGGAGGACGGAGGAGCCCGAGACGGCTGACACAGTCATCGTCGCTACCGGTGCTAGCGCGAAGAGGTTGGGATTGAAAGGCGAAGAGGTGTATTGGCATAGTGAGACCAGGGCTTATGTAGTTCACGTTGGAGCTGTTCCGATTTTCAGGTGTGTTTTCATCGTGTATGGTTGCCCGACCTGACCTGACCTGACTTGACTTTACCTTTGGGACACACAGGAACAAACCTCTAGCTGTCATCGGTCACGGTGGTGGTGACTCTGCAGTCGAAGAAGTTACTTGTACATCTTATTCCTGACAGCTCTCATTCATTTTCTCGTCCACCTCACATATGTTCTCTTGCTACGTCACTATCAATAACCCCTTCCCTCACTCCTCCTCTGCCCTGCTCCCTTTTACTCTCCTTCCTGTAACAGTGTAACGAAACCCTTATGAAAGAAACCTCACAAAATACGGCTCCCATATCTATGTCCTCGTCCGTCACAACGAGCTCCGCGCTTCGAAAATAATAGCAAAACGACTGATGAATAATCCTAAAATTGTGCGCATATATCTATATATCTTTCCTTCCCTTTCGTTCCCTCCCTCCCCTTTCCTCTCTCCTCATTCTCTGTCTTGTTTCTATACGGTCATTCGTACTCATGTTCTACAAACGTCTTACATCTATAGACCATCCTCTAGAACACAATAGCTACCGAAATGTCAAAGCAACGACGAGTTATTGAAGAACCTCCGGAATAGGAACGCCCAAACGGCGGACGAGTAGAAAGATTTAAGTACCCGTGAATATTACGCTCCCGGTATGTCATTTCTTTTACGTTTTCCTTACCATCATACCGCATACACCCAACCCACGACAATACGACAAATTTACTAACTCACTTTTTCTTCCTTTCCTTTCCTTTCTTCTCTTCCCAACCAAAAATCAGGTCACGAACCTGCACCGGCGATCTTCCGCACCCAACTCTAGACCGATCCAGACGGGTACATTTTCACTGTACCTGGAACGACTCGAACTTCTGTGAGAGGCGTGTTTGCAGTTGGAGATGTACAGCACAAAGAGGTATAGACAGGTTATTAAGACTCCACGGAGACTGGGAGTGGATGTATGGCTGCGCTTGAAGCGGAGAGGTTAATTGCGGAGGAGGAGGAAAAGGAGATGATGGGGGAGCAGAGAGAGCGAGGGAAGGGGGGACTGATAAAGGAGGTAAGGAAAAGAATGTTGGCCTAGGGATACGTACATAAGTGATTTGAGTAAATTTTGTTGTGAAAGAGGACAATAAAGTTGAATACGGAGAATCGAGATACATACGTACATATGAGTTCAATAGTATGTAAGTATGATACGTAGTCTTTTTTTCCTTGTTCTTTTTCTGTGGACATTCCTTATGCTGTAGTACGCACACACATAAGGACTTAATAGATAAAAATTATGCTAAACATGGAGAATGATAAGATATACCGATGTAGGTTTTTACAGCTAATGTAAGAACATAAGGCGCGGCAAAAAATTTCTCGCGCATCAAAAAACGCACTTCAATCTTCCTAGCTCAATCTTCCGCAAGCCCTAGCACACTCATTTCTCAATATTTTCTCTCGATTCCTGAAGATTTGGACTTTTCTAATCCGTATGTAGGTCCACATAACAATATTATAGTGTTTGGTAGGATACTTGTTTTCACCCCTCGGAAGATTATCAGAAAATGTTAACAAGTGTGATTGCCAAATGTTGCCAAGATCAAGAGCTGCATAGGTCTTCAAGAATTTACGGAAAATATGAGGAATTGAGTGTGCTACAGTGCTCGGAAGATTGGATTCGGAACTTTCTGACACGCGTGGAAAAAATCTGGCCGCGCCTTATGTTCTTACATTAGCTGTAAATTCCCCTAGAGTCGGTGTCTGTACATGTATCGAAGTCAATAATTGAATGGTCGGCCGGCGCCGTTTGAAAGAATCGAAGGATTCAATTTTCTTGAGCGTTGCCTCGACAACATGCCTGACACTGCTGAGTCAATGTTTTCTGGAAAGGATGAGGTGAAAAAGACCAAGACTTACTTGCTTCGTCTTTGCTCGAAAAGACTTGAGATATTACACAAAAAAAGATATGGCAAATATTTGGTATCTTGGTGACATCTTTTGTCCGAAAAAAGGAGAATATATTTACTGGTACAACAAACAAAAGACCTTTCCGTTTGTTCTATATAGTTTACAGATTTCTACATTAATAGAAAAACCTCAATCTTTCACCGCAAAGACGAGAGATCCCTTGTTTTTGTGGGAAAATATTTAATGCAGAGACATGTAAACTACAGTGAATTGGCCGTCCTTGAGTCAATAATTTTAAATCTGTCTTTAGTCTCCCGTAGGCAGACTGTCGAATACATGACGATCCATATGGATGTATGTATATGAAGTCTGCTAGTACGCACGCGACTTTTACCGGCTGGCCACTTATTAGTCATAATTCAAATATTCCCATCACATGTCCAGCGCGACTCGCTAACAAACTACTCTCTTCAGTGGTACCTCCCGTCAATTTCCATCCAAACGAGGTCGTCAAGCACTTGAGACAATTGTAAAAAAAGTAACCTTCAATGGACAAGTGATTTACTGAGGAATAGGCTGCAAATATAAAAAAAAAGAATTTGGCGACAGATTTGTAATTGAGTTCACGTAAGCGCCAGGTCAATCTTCTCACGCTGAGAGCATTTTTGCGTTCAAATACAAGGTCTAGACTTGAGAAGTGCCGGGTCTTCAGAGACGTTGTGAGACATGTTAAAGCAAGTTGCAAATCGATAGACCATAATTGAAAACTACTCCACTCAGGCGGAGTTCAAAGTACACGTGGGTACCCAGCTTGTGCCCGAATAGATCCAATATATGTAACCATGGTCCGTCGACATATTCCATTTGAAGTCAAGCGGATAGCACTTTGTATGAGCTTCCGTGAAGACTACGACCCATCCAAGACATGCGAAATCACAGGTGTTAGTGAGCGTACTCAACGGAGGCTTCGGAAGAACTATAGGGATACAGGAGTGTTGGTGAAAACTCCAGAAAGGAGTGGGCGTCCTCGTTTGATGAATGGATTGGAGACTGCGGTGCGTTTTGTACAGCCTGGACACTTTTTATGACCTTATTGTTTTTCAGTTTCTCGAAGGTTGTGTTGAACGTACACCGGATATCACCTTTACGGAGCTACAGGAGGAAGTTCTGCAAGCCTGCAATGTGTATGTGTCATGCGGTACTATATCACGAGTACTCAAGCGCAGGGGTTGGACTAGGAAGAAGGTGTGTGTATTATTGTGACTACTGGTCCATTCAGTCGCATTTTGTTCCTGCTCAGGCTGTACACTATGTAGGTCACCCGTCGTGCTCTGGAAAGTGATGACGATGACCGTGCTACATTCCAAATGTTGATCGGTCAATATTACCGACCAGAGCAGCTTGTATTCTGTGATGAAACTGCTATGGATAGGCGCTCGACTCAACGTAAGTATGCTTGGGCTCGAACAGAGGAGCGTGCACGCAGGAGAGATTTCTTTGTTCGGGGAAAAAGGTACATGTCAGATCTTTGTGAAAATCGCCGCGTTGACTTTGTTTTTAGGTATTCTATTCTTCCTGCCATGTGCCTTGATGGCATTATCTACGTAGAGGTACTAGAGCGTTCATTCACGCACTCTACTTTTTTTTGTTTTGTTGAGGCTTTGCTCGAGCAGATGAACCCCTGGCCCCAAAAGAACTCCGTGCTTGTGATGGATAATGCATCTATTCATAAGTCTGAGGAAATACGAGAACTTGTCGAGAGCAGGTATGTATACTGTCTGCTTATTCTATTCAATTGTTTTTCATCTGGTCTTTTACAGAGGGATGCGAATTCTCTATCTGCCGACTTATTCACCCGATCTTAATCCCATCGAAGAAGCTTTCTCATCTATAAAATCCTGGTTAAAGGCCAACCGGGCTTATGTTCTTGGGGAAATGACAGGAGAGGCACAGTGTGATCCATACACAATACTCTCTATTTATGACCCTTGTTCCTTGCCTGTGACTTGAGTGGTCCTTGCCCTTGGACCTGTTCTTGACACTTGGACAAGCTACCTTTACACTCACCTCACAGGACCCTGGCTTGGCACTTTGGTTTGGCCCTATTCCATGACACACAGAACCCAGAAACCTTGACCCAGAAAACCTTGACCCAGAACCTTGACCCAGAGACCTGACCCAGAACCTTGACCCAGAAACCTTGACCCAGAAACCTTGACCCTGTGCCCCATGGAACCCAACCTCACTGCCTGCTTTCATTTTCCTGCTGGAGTCATGTTCAGCTCTCCACACCCTCAGCTCTCCCCCTTTTATTATTGGGTAACACTATGGAGGACATCCAACATGATACTTCTGTGCTCCGGTGCAAGCACAGCCTAAAGAGGGGATAATGTCATGAATCACTCCTCTGATTCCCTTGATGGTTACCACAGCATCCATCCATCCATCATTATCAGCTTCTCCCTTGTTTCTATAGTATCCTTTGTTCTCCATAGCATCCTTGTTCTCCATAGTATCCTTGTTCTACTTGTCCCTTGTTCTACTTGTCCCTTGTTCTCTATAGTATATATACTCATGGCCATTGTAGGTAGATCTTTAGCTTGTCCACTTCGTCTCATCACTGCACTACATGGCATCCCTGTACTGTACTGTAGGAGCTGTGTCCTTGCTCACCCTCTCTCTATTTATGACCCTTGTTCCTTGCCTGTGACTTGAGTGGTCCTTGCCCTTGGACCTGTTCTTGACAAACCCCTGGCCCCAAAAGAACTCCGTGCTTGTGATGGATAATGCATCTATTCATAAGTCTGAGGAAATACGAGAACTTGTCGAGAGCAGGTATGTATACTGTCTGCTTATTCTATTCAATTGTTTTTCATCTGGTCTTTTACAGAGGGATGCGAATTCTCTATCTGCCGACTTATTCACCCGATCTTAATCCCATCGAAGAAGCTTTCTCATCTATAAAATCCTGGTTAAAGGCCAACCGGGCTTATGTTCTTGGGGAAATGACAGGAGAGGCACAGTGTGATCCATACACAATACTTTGGGACGCAATTTTTACTGTGACACCTGATAAAGCCTATGGTTGGTATAGACACTCGGGATATATTCTGTAGGTATATGTACGAAATAGCAATAATGATACATTGATGTACTAAAAGCAGTCAAGTGCGGCAGCAAGGATATCATCTAAAGTACGAATGTCGAAAGGCACATTCATGTCAGCAGTGAGGCAGTAAGTACAGATACGAGACCAGTAGTATTATAATACAAAGATGTAGTCGAGAACGGACTTGGAGGTTGAGCAGCACAATCAAGCAATAAAGCCACAAGAGCACGACGGGCTTATGTCAGTAGCAAGGTAGTAGATATGGAGACGAGACCGGTAGCAAGAGAAGAGATATACTTATGATACAGAATGTTATCGAGCATGGAGGTTTAACTGCACAATCAAGCAATACGGCCAAAAGACCGCCTAGGCTACAAATCCTCATTATCTGAGAGGTCGAGCACATCTTCGTCAGCAACTTGCGCTTCATCTGCATCTTCATCTGCGTCTTCGTCTGCATCTTCGTCTGCATCTTCATATCTATCTTCATCTTTGTCTTTGTCTTTGCCTTCATCTTTGTCTTTGTCTTTGCCTTCATCTTTGTCTTTGCCTTTGCCTTTGCCCGATACTCCTTTGTTCTTGCTATGGTCAGACCTCCCGATAGCCCTGATTTGCTTCCAGTCGTTCAGCTCTTGAATGGCATACGTGTACAAAGCCTTCACTTGAATCAAGGGAAGACGAGTCAAGGAAGACATCAAATTCTCAGGAAGAAGAGTGATGTCGTCAAGATGCTTGACACCAATAGAACGCAAGGGTTCCTCCATGGATAAAAAATTACTCTCGGGGTTCTGTGAATGCAATTTCTTGAGGACAGTATCAATCGGAGGGTAGGTGAGTGTCATATCCGAAGGACGTTGTAAGGGCAACTCCTGACAAGTGAGGAATACACTCAACAACTGCAGGAGGGGATCCAAAGGGAATATATAATGAGCTAAATACAGAACAAGCAAGTAGGTACTCACCTGCAGGAGGGGATCCAAAGAGAAAAGACTCAAGGGACTCTCCTGCAGGATGTGACATATATATATACAAGGCTGTGAGAATCAATGACTAATACTATACAGCTGAAGGTAAAGTCACACTGAGACTCAGTGTCACAAGTCATGTGATGTTGAGAGTGACGTGACACTGAGTCTCAGTGTCACATCACACTAAGTCTCACATGACTAGTGTGACACAAGTGATGATCAATGAGAAAGCAATAAGGAAACCAAAGAAAGAGAGAGGTCTACCACCAAACTGATAGTCTGGGGACATGAAGCACTCTGAAAAGGGGGGGTAAACATAAATAAAGAATGAACAAAGATGAGAAAGATATAAACAATGAACAAAGAGACTGTCACAAGGAGACTGTCCCCTTACAGACGTGGAGATGATGAATAAAATGAATTGTGTTCCCAGAGCGTGAATGGAGATCGGGTAGAACGAGGTTGAGTAGACGGTGGAGGAGTAAGGGTAAGAGCCCTTGGCATAGGAGAGGAAGCTCGATTAGCGATGCGAGTACGGCCAAATGAGGTAGATGGCGAAGACGGCTGTGATCCAATGAAGACTTGAATGTTGGGGAGTTTTCCGGTTGCCGTCTTTTGTCGTTTAGCATGGTGGTCGAACTGCAAAGTGGACGGAGGGTTCCAGATGTCTGCGTTGCCTCGAGCCTAAACATGAGTCAATCAGTAACAAGATACAAATATATGTAATAAAAACTCACAATTTCCTTAGCCCAAAAGGTTATACCTTTGGTATCGACAGCATTATGGGTTGTCTTTCCCCCAGCGTGACGCACAAAACAATACCCATGGTGTGCTTCGCAGCAAAGCTGATTGGACAACTTCTTAAAATGTTCGGTCGAGGTATTGGAAATATCGCCAGGTTCAAGAGTTGGAACGTCGTCAGTACGAGATCGTTTCTTTCCTCGAGCGGACTTCTGTTTCGCTTCAAGTTCACACTGTTTTTTCTGAGGGAAAAACCGTAAGGGGGATCCAGGCCACAAGATAATAACAACTCACTAAGTCAGTGAAATGGAGCACTGTGGTCTGAGTCCGTGCACGCTGGTTGGTTTCAACAATACGTGCAACAAGCTGTTGAAATGGTTCTTCACCATCGAGCAAGGTGTACTTCGCTCGCGAACCAATGTTGGAGTCAAGCTTGCCAATACGATATGCTAACTCTGCCGTCTGTGGAGAAACATCCAAATTGGCGCAGACGCGAGAGCAAAAGTCATCGTAGCAAATGTCAATGTTGAAAGTAATCTCTTTTCGCTGATTCTCGGTGTCGATGATGACAATGAAATGCTCTGTTACTCGGGATTCAGTAGGAGGAGAGTATGGGATATAAATAACACACCAATCTTCTTTCGAGGATTGTCAATGGCAGTTGCGGGGCTTTCGGCAGGTTCCTGATGTGGTGAAGTATGAGCCGATGGGCCTGCAACATATCCAGGAACACCAGCAAGGTACCCCGTAGCTGGTGCGTGAAGAATAAATCCGGGAGGCAAGTATGGGATCTGATAGTCAGCAGGGGGTCCATAGCGAGGAGCAGATGGCAGTCCAAAGTGAGAAGGAGAATGAGGAACATTTTGAGGATCAGGACGCCATTGTGGACCAAAAAGGAGAGCAGCTGAGGCTGCCATGGTGCCTCGAGGGTCGAAGCCAAAGGCATTGTAGTCAGCTGCCTGAGGGTTGCGAGAGTTGTAAGGAAGAGAGCGAGGATAAGGATGAGCCTGAGAAGAGCTGTAGCTCTCAGAAAACGGCGATTGAGGTGGGGTTGGTGCCATGATTTTTGACAAGACCTGCCGCTTCCTCAGCTCTGCATTATATACTGCAAAAAAAAAACAATTATGACGCACCTGAGGATGATGCTGGCGTCATGAATGAGCAGTCTGGGAGCAACGAGAAATTTTTTCGAGGTAAACCTGAGGGACGGCTTTAGGGACAGCTTTAGGATGCTTGAAATTGTGTCCGGATTATGGTTGGTAAGATAAAGCGTTTGATTTCAAACTCCGCCCAAGTGGAGTAATTTCAGGGATGGTCTATCGATTTGCAACTTGCTGTAAGAGAGAAAAACGCGCTTTTTATTCAGAGTACGCGTACGCAAAGACGTGTAGAGATGTGTATGATAGAGCTCGATGGATGAGAGCTGTACACACGTGATGTGAATATTTCATTTATGACTAATAAGTCCCCAGCCAGTAAAAGTCGCGCGCGTACTACAGGACTAATCTGTCTTTATCTTTACTCAGCACTGCATTCCACGCAACCTTTTTTGGTTAACACATTTGGAGCTTGGTAAAGTAAGTATGCCTTACTTCTAGGAGGGAGTATGTCTATCTTAATATTTGCAGTGAGTATGATCTTGAAAAGATTGAAATGTCACGGTTTTGGAATCCTTGAGTCAGGTGTGACATGTGTTATATAACACAGGTTCCGCGCATCAATTCCTCATCAGAGCCAACACGTGTCACGCTTTGGACAACCACTTGGTACACAACCTCCTACCCTGTTCCTTGGGCTCCGCTACCAAAACGAGTGGTATATCTTTTAGGTAGAATCATTATCTGTTTAATTAGTCTAAATTTATGGCCAAAATTACCTTAAAATGAGTGTAGAGACATGTCTTAAAAGATGGAAATTTAAGTACTAATTTGCCCACCACACTTCAACATCATGTCGGTTTCTCTTAAGCTCTGGTTCAAAAGATCTCCTAGTATGCATTTTCATTCTGAAGTACCCAATACTACATAAAACTAGTGAAAATTGTGGAATAAATGGATTTGACTCAAGGAGTACCATTGACTCAAGGACAGCCAATTCACTGTATAATCCATACCACAGGAAAAGATCTTTTGTAACTTTTGTTTGTACCTCCTTTCAAACAAGATATGCAGCAAAGATATTAACAGCTTAGGCACCACAAACCCTTTCTTAACTTCTGCCAAAGATGAGCCAGAAAGTGAAGCCTTATCCTTTCTGGCTCATATTTGGCCAAAAGGATTGGTGGACCTAAGCAGTGCCAGGTGATATAAACACTAGAGTGTACTTGCCCTGGCATAAATTCAAAGATGCTGAAGATTACACCGCAAAGATGTCACATACTAATTTCCCAACAAGGAACCAAGGATTCCCTGGTTTTCTGGACAAAGACATTGAACATTTCATTTCGAAAGAGATAAAATTTTTGACAGTAAAGTTCAGGCAAAGAGGGAGTATCTCAAATATTGTGGATCATTAGAGCCAATGATAGGTGAGGGAGTTAGTTTTCATCTGTGGTATAACATATCTGACACAAAGAATCAGTAAGTAAAAAACAGTGACTCTTGAAACCAAGGTGATAGTTTAGAGCAACTACTTTGGGGAATGTGGGAGGAATTTTCATCATATTGAGCAGTGATTAGACACTGGAGACTGGATATTGGATGAGGAAGTAGTTTTAAAGACATGGGTCATGATGTAATACTTATCAGAAAGAATACAGGAGAAACCAGGCGTAACTAGCAAATAGTTTTTACATCATTTTGATTAGCTTCATCAGCAAGTCAGAAAGTGGGTGCTTCACAATGATTTAATATTCATAACCTCCACCTTAAGCATTAAAAGCTGCTCCTTGATCCAGAAGCAGCTGCACAATGGCTTTATTTCCATTTTCAGAGGCTGCTTGGAGAGCATTTTCATAATTACCACCTTGAGCATTCACATCGGCTCCTTGATCCAGAAGCAGCTTCACAATCCCTTCATTTCCATTGAAAGAGGCTACTTGGAGAGCATTTTCATAAGCACCACCTTGAGCATTCACATCTGCTCCTTGATCCAGAAGCAGCTTCACAATCCCTTCATTTCCATTGAAACAGGCTGCTTGGAGAGCATTTCCGTAATAACCACCTTGAGCATTCACATCTGCTCCTTGATTCAGAAGCAGCTTCACAATGCCTTCATTTCTATTGATAGAGGCCGCTTGGAGAGCATTTCCATAATCACCACCTTGAGCATTCACATCTGCTCCTTGATCCAGAAGCAGCTTCACAATCCCTTCATTTCCATTTTCAAAGGCTGCTTGGAGAGCATTTCCATAAACACCACCTTGAGCATTCACATCTGCTCCTTGATCCAGAAGCAGCTTCACAATGCCTTCATTTCCTTTGGCAGAGGCTGCTTGGAGAGCATTTCCATAATCACCACCTTGAGCATTCACATCTGCTCCTTGATCCAGAAGCAGCTTCACAATGCCTTCATTTCCATTTTCAGAAGCTGCTTGGAGAGCATTTGCATAATAACCACCTTGAGCATTCACATCTGCTCCTTGATGCAAAAGCAGCTTCACAATGTCTTCATTTCCATTTCCAGGGGCTGCTTGGAGAGTGTTTCCATAATGACCACCTTGAGCATTCACATCTGCTCCTTGGTCCAGAAGCAGCTTCACAATCCCTGCATTTCCATCAATAGAGGCTGCTTGGAGAGCATTTCCATAATAGCCACCTTGAGCATTCACATCTGCTCCTTGATCTAGAAACAGCTTCACAAGGCCTTCATTACCATTTGCTGAGGCTGCTTGGAGAACATTTCCATAATGCCCACCTTGAGCATTCACATCTGCTCCTTGATCCAAAAGCAGCTTCACAGTGCCTCCATTTCCATTCAAAGAGGCTGCTTGAAGAGCATTTCCATAATCACCACCTCGAGCAATCACATCTGCTCCTTGATCCAGAAGCATCTTCACAATGCCTTCATTTCCATTTCTAGATGGTGCTTGGAGAGCATTTCCATAAGCACCACCTTGAGCATTCACCTCTGCTCCTTGATCCAGAAGCAGCTTCACAATTCCTTCATTTCCATTAACAGAGGCTGCTTGGAGAGCATTTCCATAAACACCACCTTGAGCATTCACATCTGCTCCTTGATCCAGAAGCAGCCTCACAATGCCTTCATTTCCATTGAAAGAGGCTGCTTGGAGAGCATTTCCATAATGACCACCTTGAGCATTCACATCTGCTCCTTGATCCAGAAGCAGTCTCACAATGCCTTCATTTCCACTTGCAGAGGCTGCGTGGAGAGCATTTCCATAATGACCACCCTGAGCATTCACATCCACTCCTTGATCAAGAAGCACCTTCACAATGGCTTCATTTCTGTTTGCAGAGGCCGCAAGGAGAGCATTTCCATAATGACCACCTTGAGCATTCACATCTGCTCCTTGAACCAGAAGCAGCTTTGCAATGTCTTCATGTCCTTCTCCAGAGGCTGCTTGAAGAGCATTTCTATAATCACCACCTTGAGCATTCACATCTGCTCCTTGATCCAGAAGCACCTTCACAATGTCTTCATTTCCATTGAAAGAGGCTGCTTGGAGAGCATTTCCAAAATGACCACCTTGAGCATTCACATCTGCTCCTTGATCCAGAAGCAGCCTCACAATGCCTTCATTTCCACTTGCAGAGGCTGCTTGGAGAGCATTTCCATAATGACCACCCTGAGCATTCACATCCACTCCTTGATCAAGAAGCACCTTCACAATGGCTTCATTTCCATTCTTAGACGCTGTCACGCTGCTTGGAGAGCATTTCCATAAAGACCATCTTGAGCATTTACACCTGCTTTCTGCCTGAGAAGAATATCCACCACCTGCCTCAACCCCAGAAAACAAGCATAATAAAGAGTCTCTTCAATCCTTTCTGTATCCAAATACCATCTATTCTCATTTGTATCATGTTCTGGATAATATGTACGTAACCAATTCATATATGGTCCACTCTTACTGCCAAACAATCTCAGAACATTGGATATCTTACAGCTTTCCCCTCTAGCTAATATATGCTTAAACCAATACTTCCCTGCATATTCAACTAATGGGTAACTGGATTTATCCCTTACTATATCAGTACAATCTCCAAAATGAATCAGATAGATGAGGCAAGATTGTCCAATAAATTCCTGAGCTAACTGTTCATTGATGTAGAATACTGACTTATTCCCTGGCATTGACATCAAGAATTCTTTTACAGAGGGATGAGCCAACTGTAATCGCTTTGAGGAACTTGACCATTCACTATTGCTTTTGGTGATAACTCTAACCAGTGTTGATCCCACCACATTTTCTATTGTATTCTCCAAACCAAGTGTACAATCCTCTTCACAGAAGATATTTTCTTGAACATCAATTGCAAATATCTCCTGTGCCATTTCAATTGTCACTGGCTCAAATGAGAATAATATCCAGTGCAGAATACTTTGAGCCTCTTCTTTGTGATAGTCAGGAATGGCTTCCAAAGCTTGCTTATATGTATCTGCTAGATCCTTTGGAAGGTTTTTCAATGCTGCTCGGATTGCCCTCCTTGTACCAATCTTTTTCAAAGCTTCAAGCTGACAATCTACCCATCTTATTCTTAATTAAAGTTCAGTTAAATTGCTTCAAGATATACAACTAAAATTTACTTACTGGCCATGGGCCCCATCAAGCAACCTATTCTTTATCTCATCCTCTATCCCTTTAAACGGACTTGTATCTTTATATATGGCCTTATCTATGTGTTTTATAATATCTTCCATTCCTTCCTCTTCATCCAGTGACAAGTCAAGAGTAATCCAAGACTGTTCCAAACATTTTGGCATGGGGTTCCGAGATGAAACCATGATATAAATATTTCCAATTTCCAATAGTATCTGGATAAAATTGGCTACTTCATCTTGTTCCTGGCACTCATCCATCGCATCCAGAATAATGTATGTGAGCCCCTGGTAATTACTGACTAGACTCAGAACCACTTCTTGCATGACACTAACAGATATTTTCTTGTTACCCTTTTGGTTGTTCTCATAAAGATCTTTGAGAACTTTTTGATCGTAGCTGGGATGCATGCCTATTTCTTCCAGGAGGGAAGCAACCAGTCCCCCATGAGTCACCTTTGCTCTAGTACCACCAAGTGTGTCAAAATAGTGGTAGAACACTTCTTGATGCTTCTCCTTTAGGTTTTTAATGACATTTGTACTGATTCCTCCATCAATAATGTAATTGCTGAGCTACTATTAGAAAACTCACCAAAGGAATGTTTTTCCTGATCCAGCTGGAGAACTGTTAGTACAACATATATGATATCATACACAAAGGATGATGTACCTTTGCCCTCCAACCAGAAAAGATTACCATTGTCTTTCCATTGACTAAACCTGGTATCCATAAGAAGCCATATCCCTGTACCTTCTGTCATTTTGTCACAAGCCACAGCATATTTTGAAGAAGAATCTGTAGCATTGAGCCATTCTTGGACAATCTTGCTATTGAATTCTATATATAAATGAAGTTATACAAATGTAAGATTAATTATTTCAAAGCTAATGAAAGTACTCTTACCTGAAGACACAAAATTATTCTGATCTCCTTTGACTACATTGACTGTGGATTTATTGATTGAAATATTGTGGCTGTTGGTGAATGCTCTTTTGTCACAGTAATTGAGTCAGTTACACCAGAGATGGTCCCAAGGAAAATGCCTCTCACCCAACAGCAGGAACATTTGTATCCCCAACTACTGACTCTGGATTGTCATTCATAGTTCAATTTCCGAGCTTAGACTGCTTGATCAAAGTGGGTTATGAGTTAACGATGATAGACTGTAACAAAAAGTGAAGATAATCCAAATGCATGTGACTATTCTATTGACTTGTCAAAAATTAAGGTTTGAGCACATCGGAATGATCCTTGTCGTTGAAACTTTATTTCAGGTTATGATTTACGGACTATAAATAGTGAATTCCCACTGGACATAGCTTATTGATGATTTATTGTTGCTGCCAAATGAATATGGACTAAGTGGGGATTGTGGGCCAGCCACACAGTCATGATCAGTCAAAGGTTGCACAGAAAATTTGTCCAAAATAGGCTTTTGAGGAGTAAGAATTCTCTTGCCCTACAGCTCCGGAAGCACTTTTTTGAGGACGTTTATCCTTCAAATTAGCAACAAATCTGACACATATCTTGTAATCTATAGTTTACCCCTTCCAACTCCATATTCCAGCTTGATGTGGGTTGCTCGAAAATCAGTGAACCCTAGGTCAAAGTACTGCAGCAGTTTAGGTCGGACATAACTGACAATTCCTACACCATACAGTCTGGGTTGTTGTCGCAATCAATACGGCATACTATCCTCTATGCATATTTGACTGGACTTAAGAACCGACAATAGCTACATTGCCATTTCTTCCAGTACAGTGCAAGTAGGTAGCTGCTATAAACTCTGCTGAATCAAGGTTTCAATAACTATTTTGGGTATTGCCTGCCCGACCAACTCTTCAACCGACTTGTTGCCAACTGAGAAGGTATCTTAAGGACATCAAACAGATATGTAGTAGATTTCATGCTCTTGATATATTCATAATGTAGGCAAGCTTTTTCTCCCCCTGTTGAATCAGTCCCTACCTCGAGCAGTGAAATGAATAGGAGAGTTTAATTAATTTGAACCAGTACTTGAAATAGTACTTTTCTTTTTCTATCGAACCGGTTGTTTTTTTCAGGGCAGATACAGTATGGTGAGGTACCCACATATGTTTTTTTCTGGCACCTACTTGTATACAATGCTTTAGGTCATTGTGTTGGTAGCTTGCATTAATGCGTAAATGTCACGGTCATGGTGATTGGGATCATACGTACAGACAATGAACCAGGCATAATTGACTGGTATACTAAGTAGTTTCAGTTGACCTCCCCCCAGCTTACCTATCGTCCAAAGAGGTCGTCAAATTGATCCTGGTTTGTAGTTTGTAGACTTGATTACGAGGCCGACTTTAGGAGGACTCGTCCTTACTAAACTCGACTCGCGCTGGTGGCTGTGAAGCTGCCATGTACAAACCCCATTTGGTAAGTCACGTTGTCTTAAACTTTAATCTATCTTCGATGGCCCACTCCCTTCATACATATCTCAAATGAGTACTACTTTACTCACTCTGATTCTCTGAGCAACTCAAGCTCGTGATCTCGACTTATTTAGTAGCTTAATTCACCAAAAGGAGGGGGAGAGAGAAAGAAAGAAGCCATAAACAAGTAGATCGTTTGAGCTGTACAGCTAAGTGCGGATTCCCAAGAATTCCTCTCGTTTCATTATGCATACATGTATGCATGTCGTGTCACTACAATGATCGATTGAATTTGTAGAGGACTTGCTTAGTACGAATGAAACCTCTAGCCCAAGATGCATGTTATGATTTGAATCTTGTACATAAGAATGGACAGGTGATGATTGATAAATTGAACGGGGACATTCTTTCAAAGGAAGAGGGTACAAATTTGAGTCGGGAATTGTCATACATTAATTAGAGGAACTCTCTCTCCCTCTCCTTAGAATGTTATGTACTAGTTTCAGTTCATATATCGTGCGAGAGTAAAGAGAGTGACAGGAAGGTTGAACCTTGTCTCGGGAATCGGGAATCTGAAAAACGGCGTCAAGAAACCGCAAATTGCTTTTCTTTAAGTAGTTAGGTGCGTCTATCCACCGTGGACTGTTGATGCCATTGGCACTAATAGTAATGGCTCCCCGACTTTCCTGTCACTAAGGGACTCTATGACCTTTGATAATTAGAGAAATGGACCACCATTCCGGTACCGCGGCAATGCTCTGACAATTCCATTCTGACTTGGACGAGGTCGGGGAAGGAATTGCCAGATATCACTTGGGCTCGGATATTGCAGCGACTAGATGTACGAGACTCCAAACTAGAAATACTAGAAGAGAAATGCCTCATCATGATGGTGCCTTACGACGTAAGAATAATCAAAGCAGATCAAAGCTCGAGGGTTGAGCGCTGATCTATTGAAGGGGGACAAAGTTTGAGTATAGAATTGGCACACATCGAATAGAAGTTGAACACTCTCCCTTTCCTTAAGAACGGTATATACTAGCATCAGTTCATATATCGTGCGAGAGCAAAGAAAGCGACAGGAACATATTGTCTTGAGAATCCGAAAAACGACGTCAAGAAACCGCAAATTACGATTTCTTTAGTTAGGTGCGTCTGTCCACTGTGGACCGTTGACTGATTCCCTGACGTTCCTACTTATCAAGGAACTTTATGGGCTTTGATAGTGATTGAAAGGATAGATCATTGTTCTGGTACTGCGGCGGTCTCTGACAATTCCGTTTTGACCTGAAAGAGGTCGGACCCGAGAGGAATACATGTACGAGACTCCAAACTCAAGGCGAAAAAAACCGTTTTTTGCCATTTTTAGATTTTCTCACCCTCAGACCTTCACTTGCGTCAGAATCTTTGTTCTTACGTACCAACTCTCGTACAACCAAACTCATAGGCACTGCGAGCACTGCGAGCGATGGAAGTGCAACGATGTCTGGATGAAGTGGTGATACATGGGTCATGCTAGCTGTGGTTTTGGTTCCAATGCACGCTAGTCCATCTACCAGGAGATGGTTCCTGTTTCTGCATGACGAGGTGCGTCAATTTGTCAGTGTCACGGTTTCCTCTCGCTCACTCCAACAGTTTGTTCTTCCTACTCCCCACTTTCTTAGTATTCACCTTTACAGAAAAAATGCTACACAGCCACGCTCATCAAAGGCGCCTTGGGCTGCACCATCCAACTCCCCGTCAATTCCAACGACGCGGGTGGTGGAGCAACCAAGTTTAGCTGTGACCTTGATCTGCCAAACTTCAATTCCAACTCGGGCCCGGACCTGGATTCCCATCCTCAATGTCTCCAATCAGGTCATTCCATCATCACGCATACGATATCCTCTATCCCAGTAATGACAACCTCGACTAGTTCCTCAATGCAGACGATTAGCGGCTCCAACACTGATTTCTTCGAATCAAGCTCTTCACAACGTGGTTTTTCATACTATACCGACTCTCTGTTCCCCTAGTCACTGCGCTCCTTTCCAAATTCTCGTTCCCTCCGTTGTTTAATCCAAGACCCGGCGAACATGATACTGCAGCAGGATCAACAATGTCACCTCTGCCTAACGGAAAAGTCGACGAGAGCTCCGAGATGCATTCTCAAGCGGTCAGTTGCTATTCTCTCGTACCAACTACCTGGTGTACACCGAAAAAAGAGGGAGAAAAGCGGAAATACTGTTGGGTCTGGGATGTATAGGTGATCATTGGATCTCGACCTGCATTCTATCTCGCACAAGCGAATCTCAAACCGGTCCTTTTCAAAGATTTCATGGATAACGGCTTTGCCGTGGGTGGTCAACGCACCGCTACCGTCAATGGTACGTCTTCCTTCCCCTCCTTCGAAATCCACAACTCAACCTCCTTCCTCTCCTTTCCTCATCCAGTTGAAGACTTCCATGGTTTCCCCACCCGAATCCTCGGCCTCAAATCGATGGATGAATTCTGCCAACAATCACTCCGTTTCAGTACTCGCATTGTCACCGCGAGACCATCTCCAAAATCGATTTATCCCAGTGTCCATTCCGATACTGGCACGAAGGTCAGGAGGATGAGGAGTCCAAGACGGCTGACACGGTCATCGTTGCTACCGGTGCTAGCGCAAAGAGGTTGGGATTGAGAGGTGAAGAGACGTATTGACAGAGCGGGATCAGTGCTTATGCGGTTTGTGACGGAGCTGTTCTGATTTTCAGGTGGGTTTTCGTCGTGTATGGTTGCCCGACCTGAACTGACCTGACGTGACTTTACCTTCGGGACACACAGGGACAAACCCCTCCAGCTGTCATCGGTGGTGGTGACTCTGCAGCTGAAAAGCTACTTGTACATCGCGTTCCTGGCGGCTCTCATTCATTCTCTCGTCCACCTTGCATACGTTCTCTTGCCACGTTGCTATCAATAACCCCTTCCCTCATTCCTCCTCTGCCCTACTCCCCTTACTCTCCTTCCCGCGACGGTGTAACAAATCCTTATGAAACGGACCGAACAAAATACGGCTCTTACGTCTGCGTCTTCGTCTATCACAACGAGCTCTGCACTTCGAAAATAATAGCGAAACGGCTCATCCTAAAATTGTGCGCATATATCTATATATACTTCCTTCTTTTTTATTTCCTCCCTCCTCTTTCCTCTCTCCTCATTCTCTGTCTCGTTTCTATGCGGTCATTCATATCCGTACTCATGTTTTACTAACGTCTTACATCTATACATAGACCGTCCTCTGGAACACTGTAGCTACCAAAATATCAAGACAACGGCGAGCCGTTGAAGAGTCTCTAGATTAGGAACGCCCAGACAGGCTCGGAGAAAGATCTAGCCGTGAATGGGTTGCTTTATGCTATCGGTATGTAGTTTTTTCTTATGTTTTTCTTCCCATCATACCGCATACACCCAACCTACGACAATATGACGAATTTACTAACTCGCCTTTTTCTCCCTTTCCTTTCCTTCCTTCCATTCCCAACCAAAAAATCAGGTCACGAACCCGCAACGGCGATCTTTCCGCACCTAACTTCAGACCGATCCAGACGGGTACATTGTTACTGTACCTGGAACGACTCGGACTTCTGTGAGAGGCGTTTTTTTGCGGCTGGGGATGTATAGGATAAGAGGTATAGATAGGCTGTTACGAGTGCTGGGAGTGGATGTATGGCTGCGCTTGAAGCGGATTGCGGAAAAAGAGAAAGAGATGATGGGAGAGTAGAGAGAGAGCAAGGGAAGGGGAGACTGACGAGGGAGATAAGGAAAGAAATGTTGGTCTAGGGATACGTACATAATCGGGGTGAGTTTAAATCTTGTTAGGAAAGGACAATACGCAGAGATACATACGTACATATGGGCTCGAGTTCAACAGTATGTAAGTATCATGCGTAGTCTTTTTTCTTTTTTCAGTGGGCATTCTTTACGGTGTAATACGCGCACACATAAGTATGCACTTCATAGATTGTAGAGAATCAATAGATAGAAATCATGCTCAGTATAAATATGCTTCGCATTGGTGACCTACGGCACCACTGCCTAAGGGGAGATCGGAGTTTGGAAATTGCACAGCCTCAAATGCCAGCTCAGGTGGCTGTGCATTACATTTAGGGTCACTGGTAGATATTGGGTTTCGCTCCGCTCACCCAATAAACTACACTGATGCAAATTCCCTAGAGTCGGTGTTTGTATTGAAGTCAATAATTGGACGGTCGAGCGTTCGAAAGAATCGGAGAAATCAATTTATTTCATTTTATTGAGAGTTGCATCGGCGACACCCCTGACACTGCTGAGATTCATCAATGTTTTCTGGAAAAGAAGAGGTGAAGACTTACTTGCTTCGTGTGTGGTCGAAAAGACTTTAAATATTTACACAAAAAAGATATGGTAAAAATTTGGTATCTTCGCCACATCTTTTGTCTGAAAAGAAAAGATATCTTTACTGGTACAATAAACCAAAAGCATTTTCCTTTGTTCTATATATTTCTACATAAACAATAATCAATCTTTGCCCCCAAAAACAAGAGCTTAGAGATCCATTATTTTTTTGGGAGAAAATTTGGTGTAGAGACATGTAAACTACATATAACACAGGAAAGATCTTTTGTAAGTTTTGTACCAGTAAATATATAGTGACTCTTTCAGACAAAGTATGAAACAAAGATACTGAATCTTTGTCATATTAACCTCTTAGCACCCCAAACCCATTCTTAAATATTCAAATCAATTCAGCCAAAGATGGACCAGAAAGTGAAGCCTTATCCTTTCTGGCTCATCTTCGGCTAGAAAGATTATGGACCCAAACAGTGTAAAGTAGTAAGATAAACAAATAGAATGTACTTACACTGGAATATAAATAAATTTACAGGGACGAAAAATTTCACTGCAAAGATGTCACATATTTCCCACTGCCCAATGAGGAATCAAGGATTTCCTGTTTGTCTGGACAAAGAAGTTGAAAAAGAAGTTGAACATTTCCTTTCAAAAGAGATAAAATTTTTGATGGTAAAGATTGGGCAAAGTGGGATTCTGCCTGCCCATCTTTCTTCAAATCTAAAGCCAATGATAGGTGGGAAAGTTAGTTTCATCTGTGGTGCAACAGTTTTGGCGCCAAGGATTAATAAGTGCAGAATTGAAAAACAGTGAATCTTGAAACAAGATTGAGATTTTAGAACAACCACTTCGGGGGATGTGGTTGGAATTTTCATGATACTGAGTCAAGAATGAAGACTGGATATTGAATGAAGTAGATTTAAAGACATAGGACATGGTGTTATTACTAGAAATACCTATCAGAGGAATCAGAAAAAAATAGAGAAATTTGAAGGAGTAATTTGGAGTCAGACTAGTAAATAGGTTTTACATCAGTGTTGATTAGCTTCATTAGCAAGTCAGCAAGTGGATGATTCACAAGGATATCCTTGATCTCCACCTTAAGCATTAAAAGTTGCTCCTTGATCCAGAAGCAGCTTCACAATGGCTTTATTTCCATTTTCAGAGGCTGCTTGGAGAGCATTTTCATAATGACCACCTTGAGCATTCACATCTGCTCCTTGATCCAGAAGAAGCTTCACAATGCCTTCATATTCTTCTGCAGAGGCTGCTTGAAGAGCATTTCCAAAACAACCACCTTGAGCATTCACATGTGCTCCTTGATCCAGAAGCAGCTTCACAATACCTTCATTTCCTTTTGTAGAGGCTGCTTGGAGAGCATTCCCAAAATCACCACCTTGAGCATTCACATCTGCTCCTTGATTCAGAAGCAGCATCACAATGCCTTCATTTCCATTTTCAGAGGCTGCGTGAAGAGCCTTTCCATAAATACCAACTTGAGCATTAAGATCTGCTCTGTGATCCAGAAGCAGCTTCACAATGCCTTCATTTCCATGAAAAGAGGCTACTTGGAGAGCATTTCCAAGATCACCACCTTGAGCATTCACATCTGCTCCCTGACCTAGAAGCAGCTTCACAATGATTTCATTTCCATTCAAAGAGGCTGCAAGGAGAGCATTTCCATAAACACCACCTTGAGCATTCACATCTGTTCCTTGATCCAGAAGCAGCTTCACAATGCCTTCATTTCCATTTGCAGAGGCTGCTTGGAGAGCATTTCCATAAAGACCACTTTGAGCATTCACCTCTGCTCCTTGATCCAGAAGCAGCTTCACAATGCCTTCATTTCCAATTTCAGAGGCTGCTTGAAGAGCATTTCCATAAAAACCACCTTGAGCATTCACAACTGCTCCTTGATCCAGAAGCAGCTTCACAATGCCTTCATTTTCATTGAAAGAAGCTGCTTGGAGAGCATTTCCAAAATGACCACCTTGAGCATTCACATGTGCTCCTTGATCCAGAAGCAGCTTCACAATGCCTTCATTTCCATTTATAGAAGCTGCTTGGAGAGCATTTCCATAATAACCACCTTGAACATTCACATCTGCTCCTTGATCCAGAAGCAGCTTCACAATGCCTCCATTTCCATTGAAAGAGGCTGCTTGGAGAGCATTTCCACAAAAACCACCTTGAACATTCACATCTACTTTCTGCTTCAGAAGAATATCAACAACTTGCCTCAAACCCAGAAAGCAGGCATAGTAATGAGTCTCTTCAATCATTTCTGGTTTCAAATCCAATCTGTCCATATTCATATTTCGTTCCGGAAAGTAAATCCGTAACCAGTTAATATATGGTCCACTCTTGCTACTGAACAAACTCATGACATTGGATATATCATAGTCTTCCTTTCCAGCAAATATATGCTTAAACCAATACATTGCTGTATATCTAGACAATTCATAACTGCATTTGTCCATTACTGTATCAACATCATTTCCATAGTGCATTATATAGATAAGGCAAGATTGTCCAATGAAGTCATGAGCCAACTGCTCATTGATGTAAAATCTTGACTCATCCTTTGGTAATTCCATCAAGAATTCCTTCACAGAGGGATGAGCCAACTGTAATTGCTTTGTGGACCCTGCCCATACACTATTGTTCTTGTTCACAACTCTAACCAATGTTGATCCCACCACGTTCTCTATTTTATTCTCCAAACCAAATGTAACATCTTCCTCATGAAAGACCTTTTCTGCAACATCAATTGCAAATACTGTACGATTTCGATCAATTCGCTCAAAAGTGGTCATTTTTTCGGTTTCGATAAATCTCAGAAAATCCGAAAAGTCGAAATAAAAATAATGGCGGGGTTTTTGAAAATGGCGCGTGACGCGTGACACGCGAATTGATCGAAATCATACAGTATCTCCTGTGCCATGTCAATAGTCACTGGCTTGAATGAGAACAATATCCACTGTAGAATGCATTGTGCTTCATCTTTGTGATATTCAGGAATGGCTTCTAAAGCTCGTTTATATGTGTCTGCTAGATCTTTTGGAAGGTCTTTCAATGCTGCTCTGATTGCTCTTGTTGTACCAATCCTTTTCAAAACTTCAAGCTGACAATCTACCCATCGGATTCTTTATTACACCTTAGTCAGCTTGCTTCAAGATATTCAATAAAAATTTACTTACTGGCCATGGGCTCCCTTGATCAACTTGTCCTTTATTTCATTCTCTATCCCTTTAAATGGACTTGAATCCTTAAATACAGCCTTATCTATATGTTTCATAATATCTTCCATTCTCTCCTCCTCATCCAATGACAACTTTAGAGTAACCTGTGGCTGTTCCAAACACTTGGGCATGGGATTTCGAGATGAAACCATGACATAAACATTTCCAATTTCCAACATTATCTGGATAAATTTAGCTACTTCATCTGGTTCTTGGCATTCATCCATTGCATCCAGAATAATGTATGTATACCCTGAGTAACTACTGACAAGACTCAAAAGCACTCCTTGCATAATACTAACAGATATTTTCTTGTTACCCTTTTGGTTGTTCTCAAAAAGATCTTTAAGAACTTTTTGATCATAGCTAGGATGCATGCCTATTTCTTCCAGGAGGGAAGCAACCAGTCCCCCATAAGTGACCTTTGCTCTAGTACCACCAAGTGTGTCAAAATAGTGGTAGAACACTTCTTGATGCTTCTCCTTTAGGGTTTTGATGACGTTTGTACTGTTTTATGCATCAATACTATGATTTCTGAATTACTTTCAGACAACTCACCAAAGAAATGTTTTTCCTGATCCAGCTGGGAAACTGTTTAGTATAACATATCATACACAAAGTATGATGTACCTTTGCCCTCCAACCAGAAAAGATTGCCATTGTCTTTCCATTGACTAAATCTGGGATCCTTAAGAAGCCATATTCCTGTACCATCTGTCATTTTGTCACAAGCTGCAGCATATTTTGAAGAAGAATCTGTAGCATTAAGCCATTCTTGGACAATCTTGCTATTGAATTCTATATATAAATGAAGTTCTACAAATGTAAGCTTAATTATTTCAAATCTAATGAAAGTGCTCTTACCTGAAGACACAAAATTATTCTGATCTCCCTTGACTACATTGACTGTAGATTTAGTCATTGAAATATTGTTGCTGTTGGTGAATGCTCTTTTATCATGATGATTGAGTCAGTTACTTATGGTCCAAAAGAAAACAGCTCTCACCCAACAGCAGGAACATTTGTATTCCCAACTCCCAATCCTGGATTGTCGTTCATAATTCAATTTCCAAGTTTGAATTGATTGATCAAAGTGGGTTATGAGTTGACGATGATAGACTGTAACAGAAAGCGAAGATAATCCAAATGCATGTGACTATTCTATTTGACTTGTCAAAAATTAAAGTTTGAGCACATCGGAATGATCCTTGTCGTTGAAACTTTAATTCTGATTCACGGATATATAAATAGTAGTGAATTGTTGCACAATGCTGCCAAAACGAATATAGGCTAAATTTGTCCAAAATAGGCTTTTGAGGAGTAAGAATTCTCTTGGCCTACAGCCCCGGAAGCACTTTTTTGCGGACGTTTATCCTTCAAATTAGCAACAAAATAGATTATTTGGTACACATCTTGTAATCTATAGTTTACCCCTTCAAACTCAGCTTTAGCCCGGATGTTGTGTTAATGCTCGAAAATCAGTGAACCCTAGGTCAAAGTACCGCAGCAGCTTATGTTGGACAATTTATACACCATACAGCCTGGGTTGTTGTTAATTACGAGGCCCTTTAGGGAATCGTCCTTACTAACTCTAGCTGGCTAGGATTCTTTGTGCATCCCCATTTAGTAAATCATTATCTTATCCTATTCAAATTACGAGACCAGGAGGTGAAAATGTTCTCATGAGGTAAGCATAATTACATCACCATTTTATTACGGCTGCCATTATTCAGTCTCTTATTGAATAGTAACAAGCTGATCGCTTGTGTCGGGGCCAAAGGCCCCGACATGGCTCACTTGTGAGCAGACTCTGCTTAGTCATATTATATAATAAAAAATTACGGCACTCTGCTATCTTAATATATAGGATACAACCGGCATATATTCATCCATCCATCCAGCCGAAGTCCATCCGATCCAGCCGCGGCGTGACTAACCAGTCAGAGTTCAAATTGCATATACTCATCACTGTCGGCCTTGAAATGTTTGATTCTCACAGGCTCTTTGGCCTCTATCACCGTAACCAGACATTGTAAAGCAAATCCCCTATAAATGCACTTTGCTACGTTATTACAAGGCCGACTTTAGGAGGAAACTCGACTCGCACTGGTGGCTGTGAAGTTACCCATTTGGTAAGTCACACTTAATCTATTCTCGGCACATCTTACGGCCTCATAATAGCCACGCGGAGCGATGGCCCACTCCCTTTCATCAATACAGCATACTATCCTCTATGCATATTTAACTAGACTTAAGAACTGACGATAGCTACATTTTCTGCCAGTACAAGGCAAGTACATAGCTGCTATGAACTCCGCTGAATCGAGATTCCAATGACTATTTTGGGTATTACCTGCCAGACTAACTCTTCAACCGACTTGTTGACAACCAAGAAGGTATTTTAAGGAGGTCAAACAAACAGCAGAAATCATGCTCTTAATATATTCATGATGTAGGCAAGCTTTTTCTCAATACCTACCTCGAGCAGTCGGATGGATCGGAGAGTTTGAACTTGTACTTTTATTTTATTTTCTATCGAACCTCGCATCGGTTGTTTCACTCAGGACAGATATGATACGGTGAGATACCCACAAATGTTTTTTTTTCTGGAACCTACTTGTATGCAATACTATAGGTCATTGTATTGGCAGTATGCATTAATTGGCATAGATGTCACGGTCATGGTATTTGGGATCGGGTACACGCAATGAGCTGGCAGGCATAGTACTGTAGTATTTCGACCAAGTGTTCCATAACGCATAACGCACCCCCCCGGAACACTTGGATTTTGAAAAAAAATAACGCGTAACGCGGGGGTATGAACACCTAATTACAGCAACTCGTAACGCTCATGTGATTTTCTATAGGAAGCTTCAATATTATGTACTAATGTAGTAAGTAATCGCCGTCAATTCATTGCGATTCAAAAAAGAACACTCGACAGCTGTCATTTACGTTTGTGCCCACCGTTGCCTCTTCTTTTAAGCCCACCATCCTTACCCACGTCTGTGTCCCTCACAAACTCCCAGTCCTTGTCCAACAATCTTGACTGTTTATAGCGCTGGCGTTTTCCTCGGCCAAGCTCTGTCTCTGCCGGCTCTTGGTTCTGCTCTGCAGGAACCTCTCCATCTGGATCCTCAACTTCTGAGAGTCGCATCAGGCCACCATCCTCACCCTCAACCAACCCGTCGGTCTCCTCTTTCCCTTCCGAGATAATGTGGTCGACAACAGCATCGATCGGCACATCGCACGAATCATCGTAGGCACCAGTATCTGTGAAAGGCGGCTCTTCCTCCTCTTCCTCTTCGGGTTCTATCTCTTCCGGTATTTCAACCGTATCCTTCGCTTTTTTGCGTTTCGACGTTGCTTCGTTGGACTTGGGAGTCGATTTTTTGCGCTTTTTTGTGACTGGGTCGGGTGCGGTATCATCTAGAGTAAGTTTTGCATGCAATTGAGGATGTGTCGTCTTGAGGTTTGACAAGGCACGCATTGTAGATGTTTTGGTGAGGGATGCATGGGATAAGTTGTACTCGCCTGCCCGGCACAGCTGAAATGCCTGAAAAAAACTCATATCAGCGTTGGAACTTGAAGTGTGTATTTCTTTACCTTTTTAACAAGTTCGGGTTTATTGATGTCATGAAAGGCTTTTACCAACCACCCAAGTGAGCGCTCACGTAGCGTGGGCAATGATAGGTCCAATGTCACTGTGTTCACGCCAACGACAAGCTTTTTTGACACTTCCTCTACAATATCCGCATGCGAAGATCATTTAAATGATTGTTTGAGTACGCGCTGGATACCCACGTCAAGAGGCTGGAATAGGGAGGTGCAGTTACCCGGGACAAAAATGACGATGACAGTTGGGTGTGTTTCCTTCATCCAGTTAAGAAACTCCCTCGATTTGTGCACTGACCAACAATCAATTTTCCAGATCGAATGTTGTTCCTCAGGCTTGTCGATTCCTAGCTCGCACTTCTTCTGTTCAAAATAGGGAACAATGATGTTGTTAACGAGCCTTTTCATTGTTTCTAGGGTTGACCAGTAGGTCTTTGTCTTGGACGGTTCGAGCTGGAAACCCAACCTTTCAGCTTCTTCCCAGAACGGCGAAGCTTTGGTTGGACATGATGCCAACGTGCTGCCCTGAAAAATGGCTTGGAATGGAAGGACTTCGCCGCTCGCAGATTTCGAAGGTACAAGGGTAAACGCTCGTTTCTCATCCTTCCCTACTGCCCCAACCTGCTTATCTCCTCGCGTATGCCACGTCGCCTTGTTCCCGTGTTGGTATACGGTCTGAGTCTGGTCTGTGTTGACACGAAGCTCCGCAGGGATGCTGTAGTTGCGGATCACGTAGGCCTCATGGAGGGCAGCTTCTTCGAGGATCTGAGCTACATCTGGAGGAGGTTTCTGGGATGCTCTTGTCGTAGCTCGGAAGCTCCAACCCAGGTTGTTAACAATGTACTTGCGGACAAATGTTTCCGAGCAGCGAAATTTTGTTGTGTCCGAGAGGAACCAATCGAAGAGCTGTGGAGCTTGCTCCTGGATAATGGCAACCATGATAGCGCGTATCGAAACCGAGTCGAGTGCAATACCAGCCTCCCGCATAGCCTTTAGTTGGTCTTCAATCTTTTTTGAAAGGGCCAGATATGCTTCCTAGGTATGTATTAGATTAAATCTTTCCCTATAAGAAGAGAAACTGACCAAGATGCCCTTTCTTGTTGTGTGGCCCCCAGGTGAATTACCATGCTTGACGTTCTCTAGGATGTTATCTCGCCATTTATGAACCCCTTCAAGTTTTGCTTTTCTGTCAATCCAGCGACCGACAACTTGAGGTGTTAGATTCTCGAATATCTTAGGGCTGATAAGTTTTGCTGCGCGCGTAATTTCTCGGGGGTGCCATGGTCTGCCTGCTTTACGAGCAGCCTGCTCAACGAGTGCCCAAACGGTAGGCTGGAAATAGTTCATGAGGTGTGCTGTTTTTTGTCGCTTGTGTGATTTCCGACCGCGTGGCTCAGTCTCTTTTCCTTTCTCTCGAACCTCAACCTTGAAGCTGCGTTTGGGACGTGACGCCTCGGCCATATTTTCCGGTAGATCATGATCCTTCAATTCAACAATCTATTGCAAGGTGAGATATTTTGTCTGCGTTACTAAAAGATGCATATGACTTACTCCTCTCTTTCGTCGTTTATCAGTGGGCTCTCCAGCAGCTATCTTTTTGGCCTTCACTCTTTCTCGGAATGTACGCTGCCTTTCAGCCCCTAATATCTTTACGTGAGCCTTTTTCTCCATCTCTTCGTTTCGTTTGTCTTCAGCGGCTTTTTCACCAGCATTCTTCAAGATTTCAAAGTTCTTCCTACACTGCTCCTCGATTTCCTCCTTTGTAGCCCGCTTGAAGAAGTTGAAAAGATTATTCTGCTTCACCTGCGGAAGCGATGCAGTGGTAGTAGCACCTGCCTGGGACATAGGAGGGGGAGGGGGTGGTGGTGTCCTGTCACTCGCGGCATAATTGAGTGGAGTGGGGGTAGAATTCGTAGTCGACTGTTTTTGGGATGAATACATTTTAGGATGCATAATGTCCCGGTCATCGTCTAGCTGTGAATCGGGGACACTACATGGATTCAGAATGGCAACAGGAGTGGGAGCAGGGGCAGGGGCAGGAGCAGGAGTGGGAGTGGGAATAGGAATGGGAACGGGAGTGGAAAAGGTAAACTTTGTGTCTCTAGCCAATTCCGAAAAATCTAATGCATTCGGAACTGTAGCTGGCCTTGCCTCGTTGAGTTCGGAGTCTGTGACTTCTGATGATTCAGCCTCGCTGGAGTCTTGTTCATCCGCACCCTGCAAAGACAAAAGTAAGGGTTAACCTCACTCGTAAATTGCAATATGACATTTACTGACCATCCGCTTGCAGCGCCTGATGATTTGTGTCATGGCATGCAAACGCATACATGCCACTTGATCAGGCTTTAGGAGTGTAACATCTTGGGGTCGGACATATGCATCAACAGCATTAAACGCAAAAGCACCGCATGAGAATCCATCGGTCTGTTGGGTAGTTGGGAGTTCCTTGACTTCCAGTGGAGATGCAGTATGCATATTTTTCCAGCGTGTCAGAGCTTCTAACAGCTTTGGTGGTGGGACAGGCAACCCTTTTCTGCACAGCGAATCACCATAAACCAAAGATGTTGTCCGTCCATCAACCACGAGTGGAACCCAATGGTCGGGGCCTTCTGTATGGCTTTTCTTTGCCGGTAGCTTTCCTAGGTGTGTGATCGTGACCAATGTTTTCTGGTTTGTAAAGACCTCCCTTCCAATGTGTTGTAACCACTGACAGTTGTCGTAGATATCAGCAATTTGGTCCATGTCGTCTCGGTGAAAGATGTCGAGCATCTTCGTGGTAATGTCTGTGTGGTAGACAATGAAGCATGAAGATAAATCACGATTGGCCTTCACGGAGCCCGCTAACACCTCAAGCAGAGTGTCGACAGTCGTGCTATCCATCCAATTGGTCCCCAGCAGGCGCCATAGAGTGTGAATAGGACGTCGGTCACCAAAGCCACATTTCGGAGCCTTGTATGATATGCTGGACAGCTCCTCGTAAGTCCATTCGGCTTCTTGGTGTAAAACGGGGTTTGAGCAATTTCGTGCGTTAGCTATCCAGTCTAAATTGTGACGCCAGGGTTTGTCAACTTTGTCCTCATGGGTGAGGTGTGAAAACCACCACGAAGCAACCCAGACAGCGAACAATGTCTCCTCCCCTGAAAGGTGGGCATACTTGATCGAGCGCGCTCCATTTATCCAGGCATTGCGCAAAGAGTTGTTTATGGAGTGAATGGTTTTAGGGTCGGGAAGGGAGAGTGTTTTCATTTTTGATATCTGGTCCACGGTAGATAGAGTCGGAGCTGAGGAGGAAAAGAAACTCGTAATAGGGATATCAGGTGCTGTGCGGGTTGAGCCCATTGTTGGTAGTTTAGTTTCGAGCATGGACCATACTGAATGGCTACGAGTAGGTAGGAGTTCGCTTTTGGCAATTTTAGGAATAGAAAATGCAAGTTTTGCTTGTTTTTTCTGCTCTGTGGATGCATCGCGGTAACCGTGTATAGGAAGGTCGTCCATGAGAGGGTGAAAAGTTTTTAATTTCCGACGTTACCGTAACGCTTGGGCGGCGGGCCTCCGGCCCGCCTTATTATGTAACGCATAACACTAAGCCCAGAACAGATGTATTGTCAAACTGATCGCGTAACGCTAAAAATTGACGAACACTTGGTCGAAATACTACAGTACTTGACTGGTATACTAAGTAATTCCAGTTGACCTCCTCCTGAGTCCTGTCTTACCCGTCGCCGAAAGAGGCTGTTAAATTGATCCTGGTTTGTAGTTTGTAGACTTGATACATAGTAGAGAGGTTGCGCAGCGCCAACCATATGCCGTATGCGGCTTAGTCAGCGTGCGCGAGCAGCTCTCTGCAAGATGTGTGCGCAGCACGTATCTCAGAAAATACATAGTTTACTGATATGACAAAGACTAGGATATGGACTGACAGACAGAATGGAATATATTGACACCAGAAGAGTTAAGTAAAATGGAAGCCTCATTGTGATGTAGCCGAAATAGCATAAACACGCTGTGCCAGCTGGTTGGGAAAAGTTTGGGAAAAGCAGGACAGAATATCGACATTGCTTGATAGGTAAACCAACTCATCAGTCTTTTTCTTCAATATGGAGGCACCCGAAGCAAAATTTGGATGGTGGGAGCATCACGAGAGAGAGGAAAGTGTCTGGGGCAGGGATTGTCATGTTCTGGTCATATTTCTGTTCAATCTCTTCTTCGAGAGTGGGCTGGAATGCTTGAATATAACCATCATTATCATTAGCATTTATTAGAACAAGAAAAGTTCCCGACGCACCCATGTTTCTACCAAAGGCAACAGATGCCGTCTGTCATGTGTAATTCCATCAAATCTTGTCTAAATCACAAGCTTTCCCACCAAAACTGTTCCTCGAAACCCATAAGCACGTATTGAGACTATTGAGCTGACAACGACCAAGTATTTAGAAGGTAAAGTTCGAGTTTGAGTCTGTGGTTGGCTAGCGCACGCATTCTACAGCAAGCCAGCTGCGCACGCTGAATAAGCCGCACGTGGCATATGGTTGGCGCTGCGCAACCTCTCTAGTATCTCAAATGCGTACTATTTTACTCATTCTGACCAATTCGAGCTCATGATCTCGACTTATTTAGTAACTTAATTTACCAAAAAGAGGGAGGGAAGGAAAGAAAGAAGCCATAATTACACCGTTTGGGCTGTACAGCTAAGTGCGGATTCCCGAGAATCCCTCTCCTTTCATTATGCATACATGTATGCATGTCGCGTCACTGCAATGATCGATTGAATTTGTAGAGCACTTGCTTAGTACGAATGAAACCTCTACTCCAAGATGCATGTTATGATTTGAATCTTGTACATAAGAATAGACAGGTGATGATTGATATATTGAACGGGGACATTCTTTCAAAGGAAGAGGGTACGAATTTTGAGTCGAGAATTGTCACACATCAATTAGAGGAACACACTCTCCCTCTAGAATGATATGTAGTATCAGTTCATATATCGTGCGAGAGCAAAGATAGTGACAGGAACATTGTCTCGGGAATCGGGAATCCTCAAAACGGCGTCGAAAAACCACAAATTGCTTTTCTTTAGTTAGGCGCGTCTATCCACGGTGGACTGTTGATTTTAGCACTAATGGCTCCCCGACGTTCCTGTCACTAAGGGACTCTATGACCTTTGAAAATTAGAGAAATGGATCACCATTCCGGTACCGCGGCGATGCTCTGACAATTCCATTAATATTTTGACTTGGACGAGGTCAGGGAAGGAATTGGATATCACTTGGGCTCGGATATTGCAGCGACTACATGTACGAGACTCCAAACTAGAAATACTAGAAGAGAAATGCCTCCAAAATGCCTCATCATAATGGTGCCTTTAATGCCTTACGACGTGAAAGTGGCGTTTTAGATTTTCTCACCCTCAAACCTCCGCTCGCGTCAAGAAACTTTGCTCTTACGTACAAAGTCTCGTACAGCCAGCTCATAGGCACTGCGAGCGATGGAAGTGAAACGATGTCTGGATAAAGTGGTGTTATACGGGTCGTACTAGTCGTGGTTCTGGCTCCAACACAAGCTAGTCCGTCTACGAGGAGATGGTTCATTAGTATCATGGCAAGGTGCGTCAGTTTGTCAGTGTCACGGTTTCCTCTCGCTCACTCCACGGTTTGTTCTACCTGTTCCCCACTTTCTTATTATTTGCCTATTCCTTCAAAAAAAAAATACTGCACAGCCACGCTCATCAAAGGCGCCTTGAGCTACGCCATCCAACTCTCCGTCAATTCCAACGACGTGGGTGGAGCGACCATGTTTAGCTGCGACCTTGACACGCCAAACTTCAATTCCAACTCAGACCTGGACCTGGATTCGCATCCTCAATGTGTACAATTGGGCTATTCCATCATCATGCATACGATATCCTCTATCCCGACAACGACAACTTCGACTAGTTCCTCAATGCAAACAATTAGTGGCTCCAACACTGATTTCTTCGAATCAAGCTCTTCACAACATGGTCCTTCATACTACACCGACTCTCTGTTCTCCCAGTCGCTGCGCTCAACTCCGCATTTTTGTTATCAACGTTCAAACCAAGACCAGGCAACCAAGATGCTACAACAGGATCGATAATGTCGCCTCTGACTAACGGGAAAGTCAACGGGAGCTCCAAGATGCGTTCTAAATTGGTCAGTCGCTATTCTATCGTACCAACTACCTGGGTGTACACCGAAAGAGAGAGAGAAACGGGAATATTGATGGGTTTGGGATGTATAGATGATCATTGGATCTCGACCTGCATTCTATCTCGCACAAGCGAATCTCGACTCGGTCCTCCTTGAGGGTTTCATGGGTAGCGGCTTCACCGCTGGTGGTCAACGCACCGCTACCATCGAATCTCGATGGGTACGTCTTCCTTCCCCTCCTTCGAAACCCACAACTCAACCTCCCTCCTCTCCTTGCCTCATCCAGTCGAAAACTTCCATGGTTTCCCCACCAGAATCCGAGGCCCCGAATCGATGAACAAATTCCGCAGACAATCCCTCCGTATTGGTATTCGCATCATCACCAAAACCATCTCTAAAATCGATTTATCCACACCGTCCGTTCCGATACTGGCGCGAAGGTCAGGATGATGAGGAGCCCGAGACGGCTGACACGGTCATCGTTGCTACCAGTGCTAACACGAAAGAGGTTGGGATTGAATCGTGAAGACGCGTATTGACAGAGCGGGATTAGTGCTTGTGCAGTTTATGATGGAGCTGTTCCGATTTTCAGGTGTGTTTTTTGTCGTGTATGGTTGTCCGACCTGAACTAACCTGACATGACTTTGGTTTGGGACATGCAGGAACAAAACCTCTAGCTGACATCGGTGGTGGTGACTTTGCAGCCGAAGAAGCTACTTGTACATCGTATTCCTGACAGCTCTCATTCATTTTCTTGTCCACCTCACATATGCTCTCTTACTACGTTGCTATCAATAACCCCTTGCCTCATTCCTCCTCTGCCCTGCTCAACCCTACTCTCCCTCCTGCGACAGCATAACAAAATGTTACAACACAGACCCCACGAAATACGTCATCGTCCGTCATAACGAGCTCTGCACTTGGAAAACAACGGCGAAACGACTGATGAATAATCCTAAAATTGTGCGCATATATATCTTTCCTTCCCTTTCGCTCGCTCCCTCCTCTTTCTTCCCTCCTCATTCTGTCTCCTTTCTATATGGTCATTCATATCCGTACTCAACATCTCTACATCTATATAGACTGTCCTCTAGAACCCCGTAGTTAACCGAATGTCAGGGCAATGGTGAGCTACTGAAGAACCCCTCGGATTAGCAACGTCCAGACAGACGGGGAGGAAGATCTAGCTGTGAACGGGTTCTTTTATGCTCTCGGTATGTGGCTTTTTTTTATGTTTTTCTTACCATCATACCGCATACACCCAACCCTATGACAATACGACAAATTTACTAACTCGCTTTTTCTTCCTTTCCTTTTATTCCCTTTCCTTCCCTTCCCAATTACAAAACCAAAAATCAGGTCACGAACCCGCAACGGCAATCTTTCCGCACCCAACTCCAGACCGATCCAGATGGGTATATATCGTCACTGTGCCTGGAACGACTCAGACTTCTGTGAGGCGTTTTTGTGGCTGGGGATGTACAGAATAAGAGGTATAGATAGGCTATTACGAGTGCTTGGAGTGGACATATGGCTACACTTGAAACGGAGAGGTTGGTTGCGGAGGAGGAAATGGAGATAATAGGGGAGTCGAGAGCGAGCCGGAGGAAGGGGAGACTGACAACGGAGATAAGGAAATGAATGTTTGGTCTAGAGATACGTACATAAGTAGTGTGGGTTTAAATCTTGTTAGGAAAGAGGAAAATACGGAGATACGTATATGTACATATGAGTTCAGTAGTATTTAAGTATGATACGTAGGTTTTTTTTTGTTCAGAGCGGGCATTCTTTACGCTGTGATACACACACGTAAGTACTTAACATATCTTTTAGAATGAATAGATAAGTAGAAATTATGCTAAACATAAAATGATAAAGTATACTGATGTAGGTAGGTTCTTAAACTTCCCTAGAGTCGGTGTTTGTGTTGAAGTCAATAATTGAACGATCGAGTGTTCGAAAGAATCGGAGAATTCAACTTATTTCATTTTATTGATTGCTGCGTCGACAACATCCTTGACACTGCTGGGATCCATCAATGTTTTCTGGACAGAAAGAGTGGAAAAAGAATGAAGACTTACTTGCTTCGTCTTTGCTCGAAAAGACTTGAGATATTTACACAAAAAAGATATGGCAATGATTTGATAGCTTCACCACATCTTTTGTCCAAAAAGAGATACTGAAGCTAACCTAGATCCGAAAATTGACCCCAATGCGAAAAATCTTATAATTTATTGGCATTTTTCTTGTTACAGGCTACTTACTTTTATTTTACATACCAAACTGTTGCATATCTATGCTCTACATGTCAGTTAGTCTCCATAAAAAAAAAGACCGCTGCTGAATATAAACTTCCAAAGGCAGATTTTTCGCATCTGGGTCAATTTTCGGATCTAGGTTAGCTTCAGTACTGGTACAATAAACCAAAGACCTTTTCCTTTGTTCTATATAGTTGGAATATTTCTACATAAAAAATAATCAATCTTTCCCCCCAAAAACAAAAGCTCAAAGATCCAATGTTTTTTTCGGGGAGAAAATTTGATGTAGAGACATGGTAAACTACATATAACACAGGAAAGATCTTTAGTAAGTTTTGTCTGTACCAGTAAATATTAGTCTCGTATAACCAGACTGACAATACATAGATAGTCGTAAGTATGTATGTAGTCTGGTGTGTAGAACGAAGATTTCACACGAGAAGAAGAGGCTCGTAAACCCGTTTTCTATCTCAGTAAACTACGAGACTATTTATGTAAATATACTAGTATAAGATCAAGGAATAAACAAGATAGGTACTATAAGATCGAGAGGCAAACAAGAAGAGTAAATAAGTCAACAATAGAAGAAGATCGTGTCCGTGTATAATGAAGTCCGATGTCGCGGCTGTAGCAACATGGGCTCGGCACCCCGCTTCCTTCAACACTCCCTCTTGCGAAGGCCACGACATTGAGACTCCATGGATATAAGTAGCACATATAGAAATAAGAAAATAACAGAGAGAAATTACTAGTGCTCCCTCAGAGCAAATACACATGGCCAGGTGTTGCCGCGGCAGTGTGTGCAGCTGGGGACGAATTCTCGGCCTGTTGAGCAGGCGGATTCCGGCAATTCGCCCAAATATGTCCCTTCTGACCACAGTTGTAGCATGTGATCTCAGACAGGGGTCTCCAGGCAGCATTAGCTGCTGGCGTTCCCACAGTAAGATCATTTCCACCGGAAGCTGGTGGACTGTCGGCTTTGCCGTACGTCTTGTCGAAATTAATGAGTCGTGCAGTGATGTAATCGATGTTTGAGATGTTTGGATCGCCGTCGAGTGTGACAATGAGTTGGTTGTATGAGTCGGGAAGGGATAGAAAAATGCACACGACAAGTAGAGAATCCGAGATAGGCTCACCCAGGCTAGCCAATAAGTCCCCGAGCTTCCGAACACCCTTTACATGAGTTCCAATAGCTGTCTGCTCACCCTTCCTTACACCCATTATCTTCTTGTAAATAGAAACCACTGATCCCAACCCTTTCACAACGTGATATCGTTCCAATGCCTCCCACATGGCCAATGGGTCGTCGTCAATTCCTTTGATATGAATATATTGGTCCGGGTCCAACGCTTCGTTAATAATTGCTGCCGCTCGATCCCTCCGGTCATCCCACGCCTTGTAGCCCTTGCTGTTTGGTCCAGTTAATGGCATCGGATCCTTCGGCTTCCCAATATCCTCTAGTTCCCCTGTCATCCCATCAACCTCCCTCGGCCATCTCAAAACCTGGTCCAACACCTTCTTCTTCCTCAACTCTGCCCTTCTCTGAACTACCCAATTCCCATACAGGTCCTCCACTGAGCTCGAATCATCTTTCAAAACAATCTTCCATGAGTTTCCTTCTGGCATCTCGGCAATAGCTCCCTCAGGAACCGGTAACGACAACCAAATATAACAATTCCCACAGGAACAAGATCCAGGCCCTCGCAAGAGCAATACACGGCAAACACAGCTTCCCGCAGGAAGAGTCGAACCAAGAACCAGATCCTCGCAAGGACAGACAGCTCCCTCAGGAGTTTTGAAATAGGGTTTCCGCAGAAGCAAGATATGTCGCAACAAGGATATAAAAGTCCCGCAGGAACAGAGATAGAGTCTTGAGAGTAGCAGCTAGATTAGGGCGGGGCCCATAACCTGTAGAACGAAGATTTCACACGAGAAGAAGAGGCTCGTAAACCCGTTTTCTATCTCAGTAAAATACGAGACTATTTATGTAAATATACTAGTATAAGATCAAGGAATAAACAAGATAGGTACTATAAGATCGAGAGGCAAACAAGAAGAGTAAATAAGTCAACAATAGAAGAAGATCGTGTCCGTGTATAATGAAGTCCGATGTCGCGGCTGTAGCAACATGGGCTCGGCACCCCGCTTCCTTCAACATGGTGTCATTGTCAATAGAAGATCCGCGTCAAAAATTTATTAGCTAATCTAAGCTTTTTCTCACAGCAGTTTCCAACGGTTTCTTCGATTTTTTGAGCTATAAAAATTGAAATTCATTTCAAGTACATATACTAAAACATAATGATCATAATAATAATACCAAAAAAATCGAGTTAGAACACCAGTAAAACGCAACCCATATGCGGAGGATTACTGGTTCACAAACATTGCAGTAGCATAGCCACTTCCACGTTGAGACGCTGAGTGTAGCTCGGTGGTGAGAAATACTCTCTAACCAAACCTAACCAACAACTCAACTTGCGAGTTCTTTTGTTGTGAGAGGGCAAAACTCTGCTACTAGGGCACAACAGAGGACACTGGAGACGATACGAAGCTCTGGTCGGAGATAGTAACGCAGCGACGACAAGAAGTGTAATCGGAGCAGCGAAGCCAAGCTTGATGATGCAAACAAAATGAGTAGGGGATGGGGGTAAAAGTGTATAAAGATGTAGGTAATCTCTTGGGGTGATCCAATGATCGCTTTGAGCTCTGTGCTCAACTTGGGGGACTCTTGGGAAACAAAACTAGAACTCTTTGAAAGAAAACTTGGAAACTTGGCAAACTTGACTTCTTAGAAACTTTAGAAAACTTGGGAAAACTCTTTAAAACTCTTTGTAAAACTCTTGGATTCTGCTGTTCTCTTCTGTGACAACTGATGTCCCAGGAGCCTCTACTACGAAGACCTTTACGTCTAAGCAATAAGAAAACTGGAGTAGAGGTACGTAGAGTACAGGCTTATATATGTGTGAGGAATAATTAGCTAATGCGGTGCAGCAAATATCTACAAACAAGTCAACGAGGTCTTGTGACGCGGTCGCCGACGGATAGGTATGAGTCAGGGGAAGGGCCAGAACCGGAGACGGTAAGTGGAATCGGACCGGACCATCAGATCGAGAGGTCGGATGGATTGAAGGGTAGTTCTACCTGCTCAGGACTGAGAGACTGTTAGTTGGTCGTCGTAGAAGCAGTCGCCGACATGTAAAACTAGATGAGTAACAAGGAACCATGCCAGTGAGTTGGTTCTTTAAGAAGATATGGGGCCTCGGTGTAGGCTTTCAAAGGCGTAGACATCCCAATTGGTGGTAGGTTGTAGTGCCAAGACGACACCAAGTAGGGAGCAGTAGGAGACACAAGCAGAAAACACTGTAGTTCGGAGACCCTGTCAAAGACGTGGTATCAAGCGCAAAATCGCTTGAGGCGTATTATCTCCCCTATACTTTTCTTTGGACCATCCTCAGTCATCCTGAGCTACATTTTTCACTCAGTCATCAGGACACCTGCTGGCAAGCACCCCTGTTTTTCACAGGTTGGTTATGTCCAGTCTCCACACAACTCTTTGCATTCTGAGGGATGCGCTGACTAATACCTCGCTGAGCAGCTCAATCCACCAGGTTGCCTCTGCAAGCCGATTGATTGTGGGTGCTACACTGGCTAGCATTGGTCACTCTATCAAGTTCTTTGTTGACAAGCTATGCTCAAGTCTGACTTTCTTTCGTCTCTCAACCAAGGAGGCGCCACTGGAAATACCGAAGTCGGTTACTCCTTTTAGTAGTAAGCCGAGACCCCGCACGACAGTGCTCCTGATTTCTTTCGCCACTTTACAGTCTCTTTTGGGAACCTTCTCCCCCCTTTCAACTCTTGTAGCCGACCGCTACTACGACTCGTCTGTACACTTGTGCAAGTCTGCGACACTGCACTTTCTTTGAGCTTTCCTCTTTAGGTATGTATTTTAAAACTTTTTAGATCCGGGAATGCAGCCATCAGCGACATCTCCATATGTGGTCATCTACTTCAGGCAAAACCCTGCACTCTTTGGTAAGTCAGGGTCCTGGGATACCCACGAAGTAGGTATTGAAGCAATACATGCCGCCGTTTTTACATAGCTTTGCTTCGTTCTTTTGATTTTTCTCTTTCCCCAGGCAAAG
This sequence comes from Dendrothele bispora CBS 962.96, assembly GCA_004369135.1. Classification (NCBI taxonomy): domain Eukaryota; kingdom Fungi; phylum Basidiomycota; class Agaricomycetes; order Agaricales; genus Dendrothele; species Dendrothele bispora. Next base: position 154,264 of record ML179097.1, on the reverse strand, counting down.
AAGGTCCGTGCACAATTCTGCCACATAAAAGGCCCTTTTTCCAACGCCCTGGGTTTCTTTGGGCATTTTCTCGCTCTTTCCTGCCCCAGCAAACACTGTCTCAAACAGCATGCTCGAAAATCCCTCTCCCAACCCCAATGACGACTTACACCTTCAATGACTACCTCGCCATCCTCGGTCAAAAGTCTGTCTTTGAGATGGCCTACTACAAGTCTACTGCTCAGAACCCATTCGGGGGCCTGCAGGCGTTCTTGAACGACCACTGGGTCCTTTTCTTGCTGTCGACTTTGCGGACATACTTCAACATCAGGAAAAAGTCCCCTAAGCCAAAGACTGTCAAAGTCAACCATGGCTTTAGGGTCAAATTGAGCGTGTGCCATGGCTGATTTTAAGTGCCATGGCCATAAATTGTCAGTCCTGAGACACTCCTGGGACACTCTTGGACACTCCTGGGACACTCCTAGACACTCCTGGGACACTCCTGGGACACTCTTAGACACTCCTGGGACACTCCTACACTGCCCCTGGGCCATTATTTCTTGCACAAAAAAGATAAAGATAAATGATATATTTGCTATATAAGATCTATTTACTTTCTCAAGCATCAAAAGTATATGTTTGCCACTCAAAATATATTTTCTTTGCCACTCAAGATCCTTTAACTTTCTTGTGCCACTAAAACAAAGGTTTGCCACTCAAGAAAGTTTAACTTTCTCAAATGACAAAGGAAAGCTTTGCCACTCAACATTGTTTAACTTTCTTGTGGTTGTCATGGCAACCACTTTGTTCTCCACAAGAAAGTTAAACAATCTTGAGTGGCAAATCATTCCTTTGTCATATGAGAAAGTTAAACTTTCTTGAGTGGCAAACCTTTGTTTTAGTGGCACAAGAAAGTTAAAGAATCTTGAGTGGCAAAGCAAATATATTTTGAGTGGCAAACATATACTTTTCATGTGTGAGAAAGTAAATGGATCTTATATGGTAAACATATCATTTATCTTTACCTTTTTTGTGCAAGAAATAAAGGCCCAAGGGTAGTGCTAGACACTCCTGGGGCAGTCTCAGGACTGAAAAATTGTAGCTATGGCACTTTAAATCAGCCATGGCACCCCCTCCATTTGACCCTAAAGCCATGGTTGACTTTGACAGTCTTTGGTCTAGGGGACTTTTTCCTGATGAAAGACAACCTCATTAGTCTAGCCACTTGGGTCAAGGACATCTTCGTGCGTCTCTCTTTTTCTTTTAAGTTTCTTTGACCACAGCTGCTCTTTCCAGGGCCTCGTCAACGCTTGGACCGCAAACGACAGCAACGCATTGCCCTTGGTCGTAGACCGGGCTCGGCTCACCGTTTTTCGCAATCTCCGGGACGCATACGAACCCTCAATCTTCAAGGAGGATGCAGAACTGAGAAGCTGGGTACAGGAGGAGGAAGAACAGTCCTTGAATCAGGTGAGTCTTTTGAACTACACCTTCGCCTATGCTCTCCACTCCATTTCCATCCGCACAAGGGCTAACTAAGCCACCTTGGCGTTTCTTTTGACTCTTTTTTTTTGATTATAGGGCCTTGCCCAACCAGTGACTCTGGCCGAGTGCAAGTTCGGTCGCCTGGAGATGCCTTTCTTGACCATGACAACCAACGAGGATGGGGCAGAGGAGAGCGTTGAACCCGACCACTCTGCCATCAACTTTGGACCTCCTAAACAGGGGGACAAGTTCTATCTGTCGCCTCCCGTTGCTAGCTCTCGCTGAAATCCTTTCACCGGAGGGAACAGACCTTCTACCTCTAATACACCATCAATTCTTCCAAAACCGACTTGCAAATCTACCCTCTTAGGCTCAGGGACCAGAACTGGTACTCCTACGCCTTCGAGTGCCACTAAAATTGCGACGGCTACACGCTCAGCTCCAGGAATGACAACTCTCACCAGGACTTCGGAGACCACGCACAAACAGCCAACTAAGCCTGCCCAAACCGTGACAAAGTCCACCACAGCCAGCAAGGCTCCCACCAAAATCAGTGGTGGGGCCAGCAAGAGTTCGACGCCCAGGTTCACTCGTCCTGGTAAGTCTCCTGGAATCCTTTCTCTGTACCCTTTTGTCTTACTGGTTTAGTGGTTTTAGTGCCTCCGGTCAAAACTGAGAACAAAGGTTCCACTTCCACCTCGACCACCCCCTTCAATCCTCACAAAAGGACTCAGGATGGTAAGTCTTTCTCTGGTTTTCTTGGTATTCTCTTTGCTAACAGTTCTCCGCTTCTCATCTGTAGCGCTCTCCTCAGCTCAAGAGTTGACTCTGTTACGAATCATATTTTTCCAAACTCTGAAGTCAACCAATTCCTGTTGCCACCGCCTTTCACACTCGTGTAGAATAAATCCCCTTATATAGATATATATCAATACAGCCATGGATGTCAATGGCAACACATGACTCCGCTTATCTCCATATTAGTTTAAGTACTGACTCCCGTAGTATACTAACTGACTAGTTACTTGACTTGAAATGACTACCTACTGACTCGATATCGTAGTATAAAAGACCTTACAGTACTCTAGGTTAGTTAGCGTCAATATTTTGTACTTACCGTACTCAAGAATCAACCTTCAAACAAGACAATTGTTGGCAAATCCGCTGACCATTGCTTCCGACATGACGAGCCATTTTTGCGGTTCTAGGCTCAAAATCCGATATTAATTATGTTAATAACATAGTTTTGAGCCTGGATACTGAGGGAAACTGAGGGTTATAGCTGTTCCCAAGCTGCTAACCAAAAACTAGAGCTATATGTACTGGAGCTTAGTATATTTACTAAGTAATGAAAGTCCTATAGAGGTGCACAGATAAAATCTGACCTTACCCAAGTCGTACTTAATCAACCAGGGAATTGTGGCTGCGGTAGGATTAACAAGTCTATCAAGCTACTGTGTCCTATGTTGACGGGTATGCATCTGTTCAATAATATGTTGCACAAAGCCTATTAAGATACAGTCAGATCTTACTAGCTATAGGATAACTCTAGTTATATCCAAGGGAAGAAGGAAATACTTGAATGTTGGGCTTGTCAACTACAAGGTCCAATATCGGACTTAGCGAGAAAGAGCTTATAGGCTTAAATCGGACATAACAGATTGACGGATAGCTATTACCATCTGACTGGACCGACATCTAGGTCTAATTGGCAACTAAAGGCATTCACGGGAAGTTCTGCTAACGGATACAGTAAAATCCGACAGGAATAGGAGCAATAATTTTGCTTCTGTGGCTGATAAACACTGGACACGTAGGAGGAAAAGATAGACACGTAGTGGACACGTAGAAAACGGATGCGTAGAGGCATCAACTAGCCAATCATAAGGACTGATTTTGAAGTGATCCGATGGAGTCATACCGGATGCACGGAAAAATGGTGCTTTATCATGGGTGGAGTCATACGATAGTAGCGGATAGCCAGGGCCGGTTCAACACCGACACGTAGCAAAATCCGATCCAAAAGGTTGATTCAACTTAACCTGATATTTTACATACGAATATGGACTTGAACGCACATATGTTAAAATTCGGACTTTAGTTTTATTTTTGTTTTGCCTCCCAAATTACCATATAAAGTAAAAGAAAAATGTATATCTCTCGATCTCTCTACTGTCTACTGTTTCTGTATTTTTTCTTGTGACTATCTCCCTCCTCGTAGTATAAAAGGCCTGTATGTATATACCAGAAATTCAGATTACTCGCCAGATAGCACGATTTAAGTGTGACAGCGCTCGGGGACACTGTGGTCTACAGTTGATAGCAGTATAAACGTCCACGGTATTGCAAAGTCAGATTTAATCTCCGTCTTGTGTACTAGTCTCAGTGTTGTGATTGCACTTAATAAAGTTTCATTTTCTTATACTTTTGCCTAGTTCTTGTCTACTGTGACTTGACTAGTAAGGGTGAAAAGTACAGTTTCCGAATCAGCAGAGCGTTGCTGGTGGCTGGGCTTTTCAAAATTAGAGTTTCTTGGCGGTCGGCTTAGTGACAGCACTTTGCAGTTGAGATCTCTGAGTCTACCGAGACTATAATTTCCGCATACCTCGTAGTGCTAGTGCCCGTGTGCATAGTATTACAACTTTCCGTTTATCCTACTTCCCCGAGTGTTGTAGAGTTAGACACCAATAAAACTTGTTTGATAAATCAAGCGTTGCGTTCTTGAGAACCTATTTTGATCAGTGTCGGATTTTATTTAAAATCGGACTTTGTGATTTAGTTGAAGAATCAATCCGTTTCGAAGGAGTCAGAGTTTATTTCGATATACTCTACTTTGTCAGTACACTCTAAAGTTACTTGATAAAGGATCCTATCTCCGAACCCCCCGAACTAACATACGTTGGTTTAACTTGCTTGACATAACTAGCCTTTGTGTTGTTTGTGTTGTGTGGTTGTGTGTGTTTTTTTGCGCTCATAGCTGCTAGTGTCCTCATAGCGAGTTTCCCCTGCGTTTTATCTGGAGCCCACCGCGAGGGGGTAAAAGATAATTTTAGAATTTCGGTAGAGTTCTACGAGACAGACTCTAATTCCAGTAGAAACTTCAATAGTTTCGACGCGATCACTTAAATCAGATTTTGAATCTAAAATCGAACTTCTTGAAATAGTTCATTTCTAGTCTCAATACGTAAAGCTTTACTGTTGGAACATACGACAGTAGAATCATCCTTTTTGACTCAGTACAAGTTACATTGTATTTAGTCTGACCGTTCATTTTTAAAAATCAAAAACCGATTACTTGTTTTTGATATCTTTTCTTGGGGCAAAATTCCTGTTCTCAGATGCGCTAGTAATTCTCAGAAGGCGGCTGGTTCTCGATTATCGAATGCTTGGGAACTTACCGCTATGTTTGCACTAGTTCTTCTGATTTGAGTGCCGTATCGTTAGCAGTTGCACCGTACCCCTTGAACGAAGAGGAACGGAACTGTGTTATAGTCATTCGCAAGTTGAAGCAACGTAGTGTTAGTTGCTGGTTGTTCGCCTGAGATCGGATCCTTTATCAAGGTTCGACCTCGTTAGACGTCGATTCATTAGATCAAGTAGCTTGTATCGACATAAAGTCTGATTCCTTCGAGACGGATTGCTTCTTACGCCTGAAAGATCAGACCAATGTCTGATTTTACATCTACTCTTATACTGATCAATTTAGGTTCTCAAGAACGCGATGCTTGATTTATCAATCATGTTTTCATTGGTGTCTAGTTCTACAACACTCGGGGCAGTCGGATAGACGGAACGTTGTAGTACTATGCACACTGGCACTAGCACTATGCGGTCGTGCTGAACTTATAGTCTCGGTAGACTCAGAGATGTTAACTGCAATGTGGTGTCACTAAGCTGTTCGCGAAGAAGTTCTAGTTTTGAAAAGTCCAGCTACCTGGAACGCTCTGCTGGATTCTGAAGCTGTCCTTGATTGGCTCTTAGTACGTCGAGGATACTCTGTCAGAACATGGAGTAGGCTGAGGTGTGTGCAAATGAATCTTTATTAAGTGCAATCACAACACTGAGACTAGTACACAAGACGGAGATTAAATCTGACTTTGCAATACCGTGGACGTTTATACTGCTATCAACTGTAGACCACAGTGTCCCCGAGCGCTGTCACACTTAAATCGTGCTATCTGGCGAGTAATCTGAATTTCTGGTATATACATACAGGCCTTTTATACTACGAGGAGGAGATAGTCACAAGAAAAATACAGAAACAGTAGACAGTAGAGAGATCGAGAGATATACATTTTTCTTTTACTTTATATGGTAATTTGGGAGGCAAAACAAAAATAAAACTAAAGTCCGATTTAAACATATGTGCGTTCAAGTCCATATTCGTATGTAAAATATTAGGTTAAGTTGAATCAACCTTTTGGATCGGATTTTGCTACGTGTCGGTGTTGAACCGGCCCTGGCTATCCGCTACTATCGTATGACTCCACCCATGATAAAGCACCATTTTTCCGTGCATCCGGTATGACTCCATCGGATCACTTCAAAATCAGTCCTTATGATTGGCTAGTTGATGCCTCCACGCATCCGTTTTCTACGTGTCCACTACGTGTCTATCTTTTCCTCCTACGTGTCCAGTGTTTATCAGCCACGGAAGCAAAATTATTGCTCCTATTTCCAGTCGGATTTTGCTATATCCGTCAGCACTTCCCGTGAATGCCTTTAGTTACCAATTAGACCTAGACGTCGGTCCGGTCAGATGGCAATAGCTATCCGTCAATCCGTTATGTCCGATTTAAGCCTATAAGCTCTTTCCCGCTAAGTCCGATATTGGACCTTGTAGCCAACAAGCCCGACGTTCAAGTATTTCCTTCTTCCCTTGGATATAACTAGAGTTATCCTATAGCTAGTAAGATCTGACTGTATCTTAATAGGCTTTGTGCAACATATTATTGAACAGATGCATACCCGTCAACATAGGACACAGTAGCTTGATAGACTTGTTAATCCTACCGCAGCCACAATTCCCTGGTTGATTAAGTACGACTTGGGTAAGGTCAGATTTTATCTGTGCACCTCTATAGGACTTTCATTACTTAGTAAATATACTAAGCTCCAGTACATATAGCTCTAGTTTTTGGTTAACAGCTTGGGAAC
>ML179097.1:88375-147618 GCA_004369135.1 Dendrothele bispora CBS 962.96 | reverse complement strand
TTTGGATCAGGACATAATCATATTTATATTAGCCACAGTGGTGTCAGCCACTTCCCCTATGTCTGGAGGACTTATTCCGTTTTACTTGGCAAGGTCCAAGCTGAAATGCCTAGCATAGACCCTCATAACTAGACAGATCAATTAATCTACCATAGTCATGTAGTCACTTCTATCATCTCTGGATACGATTTTCCTTGTGGAACAAGTCTGGAATTAATATGTATTGATTTAATACAATTATTCCTCTTGACTATCAGTCCAGGATGTAGAACAAAGATTTCACACGAGAAGAAGAGGCTCGTAAACCCGTCCTCCATTTCAGTAAACTACGAGACTATTTATGTAAATATACTAGTATAAGATCAAGGAATAAACAAGATAGGTACTATAAGATCGAGAGGCAAACAAGAAGAGTAAATAAGTCAATAGAAGAAGATCGTGTCCGTGTAATGAAGTCCGATGTCGCGGCTGTAGCAACATGGGCTCGGCACCCCGCTTCCTTCAACACTCCCTCTTGCGAAGGCCACGACATCAAGACTCCATGGATATAAGTAGCACATATAGGAATAAGAAAATAACAGAGAGAAATTACTAGTGCTCCCTCAGAGCAAATACACATGGCCAGGTGTTGCCGCGGCAGTGTGTGCAGCTGGGGACGAATTCTCGGCCTGTTGAGCAGGCGGATTCCGGCAATTCGCCCAAATATGTCCCTTCTGACCACAGTTGTAGCATGTGATCTCAGACAGGGGTCTCCAGGCAGCATTAGCTGCTGGCGTTCCCACAGTAAGATCATTTCCACCGGAAGCTGGTGGACTGTCGGCTTTGCCGTACGTCTTGTCGAAATTAATGAGTCGTGCAGTGATGTAATCGATGTTTGAGATGTTTGGATCGCCGTCGAGTGTGACAATGAGTTGGTTGTATGAGTCGGGAAGGGATAGAAAAATGCACACGACAAGTAGAGAATCCGAGATAGGCTCACCCAGGCTAGCCAATAAGTCCCCGAGCTTCCGAACACCCTTTACATGAGTTCCAATAGCTGTCTGCTCACCCTTCCTTACACCCATTATCTTCTTGTAAATAGAAACCACTGATCACAACCCTTTTCACAACGTGATATCGTTCCAATGCCTCCCACATGGCCAATGGGGTCGTCAACAATTCCTTTGATATGAATATATTGGTCCGGGTCCAACGCTTCGATAATAATTGCCGCCGCTCGATCCCTCCGGTCATCCCATGCCTTGTAGCCCTTGCTGTTTGGTCCAGTTAATGGCATCGGATCCTTCGGCTTCCCAATATCCTCTAGTTCCCCTGTCATCCCATCAACCTCCCTCGGCCATCTCAAAACCTGATCCAACACCTTCTTCTTCCTCAACTCTGCCCTTCTCTGAACTACCCAATTCCCATACAGGTCCTCCACTGAGCTCGAATCATCCTTCAAAACAATCTTCCATGAGTTTCCTTCCGGCATCTTGGCAATAGCTCCCTCAGGAACCGGTAACGACAACCAAATGTAACAATTCCCACAGGAACAAGATCCAGGCCCTCACAAGAGCAATACACGACAAACACGGCTTCCTGCAGGAAGAGTCGAACCAAGAACCAGATCCTCGCAAGGACAGACAGCTCCCTCAGGAGTTTCGAAATAGGGTTTCCGCAGAAGCAAGATATGTCGCAACAAGGATATAAAAGTCCTGCAGGAACAGAGATAGAGTCTTGAGAGTAGCAGCTAGATTAGGGCGGGGCCCATAACCTGTAGAACAAAGATTTCACACGAGAAGAAGAGGCTCGTAAACCCGTCCTCCATTTCAGTAAACTACGAGACTATTTATGTAAATATACTAGTATAAGATCAAGGAATAAACAAGATAGGTACTATAAGATCGAGAGGCAAACAAGAAGAGTAAATAAGTCAACAATAGAAGAAGATCGTGTCCGTGTATAATGAAGTCCAATGTCGCGGCTGTAGCAACATGGGCTCGGCACCCCGCTAATCTGCTGTGTGGGACTAGACAAACACCAAAAACAAACACCACAAAAGTGAGTCTGTATAGGTATACGATCTAGCAAGTTTTGTGTATGCGAGTTGAAAGGACAGAACCCTTCAAGGTCTTTGTAGCAATATAGGTAGTGTAAGTTCAAAGTTTCGAGTGTGGGGATGTGGGTTCAAATATAGGCAGTCAATGGGTCAATGGTTCAAGTTCAATGGCAACACAATATGGATCAAACAATGGTCAAATAACAAGATCACAATGGCAAAGTTCAAATAACAAACAAGTCAATCAAAGGTCAAATAACACAATATGTTCAATCAATATAGGGTGCTGAACCCGAAGGTAACAGACTTTGAATGCGATTTTAAGGTTTAGACGTTCTTGGAACTACAACTGGTATGGTCAAGCCGGATCCTTTATATCCGTAGAGAGACCTATATCACAGCCGCGTTGTCCACAGTACTGATCTGCCTTTTCTACGCCAATCCTCGACCCTATTTATACTACTGTAAATAAGAAACTATTAAACTTGAGAGTCCGACAACATATAATAAAAGAAACTATTTAAATGTCCTTGTCCGTGCACTAGTACCAAAACTGGGTATAGTCCTACTCGATATAGTACTCGGTCCGTGTATAATACTACATTGTTTCAGAATATTCGCTTTCTACGTTATAGTCAATCTCACTTGATCGCAACCGTTCAACTGTTCTTCACATTTGATTCTTTGGGTCACGATATCGGAACTTGCGGTCGCCCGTTCTACAGCTTTGCGTCCGAGTTATGTTATTCTCGATCCCCGCAGTGTATCAGTAAGACGTCGATCCATTCTAGACTCCAATATCTACAGCTTTTACCCCTTGATCAAGGTGGCAACTCCGTTGTACCCTTTATGTCATCAATCATTGCCAATCTAGTGGATGTTTTACATGGGTAGGCGGTTATTATACACCTCCACGATCGGTCCTTCTAGATTTCCATTGATCACTATTTGCATGGTTACTCCTAGTCCAGACGTAGTCCGTGATCAGTAAGTAGCTCGCTATGTGGCGCACTTTGTGGCAACTCGGCATCAAGCCGAAGGTTCGATTCCCGTTCATAACATTTCCCCTTCCCTTAGGATCGTGACAATATATACAAGTCGAGCGTCCGATATGCTGTTCCTTCCGATATCGGTAGTCACCGACATCAGTCCCAAGTCAATATCGAAGGTTTTTACAATCTCGAGACTAGCATAGGCCATAATAACATTGAATCAGTAATAATCCGAAGTCATTTCACCATATCTAGCTTTAGTAGCTATATCGCACTTTGACTGACAGCTCAGGGCTCACTACAGTCCTTATATTCCCCTTAAAAGATACAATATTGGCACTCGTAGTCGCAATATTGATACTTAAAATGCGAGAATTTTCGCACGGCGTATTACCGCTTCCTTCAACACGGGACTCACTATAGTCCTCTATTTCCCTTATTACTGATACTATAGACATTCAGGATTTAATAATAAATCGCGAAAAATCTACGGTATTGATTTTCTAGCGTATTAGCGCACCATTCCTGTTCATGGTCTGGTCTTGTAAGAGGCTCGAAGCAATGCTGGAGCCATAGGACTGCAAGTTTGTTGTTGATCCATCCATTAGGTGAAGCAGCTATAAAGCCTTTGTCGATGCGTGAGTCCTTCACCCAAGCAAAAGATGGACGTTGACCCTTCATGATGATGTAGGGTGGTAGAACTACACCGTCAGTGGAGATGCAGTCCAAGACAGTGATCAACTCTCAATTTCCATCTTGTGCCACTGTTGCCCTTCCAGTGGATTGACAATCTTCATTCTCCCAATCCCTCCTGAACATAACAACATTGTCTCTCCATGCAGTCCCAAGCATGTACCCCTTCTCGTCTGGATTCCAAAGGTTTTGAGGCTTGATATTATATGGTGGCTGGTACAGTCACTCCAGGTTTTTGAAGAACTTGTCAAATCTAACCGGATCTTTTTCAGCAACATTTCGAGCAACATTGTGTGTTTCAGCAAGACGAGTTTGCAGCTCAGGTAAACAACACATAAATTTTCGTATCCAGGTCTTTCCGAGACCTCTATCATCCCCTCTGGCCACCATGATGTCCTCTGCACAAGCTGTTATTGCCTGATGGCGAAGGTGAGCCCCCCAACTATCCAGCTCCCACAGCCAATCCCTTATTTCCTCTTCCTCAGCATCACTAAGCTTTTTCTGACCTGCATGTGCCTCAGCTCTACTCTTTCTACCATGATCTCTGTGCCATGACGATGTCTTTGGTACTCCCTTGTGCTGTGCGGCCTCATAATATGTGTCTCCTTCTTGTAGATGCTGCTTTGCGTTTTGAAAGGCGTTTTTGCGTGTAATTTGTGTTTCTTTTTCGTGCTGGAGCTTTGTACTGCGTGGTCTGCCACCTTTGCTCTTGGTTTCAGGAGACTTGTCCATGAAAATGGCCAGAACAGAGGAAATTTGGTGGAGGATGGCGTGAGGACAATTAGGGACAATTGTTTTTTTTCAGTGACACAGCCACTACATGTGATTGCCGCGTCTAATTTCGTTTCGCCGTTTTTTGCCAAATCTCAAGGGCTGAAAGGTTTTCTCATTATCATCAACACAACCTAGGAATATTAGCTATGAGTTGTTGTAAATAACAATTTTATAAACTATACTAGCTGTGTATAAGGCTGAGTGTACTCAAAATGACCAACAGCAGAGTTATATGTGATTTACGCAAATTGTTTTGTTTCTAGGTTTTTGTCTGTATTGTTTCTTTTGCTCATTCATTTCACACACCATCTCCACCTTATTGATTGCACCTTTCTCTTCCTATCATCATTCCTGTGTCTCCTCTGTGTCTCCTCTCTTGCCTTTTCCCTCAGACCTCTTATTTTCCACTGTTTTATGCTTATAGTTTATACATCTTAGTAGCTAGTCATCAGGAAAAGCCCCATTCTGGGATTAGCACATATTACTTGGAAAATCTGGAAATGATCGTAAATATCAGGTAATCCTCAGTAATTTACCTAAATGACAGAATTACCTCGATTACCCCGGAATTATTTAGTCCTTTTTGTTTTACCCAAAATTACCTTGAAAAAGCATGGATTACTACAAGTTTTGACTGATTTCTTTACTATTACTTAGTTTATAACCATGTCAGAACAAAGATAAAACATTATATTAAAGATACAGTAATAATACAAGTCTATGTATAGCTAATGAAAAAACTACTCTAAGCCCTCAAACTCTACCAGCGCATCTTGAGACCTCAACTTCGAGACCATGGTAGAGCTAGAAAACGAAGTGTTCCTGTAAGACTGGGAAAAAGTAGAAAAAAAAACACGTACTCATTCCAACTAACAATTCTCACGGCTAACACCTTGAAAATCAAACCTTCGACTTCCTTTCTCCTCCAGAGACACCTTTGATAGCTACGAGGTTTTGAAAAATGTCCCAAAGTCTGGAGAGGTACACAAATGAAAGTAGTAAGCATCAATCCTGATGGAAACTGTCAAAGGATACAAATGGGAACTCACGAAGCATCCCCTTGCACTGCAGCTCTGTAAGTGCCGGACCAACTGACCAAGAGAAATCTTCCAATACGTCTTGAGGACCTCCTAATTTGGTGTTTGGTGCTGATACATTTTGGGAAAGCGAAATGGCAGGATAGAAGCCGGAGAGGATAAGGAGTGGGCCCTTGTACCTATTGAGGATATCTCTTGTTACTGGATGCTGGACACTCCTGACGTGTCAAGTGGGTCAGGTTAAAGAAGTCCGAGTCTAAGTCGAACCAAAGGTCATGAGGATTTTCATAGCCTGGTAAACCCGGCTGTTGCAAAGATAGTCGTTTGCGATAACAGCCTGGCACCCAGGGCGAGGGTCACCCTCATGCTGCCCACTTTTGATACGCGAGCTCTGCCGCAGTGCCGCTCATGTAGTGTAATGACGTACAATTGATATAGGCAAATTTTCACTGATATCGTTGACTCGCGTTCTATCATGTCTGACAGTGACAACAGCGACAACAGGTTTTGCAGGATAATTAAATAAATCTCATTTATGTATCTTACCAAAGTCCGGATTCTCCAAGAATCTGGCATAATGTCGACCAAGTCGGACCGACAGCAACTTCGTTTCATTTCTCAGGCCCGGCCAGAGATCGGCAAGCTCTCGGGTATCAAAAGTGGGCAGCATGAAGGTAACCCCCGCCCTGGGTACCAGTCTAGGATTTTCAATCTCCGCTTGAATTGGTCACATGTCAAAGTACGTGTAACTTTGGCATGGTTCAGCACAGAGCCAAATCCCTGCAATTCCATGCGGCACATGTTTCAACATAGGTTTTTCCTAAGAGAGCACTCTGGATAAAGCTTTGGTCATACTTTAGATGTAAAGCTACTAAAATTGTCACAGAGTAGAATTCTCTTACCGTACTATCCACACTAATCTAAAATAAACGAAGGTAATTTGAGGTAATCCACGTCAATTAAGGTAATGACGTGGATTACCCGGAAACCGGGGTAATTCCCCCGAATTCGCCAATGGGGGTTTTCCTGATGGTGTTTATATAGTCTCTAGCTTGAGTGTACTTTTCCTGATGATATATAATATCATATGAAATCTCTCAAAAAGTTCTTATGTGGCTTATGAACCTTATGAGTTCCATAAATTCTTATACACCTTATGAGTTCACAAATCATATTCTTTGATAGCACTGTGCTCATACTTATGGTGCTTACAATTGTTGATATTTTTTCACATTCCAGGGTTCTTATCCACATTATCTATGGTTATCCTAAACCACTAATCACTATGGGAGGTTAGAAGCATTGGACATAAATATTGAGCTTGTACTACATTTGGCTGCTTTTCTGAGACATATAGGTACTCATAAGTCATGTGCATTTTTCATGATGTCTAGGCTCTGGATGTTCGCAAGACTTTGCAGACACTGGGAAGCTCCTCGCTGGTTACCAATCTTTTCAAACTGGATCTTGGCCTTTGACAACATCTCAGTTGCTTCACCATATCTGCCCTGCATCCTATGGATGTCTCCAAGGCTTTGCAGACACTGGGCAGCTCCTAGCTGGTCACCAATATCTTCAAACTGGGTCTTGGCTTTTGACACCATCTCATTTGCTTCACTGTACCTGCCCTGCATCTGATGGATGTCTCCAAGGATCCGCAGACACTGGGCAGCTCCTTGCTGATCACCAATTGTGTCAAACTGAGTCTTGGCCTTTGACAGCATCTCAGTTGCTTCACTGTACTTGCCCTGCATCTGATGGACGTCTCCAAGGCTCCGCAGACACTGGGCAGCCCCTAGCTGGTCACCAATTGCTTCAAACTGAGTCTTGGCCTTTGACAGCATCTCAGTTGCTTCACTGTGTCTGTACTGCATCCTATGGATGTCTCCAAGGCTTTGCAGACACTGGGCAACTTCTAGCTGGTGACCAATATCTTCAAACTGGGTCTTGGCCTTTGACAGCATCTCAGTTGCTTCACTGTACCTGCCCTGCATCCTATGGATGTCTCCAAGGCTCTGCAGACACTGGGCAGCTCCTTTCTGGTCACCAATCTGTTCAAACTGGGTCTTGGCCTTTGACAGCATCTCAGTGGCTTCACTGTATCTGTCCTGCATCCCATGGATGTCTCCAAGGTTTCGCAGACACTGGGCAACTCCTAGCTGGTCACCAATTGCTTCAAACTGGGTCCTGGCCTTTGAAAGCATTTCAGTTGCTTCACTGTATTTGTCCAGCATCTGATGGATGTGTCCCAGCTTTTGAGAACATCTTGCAGTGATGTTTTTATCATTAAATCCATTGTTCTTGTCAATGCTTTTTACTTCATCTTCTGCCTCTATCCATTTGGCATTCCATATCAACATATCAACTTTAATAAACTGAAGATTGTTTTTCTGATTTATATTCAAATCTTGAATATTCACCAAAATATTGTCAATAATCTCAACAACAGCCTCATAAAGCTTGTATGCTTCACTGAGAATTTCCACCACCTCAATATGTTCCGGTTTCAACATTTTTCCAATTTGCATATTCACAATTTTTGTTATGTTCAGGATATGCAGCTGCAATTCTTTATCTATGTTGCCTTCATTATCAACAACTTCTCTCATCCACTCAATATAAAATCTTTCCAATAACACCATTGTTTCATCAGACTGAATAGGATATTTTTTTTGTATATATTCCCTGGTGGGAGCCAGCATATATATACTTCCTCTATGGCTAGATACTAATGAGCAGCCCAGAATATCTGCTACTGACACATCCAAATTGGGGAATTTTGGCAACATTCTTCTCAGATTCTTTACCCACATAGGTATTCCATTTGGAAGAAATGAAATTATAGACAGCAAATCATGTCCATCCTTATTAAGAAGATTCACTGAAAGCTGGATTGAATGTTCTACACTTGTCAAGCGGAATTCACCTCTCCCCTCTTTCAACACAGAAGTTTTTCCATCTTTCCACATTTCAAGTAGAGATTCAATTGGGTTGGTTTTTGCTCTTTGTGCAATAAGCCTTACTGCCAGTGGAACATAGTCCATTTCTTTTAACAATTCATCAACAGCCTTTGTAGCTTCCAATAAATCAGATTTGTTTCCAGAAATTGCAAAAAATGTCTTTCTGGCAGCATCTGTAGACAGTGTTGGTATCCCTGACCCTGTTCCAAGCTTATACCAATCAATGTCTCCAGGACCATCTGGTCCCCGCATTGTAACAAGAATAGATAGATGTTTGAAATTGACCAATTTTTCCAGAAAACTCTGAATTCTAGTTCTACCTTCCTCACTATACCAAGGTGTTTCAAAATTGTCCAAGATCAAAAGTATGAGTTTGGTGTTGACTTGAAAGTAGTCATTTAGCATCTCTGTTTGACTCTTGCTTTCTTGAAATGGTATCTTTAAACACTGTAGCATTCCTTGAATCAAGGATGCTACATTGGGCAGGATGTCACATGGAATAAAGTACAATCTGTGCTCAAATTTGTCTTTTACAGCTTCCATTTCAATAATTTTTTGAGCAAGAGCTGTTTTACCAATTCCTCCTGGGCCTAAAACTGCAAGGAATGCCTGGGCACTGTTGACAATATAGTCAACTCCTTCCTTAATCAAATCATCTCTGCCATAAAAAATCCTTGGAACAGCAGGAGTAGCTTGTTCAAGCTGACTGTCATGTCTTGTGAATATTTATATCAAATTGATTATATAAAGAACTTACTCATATGTAATTTTTTGCTGATCATAAATTCTTGCAATTCCATACAATCTCTCCTGGATATCTCCTTGTCCTTGTTGGAGATAAACAATCTCAGCAGCCTGACCAGATTTTATTATTTCGCAATGATATTTGAATAAGAAACCAAGCTTACATTCTCACCTGATGGTTAAATTCAATAAAGAAACATTTCTTATCTTTGAGAAATACTTACTGTAGTAATGATTGACATGATCAATCTGAACTAAATCTCTTCCAGCAATGTTCATGTGTGAATTTACAATATTGTTGCTCGAAGCATGCTCAAACACGTAGATTCCAGGTCTTTTCTGGCCTATACATCCGCTATTAGCAGATTAAAAGAATTTCACTCTTTACTTACCTGATGCATTCTGATTCTGGCGTTCTGTATCTCCAGAGCCAGCAATGTTTGAGCTTTTGTGTGGAAGATCTGATTCAGGGCTCGCTCTGAGATCAACGGGATGGTTACTGTCCTGCTCAGAATGGGAAGTTGGACTAGAATGCTGATCAGAAGTTGTATGCGTTGTCTTTTGATGCTTAGGGTGATGCATGGTGCTGAAGAGAAACGAGTTGCAGAATTATCCAACTGCACGTGAAGATGAGATAAGTTCTACTCACGAAACCTTATTTCTCCAAACCTTATAAAATACTTGACATTTCAATTTATTTTTTTGCAAATTGAGAAAGTATTGATGGCGCTTGTCATTTGCTGTGCCCAAACCTTATCTTTCTTGAGAAATAATTTGTTGGGACTTTGGCTTGAGACGAGCCTAGCTGAACCGTAATAAAGAAATCAGGCCATCACAAAGGGTGGCAAGTACAACTATCAAAGGCCATACAGTCGACAGCTGTAAACAGTTCGAGCATAAAGATAAATTTGCCAGAATCAAACATGGCTTATTATCACGTTGGTTGCTTTCAACAGTCCTTACAGGCTTAGCAACATGCCCATGGGCCTTCCAAGTGTTCATTTCGACATCGCCGCATCCTGCAAAGTCAAGTTTAGTCAGGACTTCCGACTCGTCCTTCGTAAACCCCGGCTTCATAATCTACCAAGCTTTCCCGGGATGGAAGAGGTCAAAATGGATAGTCAATCCAGTTCTGACCTTGGACATCTGAAGGCACGTTGATATCACTGATTAATTCCGAGTTTCCCCTCGGGAAAACCACTGTGTGCCAATACGGTCGTGTTGAGGCATCTCCTCCTAATCTCCCATCAGGCCTGTCACATTTGACCCTAGCTCAGCGTGACAGCCCATTGGCCGGTTCCGTTGATAATAAGCTGTTTCCCTACATTAGCTCTACTAATAACCATCCTAATCCTGTAGCAATGGAAATTTGGCGTATAGTGACGGAAGGTATGCCCTAAAGAACAGAAAGATCTGTAATCATTTGAATTGAGTCCCACTGCCTTAGTTGGTAGATACTATAATATTTTCGATCAGGAAGCTGGGCAGACCAGGAAGTGGGTCACTTCCCATTTCCTGGGAGCTCAGCCTTTTCGGGGAACATCTAGTGGGCTTAGATATGTAGTTCAAGGCCTTACGCAACTGTCAATGTCGGCTGTTGATGACTGCGAAGCCTGATCAGGAGATACGCGAAGATGGGTGTGGGTAGGCGATGACATCATTTTCCTTATTTAGGTCTGCCCCATGCGGCGGAGCCGCGG
The DNA here is from genome assembly GCA_004369135.1 of Dendrothele bispora CBS 962.96. Taxonomy (NCBI): domain Eukaryota; kingdom Fungi; phylum Basidiomycota; class Agaricomycetes; order Agaricales; genus Dendrothele; species Dendrothele bispora. The sequence continues at coordinate 136,680 of ML179097.1, read as the reverse complement.
AGTGGTCGCAAACTCAACAACGGTGCTGTCCCCTGGTTGTCCCCAGCTCTGAAACTTTGTGTGAAGTATTCAAATGACTATAGCGGTAGATTGACCAGCTTAGAAGCAGATATCATCTCGGACATGGACTGAACAAGGCATTGAACCATTTCCTGATTTTCACTAAAAACTGACACGCTGGATCAAAACATTCACCGTGCACTCAAAACAGCCTATAGTGTCTTCATATCTAGACATAATGCACTCACAAGATGCCTTACTATATGTTGAGCACCATACAATAGGTGAAAGTCTGGTCGCTTACCCTCCATAACATAAAAACCCTTAAGGTGACCCATTACCCGATACAAAATAGTAACATAGCAACAAAAATCCTCGGTAGCAGTCTAATTGTCCACATAAAGAAAAGGCCCGCCAAAGATAGAAACTTGCTCCAAAATACTTTATAGTACAAGCAAAATGTATGTACCGGAACGGCCGAAATCCAGAGTTTGAAAATCATACATACTATGTAGCGGTATTGGTTCAAGGGCCCGTACATTCACACATACACGATTGTTCGTCGTTTCTAGCTCTCTATGTAAATAGTAATGACCATAGAAATGACTGATTTATACCAATTCTCCTACATCTTCCTCCTCCTTCCCCACCTCTTTTTTTGCCAAATTTTCCCTCAATTTTGGCACAAACACCACACTATTCCACGAATCCACAAACTCCCCGATCCAAATCACCTTCCCATCCTCATCTACTTTCAGCATAAACACATATTCGTTTTTGTACTCCCCCACATCGGTTTCTGCTTCCCCTTTAGCCCACATACATATTTTCCTCTCTCGCGCATCCACTAGAACACCAATCTCATCGTTAATAGATACACAGAAGTTTCGTAAACCAGGTATGATGGAGCTGAAAAACTCTTCGTACTGGACATTGGACATCGGCGGACGGGAGAGGGAGACAGGAAGGATTTGATGGATACAAGAAGGCGAACGCCAGGTAGAGGGGAGAATGTTAGCTATATCCCAGGAGTTGCAGGCTGAGATCATGGCTTGTGCCGTAGCCTTTAGGTTGGCCTCTGTTGGCCCCAGTGATAGTACCGGCAGACATGACAGACAGGGTAGATGAATTTGGTTAATAGACTGATAGCTGCTTGTAACCAATTCCTATATATATATACTCAAAAAATACTTTTTTTGGACTAATGATGTTAGGCGGGCGGGCGGGCTATTATGAATTCCCACTAGTACTAGGCGGGCTATTACCATTATATTGATTCCCACTAGTCGCTAGTACTAGCCTGCTCAACCTAAGACTCTGTGATCCGAGATGATAGGTTCCCTCTCTATCCAAGAGGGGATCCTACTATAAATGTAACCGGTCCGTTAGTCTCCTGCAACTGCAGGGGCTGGCCAACACTACTTCTCGGAAATGTGGTGACGGAAAGAGGATTCCGGCAAACCCGATAAGAACTTCCCAAAAAAAGTCGTCGCAGCTTTCAAGGAGTAATTTTCATCAGCCCCAGCAGTGTGTATTTAGTCATAAAATCCTTGACAACTTAAATCTCTGCCGGTGACCGACTGCGTAGTAAAAGCTGACAACTGCCCCGCTACCTTTCACTCTTACATAAAGTTACAACTATCCACGGAAAATGAGCGTGACGGCCGAGCCTTTCAGACCCCTATCCGTTGACCGAGGATTCAAGCCGAGGTCATGTGGGCACCGGCAGCCCTGACAAGTTCAAACTCCGACACTCGCATCGCCCTCGTGACTAATCTGGATCATGATAAAACGATGTCTTCGTTCTCGACTCTTGAAAGAGTCATACGCGCTACGCTTCACGATGACCAAGAATATACACAGGACTGCACTTATATTGCGGATTGTTACCGTAGAGCTTCTAAAACAATGAAGTTTCATGACAAACGAGACCTCGTGTTTACAATCCCCAACCACCTTCAGCATGCTTCACGCTTATCTTTAGGTTTATTTACCTCAGTCCCTACTCCTTCAGTGCCTTTCCGTGACATCTGTCTAATCATCTCCAACCCTTGTTCAATGCTGAGTCTCGGAGCTTCTCGTCCAACCTGACTCGTCAACTGAGAAGTGGTGATTGAACTATCAGCTACAAAACCGAGCGGCAATGTCACAGTTGCTGTCTGTCTATGACCGAATTCCAAAGCAGAGGCTTGAGTCCCGGGAACGTTGTATGAGAGAACGGGGTTCCCTCCACGTAGGCTGTTACGGGCGTTCAATGATGCGAGGAAACTGTTGATGTATACTGCCCAATCAAATCATTATAATCAAGGTCAGCTGGAGTGACTGAACAAAAGAATTTGGCAAGTCTGATACTTACAATGAGCTGCGATATAGTCAATAGATAACGAGGAAATGTCATGCGGATTGACTATCATCATAATGGTTTGCACAGTTCCAACGATCCTTTTGGTGAAGGCATTTAAATTGGTCTCCATAGCACACCCGTTCTGGAGCATACTTACGTTGTCAAAGCAAGGCGGTTTATTGCGTAGATGATTATTGTCCTGACCAACTTGATCGAACTGTAACACCACGGAGTTATATGCAATGTAAGTGGCTGCCGATACACTAGTAAGAAAGCGAACGCTTTACACTTACGGTTTAAACTGAACATTGGCATCGAACAAAATCAGACAAAGCGATAACGTTGTAGTCGCGTCCGATATCATTCGAAGCATACGGAGAGGAACCAGGAGCTTTGGAATCCATGGAATAAAGTCCTCGATTGTAGCGGATTGGAACCTTCAAGAGATCTATTAAGGGTCGAGGCTTACTTTTGCAAAAATGTGTACTTACTCTTTAACAATGAAACCTAATTTAAGAAAATCTTCAAAGAAATTTCCAGAAAATCAATGAGATGAGACTTACAGATCCCGAGTACTGAATGCATGGAAGTTTGCTCTCAGAAGGCGAGCATAGATAGAATTAAAGAAGACATTACTAAATCCACTGAGAATGAACGTAGCCTATAATTCTTATGTGTCACGCTTTCACAGGAGGACAAGAGAAATCGTTGAGTAGCTTACGAAGCCAACCATCAAAAAGTATCTCTTGACTCCTGCCGTCACTAGCAAAAGGTCAGCATAAAAATTCCGGCATATTAGTCTATATGCTAACAGTGATAAATCATTTTTGCAAAGAATCTGAACACGTCGGTAGTTTAATCAGTAAGACACTCTGACATCCTGGCTTGTTCTACTTACGTCTGAACCAGAATAATGATAATGTACTATAAGATAAACTTTTAACTCATATATTCGAAAGTGTCTTTGTCAAAAGTTGGACCTACATTCAGCAATGCGCCAACCTATTGAGATAGAACACAATGGATTCATTTAAATTGACCAGAAGCAAAAAATTTACGCACGTAGATACCCCACCACCCTAATCCCAAAACCGATAAATCTGTATAACTGTCGATCTATACCCAATCACTTGTTAGTACAGGGTGCCGGGCAAATGAAGGCATCTGTCAATCACCAAAAAACGATATATCAGTTGACAAACTGAAATGAATGCCAATTAGTGAGACACGAACAATGAACAAATCAGTATTACTCACGAAATGTCGTTTGTACTGTGGTCAGAGTCCTACAGATTGTTCAAATGAGCATTTCTAGGCTCCGTCGGTTCTAAAAAGGGTTTTCATACGCTATGACGGTGACCTTGGAAAGCATCAGATGAAACTGTATGCATCCAGACATTCAGGTCTCCATGCTCACCAAAATCTTCATCCACTTCGCATCCCTGGGATAGTTCAGGAAATACATGTATGTCTTGAAGCATTTCAGTGGTGTTTGAACAAATTTTCAAGAGATTCTCTACCAGTACCTGTAGAATAGAGATTCCATAGAGAAGCATTGCAATAAGACCACAAATCAATGTGCCACCTAGATCACAGAGAAGCATGTACACATCGTTAGCCATCTGTACCTTAGGAAACCCGAAAACATTGTTACCAAATGACGCAGCATACTCCTTCTGAGAGATGGGGGTAGGACGGTCAGGGAAGGGAGACATGGATTTGAAATCGTGGGTATGTCAAGCGCAACAAATATTATATATGGCTTGTATATCACCTACAAAAAAGAAGTCGGACAGTGATTGATACCTCGTTGATAAGTTCATCAAGATTTTGTATCATTCTCTTGTGATACCGAAAATAGTATCCAATCCCAACGCAGCTCAATGTAAAGATCCTGCCACAGGTGATGAGCATTGAATACTTGTCGCGGCAGGAGACCAGGACTCTGATAAGACCTCAATAACCACTGTCGCCCGTGATCATTTGTTCACATTCTTTAAAATTTCAATACAAAACAGGGCCAGGCAAATATCCTTACCTTACATATAAGGTGAAATATCACACACGATTATTCATTAAATTATTGGCTGAACATGGGATTGGATTTTGAATAATCTATGGATGAATCTTCTCCATCTTCCTTCGATGTCGAAGGCAAGGTACTGAGTGTAGACAATTCACTGTGGGAATTCGCCCAAGGTCCCTGTTTCGACCCTCGACGATGTACGTGTAGCACTTGACACCAGTGAGAGATATTAAAGGGTTTAAGTTACCTAAGTACACAACCAAAGACATCCTGTTGCTATACTATTGCACCTACTTATTGGACCCGTAGCTCCGTCTGCATGCCATTTCCCATCATTACGACTCACACCGTTCTGGAATTGATCCCATCATTCCCCTCTTGACTTTATACATCAATTTTATGACCGCGATTCCCGTTTGAACAAATGTATTCTTTTACTTGCCTGATGTACTCAAGTGTACTCATCACGGAAGCTTTCCTTTGACCACTATATGAATGCATAGGTAGCCAGCTTACATACTAGTCCTACTCAATTCGTAGAGTATTTTTTTCAGTAGAAATCCTCTCGACTCGCTTATTATCGGTTATCATCGGATTCATCCAAAAAAGATTGTTCGACCGAAGACCGCATGATGCCTCGAGGTTTCGGAGTCTGAAAGTGAGACGTTCGGCGGGATTATCCAACAACGACAGCACAGGAGGGCACGACGACCGTGGTGCTATTGAGGCTGTATTGAGTATGATTATATGGCGTGTATGTGTTGTACATGTAGGGAGCGTCTTCACCGTTCATAGCAGCGAGCTAAATATCCACACCATTTTTGCTCATTTTTTCTTGCTACCGGCATATTTTCGGCATTGTGATAACTGAAAATCGGCCAGGTACCAAGTTTGCGGTTTTTTGCGGATCATTGATTGTCATATACTAAGCGAGACTATGCGAACGCCAGACATTTCTACTGAAAAAAATACTCTACGAATTGAGTAGGACTAGAGTCGTCGCTGCATCGGATAGCATTCGCAGAATGCGGAGCGGAACGAGAAGTTTTGAAACCCATGTTGACAGACTTGCAATCGACGTGGATTGAAATCTTTGAACTGTTGGTAAGAAAGTAGGTACGAATCACAGTAACACTACTTACTCTTTAACAATCCAGCCTAGTTTGTTTCGAATCAGCCGGCGCTTTAAATATATTTAAAAGTTGGAACTTACAGATTCCAAAAGCTTTCCATCCCAGTTTTTGTGGTCAGAATCCCGAAAAAAACCTTTTGTAGCAGAACTCACCAAATTCACTGACAATGAACATCATCTATTTTACATATACATTATCACTCTGTCAGAGGACAGGAAAATTAGATAGACTTACCAAACCCACTACGAGAAGCCATTTTCTGAATCCCTTGAGCACTGGGACCAAAGTCGTTATGGACTTGAACAAGAATAGATGTTCTTTCATCACTTACATTGGAAAATCATTTTAGCAAAGAACCTAGAGCATCCGATATCATTATGTTTTCACTCCACGGTCGCCTCGAGTCGGTCTACTCACATTTGGACAGTGATCACAATGAGATACTGATATACAACTTCAGTGAGAGGTTTAACTAAAGGCGAATCCGACTGACTTACGTCGAAAAGAGAGGAAACCTTTTGAAGATAACTTAGTACAAAGTTTGATGAGAGAGTAAGAGACCAAGAACCTACATAAATAGTCCATGATCCAGTAGTCAGCACGAACGGATCTGCGTAGCTGGTCACCTAAAATTAGATGCAGTATAAGTGAAGCTCAGCAAGCTTTCAGAAATGATTAATAATTACCAAAAAACGGTAGTCAAGCATGCACACTGTCGCAAAAATCAGTCCTCTATCGCAAACTTCGGCTGAAGGAGTTGTTCACCTAAAATTATTTGTGTTGTTGATAGAACGCTAAATTATGCTCAGGAAAATAGTGTCGCCTAACCGGAGAAATACTCATACGTTATGCCCACGACCTGTAAGGAATGAGGTGTTCAGCTCATTAATAACACCGTTGGAGTCGAAATGCTCACCAGTAATTTTAACCGCAGATTATCCTTGCGATATCTCAGAAAATACATGTAGGTCTTAAAGAACTTGGATTGAAAAGGTTATCATGATTGAGATGTTTAAGAACACTACCTGAAGGAGAGCTATTCCATAGAATAGAATTGCGAACCATCCACATATTAATATTCCGCCTATAACGCAGATTATGTATAATAATTCTGAGATCACTTGACCGTATCGAAGGAGCTTAGAGATAAGCCTTACCGTACGACGAGGCAAACATGCCTGGAGGGATGGGTGTAGGTCGCTCTGGAAGTGTCTCAGACATGGGGCTCGTGGGTACGGTGCAGGTCCTACAAAAAAAAATGCGCTCTCGTCGTCGTGTATTATATACACACTCTTGAGAAGGATCAGCTTGGACAACAATCAAATTGCCGTACATTCAAATTTTCTCCATCAGGTTCTGGTGATGGAGTAGCCCTAGTTTCATGTGAGACCTTTAAACAGTGAACCAGAGTCATGTTACAGCGGTCTATCAATTTCCGGAATAACGGGCGAAATATGGCAGAAGCTGATCCCCCAAACGAAGCTGAGTTAAGGCCGTGGGTAGTACCTGTGCCGTTCGCATATAGTTTAGTTATGATGATTGCCAACGAATGATTTGTAGTTGGGTCTCCCATTCAACACTATTAGCTACCGTGTCCGCCGTCGTGCCTTCAGCAACTGACAGAAATTCCAGGATTTGGACGATCTTTTGTCTTCACTTCCTTTCAGGCACAAATTGAAATTAAGTACTCAGTACTTCCTCACCAACCGAGCAAAACGGAAAGAATTGAAAAAACGCCGAGGCTCTGGGTTGATCCGACGAGCAGATAACAGCAGATAACTGGTCACAAGAGGTATTTCCCTATATTTCCCCAGACCCACCATCACATACCAGAAGACTCGGAGATTACATGCTACCTGGAGCATTGCTTGCATAGCCTCATTGTGCGTTCATCCTGTCGAGAACCTTAAAATACTACATTTATTCCGAATAGCCGCCACAGAATGCCTGGTTGATCGGATGTAAGCATACACGCATCCGCAGGCTAACATCTTATCGATAGACGTAGGAATCTTTCCTGTCTATCCATCCTTATTTGTCCCTATTCTGCGAGACCAAATGCTAAAAGCTGGTTATAAAAACGTTGTCATTTAGGGCTACGTCGTAGTAAGTAATTCTACTCAACCTGTGTATTGTTCTCGATCATCACTCGACCGTGACCCATGCTAACGCGTATTCTCAGAAGTATGTCGATCATCATCATGATGTGTACGAGTGCTGTCAGTGATATCACGATTGATCCTCCCGTTTTTGATGAGGAAAATTTGTCCCACAAGTGGGCATCGTTGCGCGTGGCAAGCCGCCTTCACGTAAAATAGCATCCAGGCCTTGTTACAATGTGCCGGTTCCATTCAAGATCTGTCACGAATCTGATTTTGATGCAGTACATACAGTAACATGAGTATGTGAATAATATTTACTTTGATGGCAACCGAAGCGGCAGATATCTCCAAACGGCGTTAGTCCAAGGAATGACACACAACCACGACTAGAGACTTTTATCGAGGAAAGTCGGTCTCGTAATCTCTCAGAGAATAAATACTCTGAAAAAACTCTCTTTCGTGATTTGCAATTTTTTGGTTTCACATAGATAGGTCAGGGCCAGAAAGTCATTATAAACTGTAAGTAATAGCTTTCCTTTCGGTGGAGAAACGTTACAAACAAGAGGCATATTGGCGAATAATACAAGATAGGAATTTCTAAGAATCAGGCCGACACGATTCCCCATCCAGGCTCATCAAGCTCGGGTTCGAAGATGTCGCCGTGACTAGCCCAATTATACCATTGAATGGGACCCTTGGCATGATCGCCTTTGCTTTGATCCCCACGCTTCACAACACCTGCGGAAGCAAGGGTGATGGTAGGCGCGAAAGCCCTATCGAGTGGGGTGTTGCCCGCGGTACCACCTGTACCTCCTACAGCTTTGGCCAATTCCCTACCACGGAAATCGACGATCTTGGCCCGGAGACGCTCTTTGATTATTTTTACGACATCAGAGTCTTCAAGTTCTATCCTTCCAATGTCGAAGTCACGTCTGTTATGATATTCTTTGGAACTGGAATGATTCCATGAATCACTGATCCGATGTTACGTCTCATCTGACAGCTTCCGCAGTTCGATTCCTCTTCACGAGTGAATACGCTGAATGAGCCAACGTATTTGGTGCTCTATGCCAATTTCAGAATCACGAACGTAAACAAAACGAGGAACGGGTCACCTCATCGAGAGCATTGTAGTACACTTTAATGGAATAAGGTCCATTGAAGGCAAACTCGGGAGTCTGCACGCCAATAACAAGTCGAATGGCATGCCGGATTTTTATGAGTCCTGTGAGCAACGGTCTAAGTAATAGGATAGCAACGCGACAAAGACAGTGACTAACCCAACCCAAGGTTTCGAACCTCAAGAGATCGAGAAAGCATGGGCAATCGTATTTCGAGTGTGGGCGAAATGGTAAACGTATCCTCTTGAAGATGGTCATTATAAAAAATAATATTCATTCGAGTAGATATCACTTACCAACTTCATAGTGCTCTTGTAGCACTCTTCGGTATTCAGTACGTTGTTCGTCTGTCGCAGGTTGATCAACCTTTATACCGCAGAATTCGGGATACGTGTACTACCCTGCTCATTGGCGTGGTGAGATCCAGTTGAAACTGATTTGAAAAAAAAAGGGTCTTTCTTACACTTCTTGTGACCGTAGGCGTCCAAACGTCGTGCATGGTCTGAAGTCCAGTATTTGCCGCTTTCCAATCGGAATGGTGCAAGCTCGGTTTCTCCCAGTACCATCGAATTCTAATTCATGACGAATCATGATCAGACAGTCGTAGTGATATGTCAAGCCGAAGTTTCACTTACATAGACGAGTGCATATGTTCCACGATTCTGAGTGAACACATATTCGTTGTCGGCTCCATGACCGATCTGATGATCGTAGTATCCATTTAGCAAAAAGAGAGATAAATGGTGAATCTATGGACTTACGTAGCAATCTTTGGGATAAACGTACTCCCATAGAGCATATAAACGATCAACGTTGCAATGATGCAGGTGGAAACTGTAATGACTATGAACAAATTATCACCAAAAGCATTACGAGTCCCACATACATAGGATCAAAACCGGCCTATTATGCATACGTAAATCATCAGAAATGAGTATTAACAGGTCGGATAAAGAACTCACATAATCTGGGTTGGACATATGTCCATTTCCCCCCAAGATGTCGTGCATGGTGTCGTGAATGCCCTCCAACGAATCTGAAACTCTTTTAGAATGGATGCACCGGGACAAATTGACAAACTACAACTTACCCGAGTCGTAATAATGCAATTTATTCGTGGATTGCACAGTGTGGTTGGAGAATTCATCATACGTTTGACATTTCCTCCTTGGACGATCCTCGGGTTCTGTTTCTTCGCCAGTTGGCAAAGTGAACAAGGATGCTAGACGGCATCTCAAATTTGGTAGTTCATCTTTGAGCCTCCTGTCACAGTGTAGATTGTCAGTCCTCTGGAATTCCCTTCGATATCGAAGAACGGAAGAGTTACTTATTGAGAGCCTCAATATCACCAGGTAACAAAGAGTCAGGGTTACTTGGAGCGTAACGAACAGTACGCATCCATTGAGAGTAGTAAGCAGTTTCCTATCAATGCTAGTCAGTTTTTGAAGTTTCATAGATTATGAAGTTGTACACCCACCCCAGTCTGAGACTATAGTGGTTTTGGGTTTAATTAGTGAAAATGAACATAGAAAGTTCTATAAATCTTACATCTTTGATGTCCCGGAACCCAGGAGGGATGCTCTTAAAAGGGTAGTAGGAAATCGGATTCGGGACTCGGATAATCGTTACTTGGGTCCCGGATACTACACTCAGATCAATCTCTTCTTCGTACAAGACTTTGGGTAGTCCCTCAGTTTCTACGCGTTTGTCGGACCAATCCCAGAACCTGTAAAAAGTTTAGGGTTGAATAAAGACCAAATGGTCACGATAGACAACAAGTAGTAGTAACGTACGGGAATCGCAATTTCTTGGCAATTTCCTTCCAATTTTTCTCCTTGAACACTCCGGTACTGTCCATGCGTTGAGCAAGACCGTCCGCGATTTCACAAATAGATTGCTAAACATCGATCTAAGCATTCTGAACTCATATCATCCAATACTTATACTAGTACTTACTTCGATAGCCATTACGTAGGGACGATGCCTGTCCAGGGTTGAGTGCTGTCAGCACGGAGTTCTTAGAAGGTCAAAACAACATAAACTTACCAACTTGGAAATAGGACGCTTCCGTGGTTACAATACTGTACTATTACGACCAAAAGTTCGGTCATGTTGACCGTTACGGGATATTTTGGTCGGATTAGATGTTCAGGGGGTGATGTTATGCGTTACGCGATGCTGTGCGGCCGAAGGCCGCCTCGAAAAATTATGTTATTATGCTGATCCGAGCTCGGACCGCGTGACGGCATTGTTAGGTAGGTGTTCGGAACCCTCCGTTATGCGTTACTAAATGTAAAATTACTGATGTTCGAGGGGGGCGTTATGCGTTATGCGAACATTTGGTCGTAATAGTACAGTACTAGAATGCAATGGATGATCAATTTCATAGCAGGCAAAGGATACTGAGCAAAACGTACTCCACCGAACCTGGATGGCTTCGGACCCATATCCTTGGGATCCTGCGCATTGTAATCCGCTTTAACGTCGTGCTGAGGATCACCTTTCCACGCCTAACAAACAAGGATTCAATTTCCGATACACACGATTTCTAATATGTAAACGACGACCATCTCAAACGTTTACATACCTGATAAGGGAGTCCATGAATCCCAGCTAGCTCAGGAAAGTTCATAGCTGCAGTTCCCGGAAGACCAGTCGTTGAAACTTGATTGTAAGCATTGTAAATCGCCTTGGTCTCATCGGATGGAGGGGCGTTCAAGTCCTGTGGGAGCTGACGCTCTTGAATGATGAGGTAGCTGAGGATGAAGAGAAGAAACTGGTCTTGTTCCGCAGACTGAAGGTCTTCGATAGCGAGACGAGGGTAGGTTGCACCTTTGCAACCGATGATGTGCTGAACGCCAGACATTTTCAAGTATCTCGAGTTTAGTAGAATCGATGGATAGAGTCCTTGTAGAATAGTACTTGGCTTATATAGGCTCAGCAACGCAAAAATATGAGTTACCTTTCCATACCTAATCAAGAACCGTGAATCAGGCATATTGAACGCCTGAGGGTTGACAGATAATTTATGCTGTCAACTGTTGGGGCTCCGAGTCATTCTGGGGCTCCATATTCACTAGCTGATTGTTCCTTCCCAATTGTTTCCTCAAGGTTGAGGAAGTCCTGTGTAACTTAAAAAGAAGTGGGGAATCGCTTATTGATTTTAGACAGGAAACCATAAATACTGTCAACTGATATGAAGTCATTTGAGGCATTTTTAGGTCCTTCTAAATGACACGAGGACCCGGCCTCCTTACACATTATGGAGTTCGCATACCTATTTTGCAGAAAAACGAGGTGAGAAGAATAGAGGTGACACTCAGAATTAAAGCTTGTGCACCAGCTGACTGTTTCCAATTGTTTCCCCGAGATGGAGAGTGTCTTAGGTGTCCTGTGTAAAGTAAAAAGGCGGAGAATTACTTATTGATTCTAGACAGGAAGCCATAGATGCTGTCAACTAATTTAAAGTCATTTTTAGGACTATTGAATTGGAGTCAAGTCCTTCTAAATGGCACGAGGACCCGGCCTCCTTACACATTGTGGAATCCACATACCTTATTACCTATTTTGCAGAAAAAACGAGCTGAAGGGAACAGAGGTGACATTCAGAACAGCGTTAGTTCCATTCCACCTGTATGGTAGATAAAGGGTAGAGCTTGCAAACATACAATCCTCACACGTCAAGATGTAAACTTCAGGCATATCGGAAAGGTCACCGAAGGTCCGCAACGGTGTCTATCTAACTTCATCATTTTACCGGGGTGGCGAGGTCCGCTCAAAGCCAAGTACATGTGTCTCCACGTTCCAGTCCTTATCTAACCTCTTCGTGACGGAAAAAAAGTCTTTGCGATGTACCATTCGCACCCAACGACGGTATAATCAGGAGCACCGGGACGTAAACCACTTCTCGGCTAGTCACAAATTTAAACTCCGAAATCCCTACGTATTTAACTTGGACGCGGCAGCGTCAAGATTTCGGTCTCCGACACGGCAAGTTTGGCAGAGCCTGACATGTGACTGAAGTACTGATTTCTCGTCTCAGGGGCGGCGCATTTCTTGTCTAGAAAAAGCTCAGGCTTATGTAGATACAACGTATTCACATATGCCAAGTCTGAAGGGAATCTAATCAGAAGTAGCCGGAATACTCAAGGCGGACGGCAAGTGGTACACATGCATGTCCGATGTCCGGTACAAGGACAGTGTAAAGAAAGAACAAAAGTTAATACAGTCAGGAATAAAGCACAAGTAGAATCCAAGACAGAACATAAGAAACCATCTACGCAAATGCTCATGAGTCACCGCAGTGACATACCACGCCTTCTCCACATCCCATACGTAAACTATCGTTAGCTCGTTCTATCTCCACCCTGCCTTAGCAGCTACGCCTGTCCTAGACGGCTTTGAGATGCCATAGGACCTCTCAAAGAACTCATCTAACCACTCGAAGAATGCTTCTTTATCCTCTTGTGAGAGATTAGACCAAGATATAGCAAGTTCCTCTTCCTCCGCCCGAGTGACCGAAACAGGCCTATGTTGGACTGGAGGTTTGGAGAAGGAATTGCCCCGCGACGGAAGAGAAGGCTGCGTTTGTTGTTCTCGTTGGAATGAAGGCGTACGTGAGGGTAATGCTGGAGGTACGGGTTTGGGCGATGTCACTGACGACGACGTGGACGACGTTGATATGGATCTTTTGGGTAACGGCGGAGGGGCAGAAGGAGACTTGTTGAGATAGGATGGTGCTCGAGACGTTAAACTGGCTGACGAAGCGGAAATGGAAGAAGCTGCTGAATTTGACCGAGCTGGTAAAGCTGGCGGCGTAGGTCTCGGACTAGGGGTGGGCAGGGGCGATTGACCCGGTCTGGTGGATTTGTTGATGGGCGGTGGGCCACTACCAGAGCCAAAGCTTGGCCTAGGGCTCGGACTAGGTGCTGGGCTGGGCTCTGAAGAAGAGGCAGCAGAGGAAGTGTTACGTCTGATTGGTGGGGGCAAATTTGGTGGATCTTCTTTTATCTGTCTGTTGCTGTACACGCGAGGTGGTGGTGGGGGAGGTGGGGGCCCTTCACCATTATAGGGATTCCAGTTTGTCTTCTTTAATGGCACGCTATTGGGATTTGGAGGCACGTTAATGGATAGCAGTCTTGGGAAGAGACTGAAAACGTACCTAGAATGCCTATCCTTCGTATTTTGGACCTTGTTCACGGTCGCATCCTTTGCTTTGACAGACTTTTGCTTAATCTCCGCAACTGCAAAAGAGGTATCAGTAGAGAAAAAACGAAAGGAAAAGAAGAGCAGGACAGACAAGATGGCATCTGGGTCAATGGTCGATATGCAAACAGAACTGCCGACGGCACTCGTGCTTCGGACCCCAGATCTCGTGACTGGTCTGGCACATAATGCAGCACGCTGATTCGGCTGAAGTTAGTAACAACCTCGATGTAAGATCCGCCGACAGGGTGTGTTTTGTAACGCTTCCATTTCTGCTTCAATGCATATCTACCAAGGAACACGCTGATTAAAGTCGCTCTGGTCAAGAGCGACATCCACATCAATTCGAGTTTTCGGAAGCCGTAGGTTTTCGATTTCAAGCCGAGACACCAGTAGAGACTATTGTCAAAAAGTCAAGCTGTTGTCGCAACGTATCAAATAATCTTGAGACACAGGTTCAACGTTCAGTGGTCATTAGGGGGAGCAAAGTAGTGCGCGCCACGCGCTACAGCAGACTCGATTTCTAAATAAGTAGATACGGCTATACAAGTGTCTAAGGTGGCAGTGGGTCGCCCGCTGATAGTTTTCTTCTTTCTTGGGACTTATTTTTTTTGAAATCTATTGTAATGTGGCTGCCTAGTCCTAACAATGATTCTCCGAGATTTAATATAAGCGTGTAAGCCCAGCTAAGTACTATCCATCTTTCTGTTCCCCAAACCAAGACTGTTCTACTGCGAGAATACTGTTTTTTCAGGTATGTATACATCAAAATTTGACGCTCACTTCTTATTAGCAGTGTGTGGTCTACCCGGCACTGCTAGCAGCCTAGCACACTGGCGCCCGACTCAAATCTCCATGAAGGAATAGGGCCGTCGCTTCGCGCGGCAGGTACGAGGCCTTGATTCTTTGCCGGGTTGCCAAATGCCAATAAATGACAAAAATAGTACAAGATAAGATTAATGAGATATACCAAAAGGATTTGACTCGTGGTAAAGCGCACTGCCACCCTGCGACTCCAGATAAGCAAGAACGAGTCCTCCTAAATCGGCCTTGTAATTATCTTCCAACAAGTCCCATACCCTCAGGATCTAACTGGAGAGGGCGTATCCCGGTAAGTATCTTTTTTGTAGAAAATATGAGATGTTCTCTGGACGTGTACAATGGTTCTAGTGGCTAGTGGCTAAACCTCAAGGAGTTATTGAATTTCCTGATTATGATCACGTACACGGTACAGGGCGCTGCCGACGTGTTGGAGATGTGACTTCTTGTCCTTTACCATGACAAACACAGCCTTTCAGTCCAAATCACCCTCTATGCATACCCAACTTACTGAGCCAAAGACATATAATCAGGATGCCACTGGCCCTGCATCTGAAAGCCCTCGTATGTCCAAGAAGAGGCTTCCACACGGAGACGGTGCTAACTAGAACAAAGGCAATGATACAGGGCACTGGCAAGTTGTTGAAATGATAAATGAAGGAGAGCACCGAGACACCTCTGGACCCCTAAGTAACAGCGTTATGAAAATTACTCAAGAAGATGGTCAGCAGAAGTCCAAGAAGAAACCGCTTCTGGGCCAACTCCCCACCCTGCCCACAGGTAATTTGAGATCGCTCAAAACTACAACTTTCTCGCATTAAAAGATGCGTATAGGAGTAGAAACGTATGAATACACCGAGATATACGAAGAGGATAAGCCTTATACAGAAATGGGTCCTAACGCAAGAATTTGGAAGGTGTATAATCACGAAGCAACCAGAAAAAATTCAGAAAAGACTGAGGAATGGAGAGATGGCCTTGACTCTCTCCTAGTTTTTGTGTGTGTAAATTCCATGTTAAAAATTTTGTTGTTTGTTAACGAATACTTAGGCTTCCCTTTTCTCTGCGGTTATTACAACTGTTGGTACTCAAACATCCACGAGACTCCAAAAAGATTGGGGTGAGGTGACTTCAAACCTCATGATGGAACTCATTGCTATCCAACATGCTGGGTTTAGTGGAAATTCAATTGATGCAATCCCCAGTTCCCAGCTCACACCCTCCTCTAAATTTACTCCTCGTCCTTTGGATGTGGTCATCAATGCACTTTGGTTCTTCAGCCTCGCTCTCAGTCTTTCTGTTGCTCTTGCTGCAATTGTATGTAAGCAGTGGATCCATCAATACACCACTGTGTCCTCTACTGGTTCCCTCCAAGAGAAGGCACACATCCACCATTTCCAGTCCTTGGGTATGGAGAAGTTGCATGTAGTCAGAATCATTGGCCTTCTTCCTACATTTGTGCACCTTTCATTGGGTGTCTTCTTTTTGGGTTGGTTGTATTCCTTCATGATCTCAACCCAATTATCGGGGGAATTGTGGATCTTCTTTACGAGGCCGAATGAAATGAGGACTCGTTCTTACTAAACATGAGTTGCGCAGGTGGCTGTGTCCTTTCCTCATGTCAATTCCATTTGGAAGGTAGGCACGTGGTAAATATTCAATGCTGCCGCATCGAGCGGATCACAGATTCTCAAGTAGGTCTGCTTGGCAACAGACTGGAACTAAGTATTCCGAACTAACGGCCTCGTATCTGCCACGCGAAGCGATGGCCCACTTCAACTTCATATAGTTCTCACAGTTGTGCTGTACACTGTTATGAATCTCCTTCCAGTTTGGTTGGCTGACTGCCCATATAAAACACCTTTGACAGGTGCATCAGAAAGTTCATATCAGCAAGCTATTCGTGCTCTTGTCCATGTGATGAAGCTTGATTCTTCCCCATATCCCTATCAGAAACTCTTCCCACTTCTTCACCCATTAATGCCCCCAGTTTGGAAACAGTCTGGTATTATTGACTCTGACTTGTACTGGGTGAAAGGAACTATATGGAGCTTGTGCTAAACTACATTGTTCAGGCACCGAAAAACAGTGAAGATGGGATTAGATATGAACCTCTACTGTGGTGCTTCTATTTTAATTTCTATGTTTTGGACTTGATTTAGTCGAGATCCCTGTCTCGACTAAATCAAGTCCTATCACGTGAATTCGGAGATATTTGCATATTGGGTTTTTCCTGATGCCGCCTTAGTAGAGCTAAAGAGATGTAAAAAGACTTACTGAAAGGGAATAATAGGTGCCAGAAGGGCAACTTTAGCAGAAAAGAGAGAGGATTCAGAGATTGTAAGGCTTCCATTTCTGGAGGAAAGGATAGATTTCAAAGAAGCGAGACTTATGTCATGTAAAATCTTGGCTTGAATGAACCATACTTGGTTAGAACAGTGCAGCTGAGTGATTATCAATCTGTGGAATTCTGCGATTATTATCAGAGCTATTAAGAATCAGTCCAGAATAGACCCTTTTGAAAAGGATGATGAAGAAAATTACACCCGAGGAGCACCCCAGATACCTGTTAAACCCCTGAGTTATCAAAAGATCTTTAAGCTCGTGTACCCGCCACACCATTAAAATCACTATGGGTAAGAACGGCTTTCCGAGGCCAGGAAGTTTGCGGGAAATCATAAGGATATTTTAACTTTCCGAAATGATTTCCTGAGCCAGGGAAAATTTCCCCAAATTTCCCTAAATGATTTCCTCACTGTTAGAAACATGACATGGTGCATAGAGGACAAAAATGTTGCCTGGAAACTGACGCGTCTACACAGTTTCCTGGCTCAGGAAAGTTCAAACTTTCCTCAGCGAGGAAATCATTTAGAAAATTTTTGGGAAATTTCCCAACCTAGGAAATTGTCTTGGCAAGTTGAACTTTTCTTACAATTTCCCAAAACCTTCCTGGCCATGGAAGACCATTCTTGCTCATAATGAATGCCTCTCCACTGGGAGCAAAATTCTATAAAACTCCCAGATTATGCTGAGACTATGATCTTGCCATTGTATGCCATGCCAACTCAACTGAAAATTTTCTTCAATTATAGTAAACTTATAAAGCTTAATATTTTGGTGTAAGTTGTCTATAACCTGATTGCATATATAGTAAAATTGCTGTGTGAAAGTAGTCACACAATAGATTCAATGTAAAGTGGTCACAATTTTTCTGGGAACTTATGTGACATAAAACTTCCATAAATTCTCATATGTTAACATAAATCCTCAAAAATCCATGACCACTTTACATTAAATTTATTGTGTGACTTACTGTAACACAGTAATGACATCATATATACAATCAGACTATAAAGAACTTACTCAAAAAGCTTGAGCTTCATAAATTTGCTGTAATCTAAGAAAATTTTCAGTTGAGAGTTGGTATGGCATAAAAAGGTTATAGTTTGAACATAATTTTATGGGATTTTGTGCCCTGTGCTCCCAATCCAACTCAAGAATGTTCAGATGTTACATTCACATACAAATTATGGTGGGAATTTTGACAGGATCAGGCTGGAATCAGTTATTCTTGGTATCATATTTGTGACATACAATTGGAGCCGTGCTCATATCTTGAATTTCAAGCATCCCGCTTGGTGCATGCTTGGCACATGCTTGGCAAGTTTTGATAATCATCTATTCACATACACGAAATTGATTCATTCGGATGCTCTATTTTACTTTGCCTGATCGAAACCAAGTAAATATCATATGCACTATTTTGAAAAGATGTGGAAATATGCAACAGCACCCCCATTCTGATTTATAGATTCCGCAAGAACATCCACAGTTGACTAACAGCCTGTAGTATCGAGGGACCGTGACACAGAATTTGGGATACATCATTGGCTGAACAGAGATCGAAAGCGGTATGCTCATAGACACACTGTATGGATAATGGTGGCTACAAACATGTACTTGTACACGCTTTAGGGCTAGGCGAGGAGTTATCGGTGATAATACAATAATGACCCATTTTGAGGCAAACCAGGACTACTGTTTCTTGTGGACGGAACAAGGTTATGAAGCCGAAGTTTTTTGCAGCTTGAACTCGCAGCGGGCTGCAGGTGGCTATGTCAAAATTGTATGCCACTCATTTCGATCCCAAACACGGAAGATTCCGCTGAGGCTTTCTATCATTATCTGTATAGCAGTCGAATTCCCGGCCTATCTGCCACAGGCAGTGATGACCCACTTCAACTTCATATTTGTATTGTCAGAGATGCTACTTCATCACTTCTTAGATACAATTTAAAATTTCCAATACAAATTGATACCTCGTAGTATTACCAAATAACTACTTAATCCAGATTAACTATGATAATGATACCCATTTAGATAACTAAGAATATTCATCAGCAAGCGCAGATGTTTTCTCAAATCCACAATATGATTACTATCTGCACATTGATACTAGATTGTCTCCGAGTGGAGCTGTGTATGTATAATCAAGGCTTTACATCAAAACATAAGTCTTACAATAGTGATAAAATGGTATCTGTGCTGCAGTACCTTAACGAGTCATGTTTTTTATTGAAATATTGTTACACATCAAATGGGTAACCATAAAGCTCTTCAATTAGACCAATCATGGATATTCGCCCACTGCCACCCAATCTTTAAAAACCCAACTCTTGCCAATAATTTTCCATACTCTTCATGATGCATTTGCTTTTCTTGATCTTCTTCGCTGCTGCTTCAGTAGCCTATCCCCTCAGTAGTCCCAAAGAAAATGAGTAAGTTTTTTGTGAAAGATTTTAACAAATCCTTGACTTTCTTGTTTAGAATTTCCACTCATAATCAATCTGACTTCACTGTTACCATGAATTCTACTCAAGAGGACAACGCAAGGACCAGAGTAAGGAGTTTCTTATACCTTATCGCTAGATACTGAATCTCACCCATCGAAGGCGTTTTATGCCCTCAAACGACAATGCTGTCGCGATGGAGTGTGTGTACAGTGTGGAGGAAGTGGTTGACTCACCTGAGGCCGCTCCCTCACAATTATATTTCTGGACAAGACCAAGTTGTATTATGCCGACAGCGCATTCATTTTTAAATTGGCTTTTTTTGATATTTACATCGATACATAAAGCCGCATCACTTCGATCGACATTTTACTTTCTAATCACAGATCCCTCATCCCTCTGTCCAACTCTCTTTCCAGTTTCACTTCCTTTAGTTGGCAATTGGATCATAACCCTTCTCTTTTGTTATCACTCTTACTTCTCTCTTTTCTTGTTCATTCCCTGAAACAAGGTGGTAGAAGTGACAGAACACTTCAATATAACTTCATTCTGACAATATTGAACATTATCTTGACTTGTGGTGTGTGTGATATACAGGGTTGCGGTGGACCAGGTCATGACCAGTCGATGCTAAAATCCTTGACGGTCATATTGACCGGCATTGACCATCGGTCGGGTGGGTCAATGCTTGAAATATTTCTGAGCAACATCCTGCAGGTACGACATTCAAAATACACATGGAAATGAATAGTAGGTACTGTATGGTGTATATAGAAGTAGCGTATGTAGTGGTCTAGTCAAAAAAATCTATGATACAGTGGTAATAAGTGATATAATGTGCAACCACCAATGATACATTCAAACTATTCAAAATATCAAAGCATATTGAGAGCGATTAGAGCAAATATGAGGAAGAGGTAAATGTAATCAGATATCAGAGTCAGATTCAGATCTATTGTCAGTATCAAGAGGTATTTCGGATGTAAAAATTTTGTGCAATTCAACTTCAGCTCGAAGAGTCGCTTCTCCTCTCCGCCAAAATTCAGTCATGAATAAAAAGGTTTGCGAATCTGGATCAGAAAGAGATGGATAATCAAATAGGTTTTGAATCAGGCGGTCTTTTTCATCACCAATATCATCCCCACTGTCAGAGTCCGAGTCATCTGCATCGTTCTCCACCTCATCAGCGGCATCCATCAACTCTTGGGCAATTTCATTAAATGTGGGGACTGGAAATGAATTAGGTGTAAGTGGTGCATCCTCGTCTTCAATTGACTCGCTGTCATCATCCAAACCATCATCGTGAAGTGTCAAATTTGAAAGTTGTGTTTGTAGCCGATTTTCAACATTATTCTCCTCGGTAGTATGATTTGAGGGAGTGGTAGCATCTAAAATATCCTGTTCGTCCCTTGCCTGGTTATGCTTCTGTTTGTAGTTAGGTGCAGTTCTGTGTTTGCGATCAATATGAGTGCGTAAGACTACAATCTTTCGAGTTTTCTCAGCTGACATTCGATTCTGAGCTTTTGTGTGGACTGCGCCAAAACGACTGAAAATGCGCTCGGTACTTGCTGAGTTGGGAACCATGCTCATGATCCGCATGGCTAGAACAACAAGCCCGTTAGCCCCATCAACATCATTCAGGTTTTCTGACATGAGCTTTTCATGCCAGATGCTGACCACATCAACAAAAGTATTCTGTGAATCATGAGTACGTAAATGTACAGAATCAAAAATAAATACTGACCCGTTCATGAGCATCATTGGAAAAGTATTCCAAGGACATTCGTTCATCCGACCACATTCCGGCATGGGCAAGGTACTCAGAAAATGCTTTTCGAAAAATACCATCCGGGCTCTTGTTATAAAACCGTTTGAAGACTTTTGCAGCAAGTGCAAATAATTCCGATGTGGAACGAAATGGACTACCTGCCTTGAATGCCTTCTTCCGGATATAAGGGTTAAAAATAACTCCCAAGATGAATACATCCTGGTCAACCTTTTTCCATCGCTTTTCTAGGCTGGAATGAATAGCTGAATGGATACGAGCATTGATGCGTGAGTTATTATGGATGTGGTATAGGTATCCAAGAAGCAAAAGAATGGTATTGAGTTGACAATGGTCCGATTGTGCGGCATTTGTAGCAATAGCAAAAGGTTTGAGAAGATCACGGAGACTATAAATGAATTAGACAATGAAGGCATCTTGCGAAAAAAGTATACATACATTTTGATATCCTTCCAAAAACTCTCCTGTGAAAGGATTTTCACAACACGCTTCGCTTTCGGCTTTGCACCAGGTGTGCTTCCTGCTGCATTGATGAGTGCTGCCGCAAGTCGCTCACTAAGAACAAGTTGTCAAAGCAGCTCCTTTAAAGTAAGTAGACGATCCAGGGCTAAGTAATGGGTTGTCCATCGCGTGAGAACAGGAAGAATGAGCATTAGGATAACGGAAAAGTCAGCCTTCTTCTGTTGCTCATTCAATAGACCAACAGCAATGCTGTGAGAAAGAAACCATTTGATGGTCTCGAGCGCACGGTCTACCACTTTAATCAATGGTAATTTCAACTTCAGCACGTCTCCAACAACTAAATTAAACTGGTGCGCCCAGCAGTCTAGAACAATGATCCAGGGGAATACTCCACGAAGGAGTCTCCGCATTTTTGCAGACTCCCCACTACAATCCGTGCACCAAGCAACCAAGAAAACCATCAATACATTCTGTACGTGCTCAATCTCCTTTAAAACAATATCAAGAAGCGTATCTGCAGTCTTCGGTTTTGAAGAAATGTCTGTTACGTTGAGTAGGTGAGGCTAATCAACCATTAATTAAAAAGTCGTAATCACATCAGAATTGACAACTAAACACACCTGATATTCCACGTTGACCATGCTCGTTATAAGACTCTTCTTGGCTACATTCTTCCACCCATCGCACTGGCCCGTCCCAAATTTCCCCCTAGTCTGTCCTCTTGTTTTGCTATCGGCTTTAATGACCTCTTCATTTAAAATCCGACCCGATAAAACATCACGATCCGGAGGTATAGCACCCGGTACCCATTTAGCAAAAAAATACTTCCAGTATGGTATCCCAGTTGCACGCCATGACACAAGCCCTGAGACCATAAGCCAACAGAGGTCAGCATGAAACTCCGACAGCAATGTTGTTGTCATTAGCTTTGGCTCGGTCACCCCATAGAATGTACCCGAAGTAGGAAGTGAGGTAGGAAGTGGAGTCGGCACAAGTGGAGGGATCCCCAGTGATGTATTGGCTACCAACTGAGGTACTGGTGGTAGTAGAGGTGTAGGACTTCGACTCGGAAGGGGTGTTACATTGACAGCTGCCAAGCTGGCACTAGAGCTATCATGACAAGGATTTGGATTCAGGGACAGCTTTGCTTGGGCTTCATCTTTGGTTTCTTCAGTTGTAAGGGGGCAATCACGTAGGTGTTTATATAGCACTTCGATTTGACCCTTCAATGTACGTAGCTCGAAGTTTTGACCGAACTTGACAACTGTTCCACAGGCTTGTGCCATCTTCACAATAACTGGAATATAGAATCAGCACTAACCCGGAAGATAGCGGCAATATCATGCACCTTCGTCTTCAATATCAGAGACACTATGCGACCGACGTAATGTTCCCTCAGATAACGCCCTATTCTCCTCACCAACAGTGATGCGAACGGCCTTGGCAACACAGCATTTGCACCAGGCCTTTCAGTGAGTTTTATTGCCTTTGTATAACAAATTGTGTCGGTGGAAATGTGTCCATACTTGAGAAAGAGGTGGCATGAGGTATAGAAAAACTACTATGAACAGCTCAGCAGCAGCTGGAACTCGAACGACGCGTAAATTAAAAAATTCCTTTTGACCGCGTTGACCGCGTCTGACCCGTGGGAATATTAGGTCATGACTGGGGTCGCAGTCCAGACCCCTGGTCCAAAGTCGGCAGTCCATGGTCAAGCGTCGCAACCCTGGTGATATAGCAGTAGGAAAACACTATAAAGCAATGAAGGGTTTCACAATCAAGTTTAACAAAAATACGAAGAAAAAAACATACAAAACACAAAGCAACACAATACATAATATTTACACTGATTGAATCCTATATTAATGCAAGACTTTTTAAAAGCCTTTTGCCAGGGATTAGAGGTGTTTCCTCTTCCTTTATCTAATGTTGCACTGGGCAAGCTGGGTGCCCAGATCCCACAGGTGCACTAGTGCACAAGTGAAAATACTGAGTACTTGCCTGACTCTACATTGTAAATATGGGGCTATATTTATAAAGAAAAATCTAGAAAACTAATAACCTTGAAAGTCCAACCAAAGAAATAATTAACATATTTTACAGTATAAAAGTGTCTGGAATACTAAATATAGGTATAGAGTTGTTTATTATAGCATCTAGTCCATGTATGTGACCATATATTTGCAAGTAAATAAGTATTCAATATTGTCAGTAACATTCTCCAGTATCAATCATTTTCAATATGTAAATTTGATTCCTTCATTTCAAGGGATGCAATATTGGAACATACAGTGCCCATTCTACAGCTCTGACTCCATGTTGGACACACTGTATGGATAATGGTGGCTACAAACATATACTTGTACACGCTTTAGGGCTAGACTGTAGACAAGGAGTTATTGGTGATAATTACAACAATGACCCATTCTGAGGCAAACCAGAACTAGTCTACTATTTCTTGTGGACAGAACAAGCCTTCCACTCATCTGGTGCAGACAACAAAGTCGGTGAGTGTTTTTTGCCTTTTTCCATTCTCTTGTTTTCACAATATCAATCCCTGATTCCCTAATTACACCCTGAAATCTCTACATCACTTGATTATGATCATTCACAATAATAACAAGCTTCTCGCCCAAAACACCCTTGCCTACTCCTGTTTCTTTTTCACCCCACACATTCTCTGTCCCTGTCTCCCTTCACAACCCTTCCATCAATTCCCTTCACCTTTACCTATATACATCTCTCCTGCAGCTTTAGTGAAACTGGGCCATTCTTTAGGAGAGGTCAACATCACTAAGGCCTGTGGCAAGTTCAAGCATAGAGGTCTAATCATTCAAGGCTGGGATTGCTGATGAGAGGAATAGAAATTCTAGAGGGGGAAACACACAGATAGGACTGCATCTACTACTAATTAGTTTATGCATTATATGTAGTACATACTGAAGCTAACCTAGATCCGAAAATTGACCCAGATGCAAAAAATCTGCCTTCGGAAGTTTATATTCAGCAGCGGTCTTTTTTTTATGAAGAAACTGACATGTAGAACATAGATATGCAACAGTTTGGTATGTAAAATAAAAGTAGGTAGCCTGTAACAAGAAAAATGCCAATAAATTATAAGATTTTTCGCATCGGGGTCAATTTTCGGATCTAGGTTAGCTTCAGTACATCCAATTGTACAATTTGTTGCGTAAAATCCAATTTGATCCAATGAATGATCTAGTGGAATGTAAGTGTATGAAGGACCTAATGACAGAAATGTGAGGCATCAGTATATTTGTATAGATGAATAGCAAAGATATATGTTTGCTATACATTGGTATAGTGACAATGCATACCCCTTTTTCTATACACCTTAGATTACGAGGCCCTTTAGGGACTCATCCTTACTAAACTTGACCACAGAAGTTCCCAGGTACTTACCCCAGGTCCCCAGTTAGTATCGGAAAAACCCAAGGGCGCTTAAGTCACTATAAGCGCCCTCAATTTTTCCGAACTGGGCCTCATATTTGCCACGTGAAGTGATGGCCCACATCTACTTGTGTTCATAGGGGGTATAGCTCTATGTTTTCTATACATTTCTATACACTTCTATATGCCTCTATAAACCTGTGAGTCGCGAACCATCTATGTTTTCTATACATTTCTATACACTTCTATATGCCTCTATAAACCTGCGAGTCGCAAACCATCTATTATGTCTAGATATGAAGATACTATAGGCTGTTTTGAATGTATGGTGAATATTTTGTTCCAGTGTCAGTTTTTGGTGAAAATCAGGAAATTGTTATGACCGAAGCCATACTTCAAGGATTCAATACTGAAGTCGTAAGTTCTGGATAAAGTTTGGAGAACCTTGTCGCAAGACAATGATTCTGAGGTTTGAATTGACCTTGTTATCAAAACAAAGGTCAAAGATCTGGTGAGTTTGATGAGCCTTCATGAGTAGTAAAGGTTAGAGAAGACTTAGAAAAAAGACTCAAAGAGTCCTTGTAGTAAGGCTAATAGGTATAGATTGGGAAGGTCGTAATGCTTCATAGTATTTTACTACTGCTATATCACACACCACAAGTCAAGCACAAGTCAAGATGATGTTCAATATTGTCAGAATAAAGCTATATTGAAGTGTCCTGTCACTTGTACCACCTTGTTTCAGAATGAACAAGAGAAGAGAGAAGTAAGAGTGATAACAAAAGAGAAGGGTTATGATCCTAGTGCTAACTAAAGGAAGTGAAACTGGAAACAGAGTTGAAAAGAGGAATGAGGGATCTGTGATTAGAAAGTAAAATGTCAATCGAAGTGAAGCAGCTTTATGTCTCGATGTGAATAACATCAAAAAAAGTCAGTTTAAGAATGAATGCACTGTCGACATAATACAACTTGGTCTTGTCCAGAAATATAATTGTGAGGGAGTGGCCACAGGTGAGTCAGCCACCTGGTACACACTGTACACACACTGCATTTTTGTCACAGCATTGTCGTTTGAGGGTATAAAATGCCTTCGATGGGTGAGGTTCAGTATCTAGCAATAAAGTACAAAAAACTCCTTACTCTGGTCCTTGTGTTGTCCTCTTGAGTAAAATTCATGGTAATCGTGAAGTCAGATTGATTATGAGTGGAAATTCTAAACAAGAAAGTCAAGGATTTGTTAAAATCTTTCAAAAAAACTTACTCATTGTCTTTGGGACTATTAAGAGGACAGGCTACTGAAGCAGCAGCGAAGAAGATCAAGAAAAGCAAATACATCATGAAAAGTATGGAAAATTATTGGCAAGAGTTGAGCTTTTAAAGATTGGGGTGGCAGTAGGTGACTTACCTTGATTGGTCTTACTGAAGAGCTTTATGGTTACCCATTTGATGTGTAACAATATCTCAATAAGAAAACATGACTTTTTAAGGTACTGTAGCATGGAAACCATTTTATAAATATTGTAAGATTTATGTTTTGATGTAAAGCCTTAATCATACATACATAGCTCCACTCGGAAACAATGTGGCACTCTACCATTTCGACAGTTCAGTAACGCGTAACAACAGGGGTCTGAACTAGATAATTTTGAAAATCGTAACATGTAACACAGGGTTCTAAACTGGTTCCGTAACATTTTTGTCACACAATTAGCCAAAAAAGGTGTTTTTTGGGTGGCCGGTATGCCGGCATTCAAAAATGTAACACACACTTTTGGCCTCTGAAGTAATGTTTTATGAAATCAATACATAATGCATAACACCCCATGAACTGTTGGTTGAAATGGTACAGTATCAATGTGCAGATAGTTCTGCACTTGCTGATGAATATTCTTAGTTATCTAAATGGGTATCATTATCATAGTTACTCTGGATCAAGTAGTTATTTCTTAATACTACGAGGTACTAATCTGTATTGGAAATTTCAAATTAAGTAGTTATTTGTTAATACTATGAGGTACTAATCTGTATTGGAAATTTCAAATTGTATCTAAGAAGTGATGAAGTAGTGAGCCTCTAGTATCTCTGACAATACAGATATGAAGTTGAAGTGGGTCATCACTGCCTGTGACAGATAGGCCGGGATTTCGACAACTAGTATACAGATAAAGCCTCAGCGGAATCTTCCGTGTTTGGGATCGAAATGAGTGGCATACAATTTTGACACAGCCACCTGCAGCCCGCTGCGAGTTCAAGCTGCAAAAAACTCCGGCTTCGTAACCTTGTTCTGTCCACAAGAAACAGTAGTCCTGGTTTGCCTCAAAATGGGTCATTATTGTATTATCACCGATAACTCCTCACCTAGCCCTAAAGCGTGTACAAGTACATGTTTGTAGCCACCATTATCCATACAGTGTGTCTATGAGCATAATTACCGCTTTCGATCTCTGTTCAGCCAATGATGTATCCCAAATTCTGTGTCACGGTCCCTCGATACTACAGGCTGTTAGTCAACTGTGAATTTTCTTGAGGAATGTATAAATCAGAATGTGGGTGTCCTTACATATTCCCCCATTTTTGCCATCTGCTGAAAATAGTGAATATGATATTTACTTGGTTTCAATCAGGCAAAGTAAAGTAGAACATCCGGATGAATCAATTTTCGTGTATGTAGAATGGATGATTATCAAAACTTGCCAAGCATGCACCAAGCGGGATGCTTGAAATTCAAGATATGAGCACGACTCCAATTGTATGTCACAAATATGATATAATGATACTGATACCAAGAATGACTGATTCCAGCCTGATCTTGTCAAAATTCCCAACACAATATGTACGTGAATGTAACTTCTGAACACTCTTGAGTTGGATTGGGAGAGTCATTCACTATGGGCAAGAATGGCCTTCGGACGCTTTTCATGGCCGCTGCGAGTCGAGTTGCAAACTCCGGCTTCGTAACCTTGTTCTGCCCACAAGACACAGTAGTTCTGGTTTGCCTCGGAATGGGTCATTCTTGTAATTATCACCAATAACTCCTAGTGTAGCCCTAAAGCGTGTACAAGTATATGGTTCGTAGCCCCCATTATCTTATATCCATACAGTGTCTATGAGCATATTTCGATCTCTGTTCAGCCAATGATATATCCCAAGTTCTGTGTCAGTGACTGGTCCCTCGATACGGGCTGTTAGTCAACTGGGAATGTTTTTGAGAAATGTATACATCAGAATGTGGGTGCTGTTGCATATTTCCATCTTCTGAAAATAGTGCATATGATATGTACTTGGTTTTGATCAGACAAAAAAGTAGAACATCCGGATGAATCATTTTCCGGTGTGTGAACGGATGATTATCAAAGTTTGCCAAGCATGCACCAAGCGGGATGTTTGAAATTCGAGATATGAGCACGGCTCCAATTGTATGTCACAAATATGATACTGATACCAAGAATAACTGATTCCAGCTTCTGAACATTCTTGAGTTGGATTGGGAAAGTCATTTGATGGTGTGGAGGTTACGCGAGCTTAAAGATCTTTTGATAACTCAGGGGTTTGACAGGTACGTGGGGTGCTCCTCGGGTGTGGGTTCTTTTCAAGAGGGTCTATTATAGTCTGATTCTTAATAGCTCCGATAATAATCGCGGAATTCCACAGATTGATAGTCACCCAGCTCCACTGTTCTAACCAAGCATGGTATGCTTAATTCTCCGGGTTTATCCAAGCCAAGATGTTATAAGACATAAGTCTCGCTTCTTTGAGATCTATCCTTTCCTCAGGAAATGGGAAGCCCTACAATCTCTGAGTCCTCTCTCTTTTCTGCTAAAGTTGCCCTTCTGGCACCCATTATTTCCCTCTCAGTAAGTCTTCTTACATCTCTCGAGCTCTACTAAACACCGAAACTCTTGATACAGCTTGGTTTGATAGTCTTTGGTCAATATCCTAATCTTCTGTGAGCTCGAAAAGATACTGATGACATTTTGACTGGCTAGGCTTTTACCTTTTTCTTTTTGGCTTGTCGACATGTTTCCTCTTGAAAAACCAGACCATCTTTCACAGGCGACTGCACCTTATTTGGACTACGTGTCTTTTCTTGACCTCGACCTCAGGGGGACTGATTGAAGCATGCAGTCAAATTAGGGGTGCTGTAATCATATACAACGCACTAAAGACCCAGAACTT
This sequence comes from Dendrothele bispora CBS 962.96, assembly GCA_004369135.1. Taxonomy (NCBI): domain Eukaryota; kingdom Fungi; phylum Basidiomycota; class Agaricomycetes; order Agaricales; genus Dendrothele; species Dendrothele bispora. The sequence continues at coordinate 107,305 of ML179097.1, read as the reverse complement.
TGATCAGTTTTCCAGTTATGTGTCTAATGACAAGATACAAACATTGGCAGTGTAAGTCAATCTTATAGCTCGGAAAAAGCATATGAATAACATCCACATTGCTCAGGGGACTTGCAAACACATGCTTTGTTGTAGCAAAGTAAGTCTCTGAACAAAAGAATTTAACCTGTATATTATCTAATTATCTGTTGGATCAAGCTGCATTGCGGATTCCATCCTTGTGAGTATCATGGCCTTTGAAAAATTAATCAATACCAAATTATTAGTAGATCCATCGATGCTACATTGTCTGGGGCTCCAAAAAATCGGTCGTTGCACTGCCCATCCTAGTTTCAATTGCGACAAATTGTATGTAGCCAACCCATAATTTTGGTTCTGAAATGATTCTAATTCCGGGACCGATGTGTAGCTTTTGGTCTGGTAGCAGCCGGAATGAGAACTAAAGGCGCTTCAGACACCAACATTGAAGCAAACTTCCACTTATTGCTAACAGCTGTTGATTATAATCTCAAATTCCTCTACATCAATGCAGCAGTCAACTTTGGTTTAACACTGATGATCGGTATGTCAGACCTGTTCTATGCAGCCATTTGTCTCCCTAACTCACATTGGAAAAAAAGCTGGACGTATCTGGTGGGTCTGTAGACAGACACGAGCATTAATGGACTCCCAATGTGGTCATATCATTGGTAGAAAGTACAATGCAATTATTGCAACCTTGTATGTAAACCTCCTTGGGATTCGTTTGATGAGACTAATAATTTGGTAATTCTTTCAAGATTTGAATGTGGAATCATTTACCCCATTTCCTTGATTGCTCAAGCAGCCATCCAAGGGAACGTCAGTGAGCTGTCTATTCCAGTCACTCTTACACCAGCAACAATTCAACTAGCGGTACGTATTCAAAACACTTATTCGGTCATATCCTATTGAAACATTGAAGTAGGGTATTGCACCGACGCTAATTCTAGTGCGCACTTGTCTAGGATGGAGTATTACAGAAGAGATTGTCAAATCTCAGAACATGACGTCCACTATTCAATACAGCACTCAGGGCGGATCAAAGAATCTATCAAGTCTATCCCATGTAAATTCTATCGGGCAGCAGACTCAGGTGGGTTCCGACTTGGAATTTCAGACTGAAAATAAACATCTTGAGCTTGAGGCTTGATACATTGAAAGTTGTGGGCTGTTTGTTATTAATCCCCCTTTCATTATTTCTTGATTAACAATATTCTCGTTTCTGATCAGTGGGACAGCCAGATGATATTACCGCTTTTCTAGTCTATTCATTTGCTCACTCCATTTTTTCTTTAGTACTTATCTATGCCTTCTTCCTTGTGCTTCTCATAAGCTGTTTTTGCTTACTATGTCTCATACTTCATTGACACATGGCATTTTCCATTAATATCTGAAATAAAATTTGCATTCCTGCAAAACTGGGCGGATACCTCAGGCTGGATTTTTGAAAATCAAAAACCAGCCAGTAGATTATCCGTCGATGTATCTGTGCTCAGTCTTACTCAATGGAAACAATCAGTGGACTCAGGTCTCCCAGAGTTTTCCTACGTGAGCACTCTGACAGATTGGACAAAGATATCTTTTGGATAATGGTTCAATCAGTTTCATCTGCCATTACTATTGATGGTTTCAAAAGAGCCAGTTCCTATACGGAGTCGAGATGGACACAAAATCTACCAAAAAATCCTGGTGAATCTCAAAAATATAGTTGATTACGAGGCCCTCTAGGGACTCATCCTTACTAAACTCTAGCTGGCTAGGATTCCATGGGCATCTCCATTTAGTAAGTTGTTATCTTATCAAATTTAATGCCAGGCCGTTAAGGTTTTAGAACACGGATCCACTGTTCGGCATCACATTCGGCACCACATTTGGAACAGGTTACGGCCTCGTGTTTGTCACATGAAGTGATGGCCCATTTCTGTTGATGACTGGTCCATGCACAATTTGGGAGTTCTATAGGACTTACCCAGCTAAGGCTCAGCACGGATACCGGTATTGCCGGTTACCGGCCAGGTTACCCGTGTGAAACCTGCCGGATCCAGATACAATAAGTATCCGGATCCGCGGATACAGGTATAGATTTTTGGCAAAATGCAAATACCTACAGGTACTGGAGTACTACATAAGTAGTGTTTTCTACTGTATATCAATAAGAATTCAATCATTTCAAAGTCAGTTTTATACTTAAGTATGCAGAAATTCATCCAACTATGTATGTTTTGAAAGTATTTTACTCACAGATCTTTCAAAAATGAGTTTCTGAACAAGACCCAGGAATAAAATTTGATCTATTCAATAAATTCTACAAACCTACCTTACAAAAATAACTTCATTATTGATCCTTCCCTTTACAATATGTGGTGCCACAATATTTGAGATTCTAAATAACTCACCAGAACAAGGTTTCTACAATTACTTCTAGAAATAAAAAACAGGTGGGCATATATCAGCTACAAAGTTGTGTATTAATTATTGGAATCTGTAATCTCTAGCTTAACTTACAACAAATTTTGTCCAAACTCACTAGATCAACCACATTAAAACTTATTACTGCTTTATTATAATATTTTTTAGAACTTCTAGCAGTACATACAGTATTATTATATTCAAGTATCTATCAATATATGCTTCAGTATGACAGAAATGTTATTAACATCTCTTTCAAAACCCCATATACTTGCAGGTACCTGCGGGTTACCTGAAATTTCAGTAACCGGCAGGTTGTACCCGCGGATCCGGGTTACCAATAGGAAAATACCAGCCGGATACAGGTTACCAATAGGAAAATACCAGCCGGATACAGGTTTCAATTTTAGAAACCCAATTACCTGCAGGTCCGGATACAGGTCATCTGCGGGTGGATCCGTGCTGAGCCTTAGGTCCTGTGGCTTTATCTTCGTGACCCCTACCCCTGTACCTGGTAAAAAAACAAAAACGCAAACCACGCCGCCACAAAAAGAGCAGCCATCAAGCCAAATGACAACTCTTTCTGAGAATATTAGCAACAGCAAGATACCGGCATCTATGGCGTGATATATTGGGAAGGCCTGCAGGGTTGTAAAGTGTTCTACTTTAAGGCCTTAAATCAGGTTTTGGAAATCTTTAAGGCTTATTAAAGATTTAAGGGTATATTTAAGGGCATTTTTTAAGCCTTAAACTCGAAATTTTTACAAAAATTTATGAGCACAAAAATTTTTAAGAAGCTATACATATAGACTATGTTAATCCTCGCTCCTGAAACTTCGCTCATCTGCTCCCTGAATTGGTTCCTCCAATGCTGCTGCACCTGAGAGTTGATAATGCTTGACACAAGCTTTACATCATGGGTTGTGTTGGGACCAGTTGAGTAGAGTTTTTTGATTCCTCTTTATGAAAGTATTCCCAAAGTGGGTCTGTAGAGACATATCACAGAAGTCTGAGTTGGTATGTCACTGACAATGTCCTCATAAAAAATTTTGGGCTCACATCAGACAGCGGCCCGCCACTTCCATATGTGACTTAAGTCTCATTTAAGGGTGATGTATCCACCCGAGATTATTGAAGGGTTAAATTTAAGGGTATTTAAGGCTTAAACCATTTAAGGCCTTAAGCCTTAAGTAGAAAACTGAAAGGATCAGGCTGTTGGGAACTTACGGGCTGTTAAAGATCCTTGTGGAACGGGAGGCCTTGGTTTTACCTATGTTTCGTATGTATCATTTACTTTTATAAAAGCTCTACCACTCCAGGCCAACCTTGACACCTTCTATCAACAGCAGCAATGTGCCGGCCCCTATATCACAATATATTTGGAAGGCCAACAGGGTAGTCAAGGATTAGGTAGCTGAGCTTTGTGGAACTGCTTGCCTTTGTTTTACCTCTGTTCCTGTTGGTTGGGCATGGTTTTTTTATAAAAGCTTCACCCAGTTGGCATCATTGACCTTCATGAATCTATAGCAGTTTTTCTTAAGTTGTGAATGATTTTCTTGCAGCCCTCTTAAGCTTCTCAAAATTCCTCTTAAGCTCATGGTCCTGTCATGGGACATTGGAGGATTCAAAAGAATTAACTTAAGTCTGACTGTATGTTACTCCATACTTAAGCAACTTAATAACTTCAGCAGCAAATTATAAATTACATTGAAACAATGGCTACACAATCAACTTGAGTCCAACTTAACATCTTCCTAAGAGTAACTCGGGGTAGTAACTAATACTAACTAATACACAAAAAAACAGTGCAGCTTAAGCTACAAACTGGGCACTTAAGAACATACAGGGAGCACAGAGTCTTGAGACAACTAATTAGAAACTTGAGTACATATGTAAGTGACTTAAGCCCAGGCACAAACATAAGTGACTGGAGAAAGCTGACCCTTAAGAACTTAAGACATGTAAGCGACTTAAGCCAACAAGACTTTGAATATTCACGTTGTATGAAGAATTGACATACCTAGCATCTCGTCTTTGTCTTTGTCTTTGGCTTCAAATTGGTATCGGCATCTCGTGTTGCAGTTGCCTTGGCACGTTTACCCCTATGTCCGACATCCTCGCTAGTATCTTCTGCCGACTTTTCTTCTTCTTCCCTTTCCTTCCGTTTTTTTTCTTGCAGAGTTATCAACTCCTTGGTAGTAGGATTCCGCTCTCGAACTGATTGACGGACCCCTAAAGAAGGTTCATCTGAGGACGTCTCCTTCTTGGTCGCAGTAACCTGTTTACGTGCTTTTGGGAGCTTAGATCCCAGAGTGACGGAGTCAGTAGGCTCTTCTGGAGTCTTGGCAGGGGCAGACACTTGGGCAGGTTGAGTAGGCGATGGTGGAGTGTGGTCTCTTTCGGAAGGATTGATAGAGGACTGTTCACCCCTGGGGAGACCCGGTTAATAGAGGAATCGGTGTGTATGAAAGCATCGGAATGTGGAGAGGATTCTGCATCAAATTTGTCTGCAGATTGGGCAGGGGTTTTGAAAACATCAGAAGACAAAGTGGGTGGATGATTAGGAGGTGTTTGGATGGTCATGATGGTTTGAGTTTCGGAAACGTCAGTGGGTGGATTGATGGGTATTGGGGCAGTTATGACAGTTTGAGTAGGATTCTCGGAAACGTCAGAAGACTGAGTGCCAGGTGGATTGACAGGTGCTTGGGGAGTTACAATAATTTGATCAGGGGTTTCAGAAGAGTTAGAAGAGCAAACCGGCGGACTAATGGGTGTTTTAACGGTTGTGATGGTTTGAGTAGAGGTTTTGGAAATGATAGAAGAGTGAGTGGGTGGGCTGATGGGTGTTTGGGTGGTCGCAATTGTTTGAGTAGGGGGCATGGAAATGTTAAAAGAGTGAGTGGGTGGAATAATGGGTGTTCCGGGAGTCGTGTCGATCTTGGCAGCTTGATTAATGAATTCAAATGGCTTTGGGGATGAGAGAGTAGAGTTATCAAGGAACCATTGAGCGGTCTCCAACACTGCAGTTGTTTTGAAAGACTTGTCTAAGGGGTCTTGTAGAACTGGAGACTTGTAGAGGCTTGTGTTGATATATTCCTCTGGTGACTTCTGGAGTTGATCGTAAAGGGGTGGTCCACTGTAGCCACTGAAAGCTGCAAAAATGTCAAAAAAAAAAAGGAGAGGCTCGCATTAAAGAATCTCACTCCACAAGGCTCCAAGATAAGCTGCAAGTAATTCACGGATGGCTTGAAGCGAGATATCTTCCAAGTCAATACAAGGAAAACATGGCCGTTGATACGCCCTACAAAAACGCCCAAATAAGGCTTATTTTGTAGCGTAATAGTGAAATTTGCGGCAGTGTTACGGATCGTAACCTAGTCAACCTCGCAACCCGCTTTACACGAATAACGACGGCACCGTAGATTACTTAAATTTCCGACGTCGGAGGCACAGCACCCAACTTAATTAATATATTTATAACTCATAGCCACACCTTTATTTTTCTTGACTCTCGATGACTTGAACTCATTTCTGACTACCTACTGACTAGATTACCTGACTCTTAATGACTTAGATCAGTAGTATATAAGACTACCATGTACTGTAGGTAGCCTCAGCGTTAATATTTTGCGACCCGCGTACTCAACAAGTCCGACTCAATCTAACAAAAGTAGTTACTGGCCAACGCCGATAACTGCTTCCGACACTCTGCAACTCCGACTCTAATTGATTTATAGTCAATTTAACCATTCAATCTTCAAGACACGTCAAGCCGGCAGCTTACGCACATCCCTCATCAAGCGGAATATCGAATATTCCCTCAATCGGGTAGCTAGCCTGCTCCGTCGGTTCCCTTTTTGGAGGATCGTACCTCGAGATCAACGGGAATTCAACTTTATTCCCTAAATCTTCGACACCTATCGATAACTTACTTATCCTACCAATCAACTGGTAACTTGATTCTAGTAATCTAATCAGATACTTAACGAGAAAGTACGTATCCTAACATAATATTAACACTAATTCCGATAAAGCAGAATGGCTACTCGAACGGAAGTAACTACGGAAACTGAAACACAAGACCCAAACTCGTCTTACCAATCGCAAGAACCACATAACTCGGGCTTCAGTACTTACACTCCAGAAGGCTATTGGCGCAACCGATCTCAAAACCGTCAAAACTCCGAATCCCCAACTCGTAACCCTTTCCAAGGCGAAGGACGAATGCTGAGACCGTCTTCAGCCCCGCCACAACCTTCTGGTCCCGAGCAAAAAGACGGGAGAGGAACGCCAAACGCGCCTCAGTTAAGCAGCGTCCAATTACCTACACCGGACCCTACAGACCCTAGGAGGCGAAGAATTGGTCCAGAAAGAGAGTACTATGAACGTAGGAATTACGAAAATTTGCATAATGAGATGCAATCTGTCGAACCGGGGTATACTTTTACTGGACACTCGCGTGTGCCAGAATCGATAGCAGAAGAAGCAAGAGTGCAGGAGATACTCACTGAAACTGCACCGGATCCAAGGTCTCCACAAGAACGTCGAACTCCAATCCCTTATCCTTCTCGACCCGAACTAAGGCCGGTATACTTAGAATCGACAAGCCCCTCCTACCATGAGTTAGAAGCACCTGCACCCCGCAATTCTCCAACTCACTCCAATGGGTCTCCAATCCGAATAATCCAGCCATTGGAACCGAGGGACCAAGTCACTATAACCTTTCCACCTGACCCACCGGAAGTCAGAGAATCCCGACCACCTCCAGTTGACACTAGAACATATCAGTCTCAGTATGAATCCGCTATGGGAAGCGAGTTAGAAGCCAATCGACCTAGGACGAACTCGTCCCAACCCAAACGTTACGCTACTCCACACGATGCCCTTGAGGACATAGGACAACAATGTAGGAGAATAGGAGAAACCTTGGGAATCCGAGGAGTAGGCCAAATGCAACTAAGCGATCATATACAGGCTGTTCGGGCATTAGCTGAAGCAAGAGAAATCGACCTACCTAATTGGATTGCATCTCAACTTCGAGAACCAAATTTGAATCGAGAGATGAATCGATTATATGGAGTCGTTAGACATCCAGACGTCGCTTTAGTCGTGCCAGAAGATCCCTCGTTACCCGACCCTTGGAACTTAACCCAACGACAAATGTCCCCGAGTCCGGTCCCTTCTCACTGGAGCTGGCAACAGCTTGAGCAACAGCGAGCAATGGAAAATGAACGGGAACGATGGAGAGTAAATATGGCTGAAGAAGTTAGGAGGAGGGCCGAGTCGGTAGTGAATCAGCGACGTGACAGTCATGACGAAACTCATTATATGCGAGGCACAAGTTACGAACCAATCCCTCGTCCTTCAAATCCTGCAGTTCCTTCTGCTACGATTTACCCTTCCTCCTCCTTGACCAGCCCAGATTGGTCACGTCCAAGGGTGAAGATCATAGAACCCTCGGTGGAGGATTCGAATACCAATAAAGGAGAGTCAGTCAAATATCAAGGGACTGCTGGGGAGAACCCACCGAATGAGAAGAAGCAAGATGGAAGTTCCAATCAGGAGAGGAGTCAACGAGATCCACCTCCACACCAAACCCCTGCTCAAACTTATTTGAAACCTGGGAATGTACGACCAGAAGGATATAAATATACACCTTTTCCCCGAGTATTTCAAGCCGAAACAGGTTTAAGGCAATCAAGGAGACGACTACGAGAGATATTAGAAGATGTAGAGGGTGAGAAAAACGAAAGTAACGTGGGAACAAGCACTCCACCTTCGAAAATCGGAAGTCGCCCATTGGATGATGAATCAACTCGGCAAATTCCCACTCAGCGAACCTCGCATATTCCTATATCAGGTCGGACCGATAAGATTGGAAAGCAAAGAGAAATGACGGATGATGAAGAAAGAATTCAAAACTGGGATCTTAGGGGACGATCTCGTCAGGACTCGCCAGGAGAGTCGAATAGGTCTGACGACAGGGCTCCACCAAACTCTCCAACCCCTCCCGCCTCTCCGCCTGCACCCCCACTTCCGCCACCTCCTCCTCCCCCACCGCCACCACCACCTCCTTCACCCCCTGCGAACGATGATGGTAATAACAATCAATATTCCTTGAATGCAAAGAATACAAATGACTCCATCAAAATGAATATCAAAGTACAAGGAGATGATAAGGTTATACGGGATGCAATCACTCGTGAATCAAAATTAGAGATACGGAAACCCACAGCGTTCGACGGGTCCAACAGAGAACTTTGGAGACCCTTTCTAAGTGACTGTTACCGGATGTTCTCCGCCAAGCCTACCATCTACTCTACTGAGCAATCTCGTGTCACCTACGCTTCCTCTTGGTTTACGGGCGCGGCGGCAAGATACTACCAAAATCAGGTAGAACAAGAAATGGAGAACCATTTATGGATACCCGCGTTACACGAATGGTCCGTTTTTATTCAAGAGTTTGGCCGACTCTTTGGACTCCACGATGAGGTCTTATACGCTCAAGCGTCACTGGATAAGATTACCCAGAAGTATGGTGAATCCTTCGCAGATTATCTAGTACGGTTCGAAGACGCTGCGTTAAAAACGCAATATAACAACGCTGCAAAAAGATGGAGGTTACTATGGCAGATTAGGAAAGACCTCCGGGACAGACTAACTCTAGTCGGAAGGATCCCCGAAAATTTCGATCAAGTTGTGCAACGCTTATTGGACATTGATGGAGCGCGAGAAGCGTTTCGTGAAACCGGGTTGAGCACTCCGTCTTATCCGACACGTAGACCAAGTATGGGGTCACCTACATCTTCAAATATACAAGCTGGACCAGGCCCCTCAACTCAATCTTCGAATCCTCGGTTTAAGACCTCGAAAGGCTCATCAGAAGATACCGTTGCCAAGTCTGCCCAAACTGACCCACAAACTTATCCTTCTACATTTCGTATCTCCAGAGAGGAAAGAGATCGGAGAATGAATGAGGGATTATGTATAAGATGTGGAGGAAGAGGTCATTTCGGCAAACAATGTAAGACCCACCAGCACACCGTAGTTGGTAAATCATGCTGTACATCGGAACTTCCGAATGAGGAGGAGCCTGAAGAGATCTTGTATGGTATTGACGATAACGGGGATTTTCACCAAATTAGCGAGGAAGAAGGAAACCCTGAAACAGAGGAAGAAGCAACCGAAACCGAACAGGGAAACGAAGAGGGGGCTCGGGACCTCAACGAGGGGGAAAAGTAGAAACACCGAGCCCTAACCAACCTGCAACACTTCAAGCCAACATAACCACACTCGACAATATACAAATTTCATCAAAAACAGTAAATGCGTTCATAATTCAAACCCAACTTTTCGACCAATTATCCCAAAAAATACCTTGTTTGATAGATTCCGGCGCTTCGAGATCCTTCATAGACCACACCGAGGCCCAGAAACTGTCATCCAAACTTCAAAAATTAAAAAACCCCATCTCACTGACGTTGTTCGATGGAAAAGCAACGTCCGCAGGACAAATCACTCATTCTTTGAGTGCCGTACTAATGTTTGATGACGGAACGACACAAGAAGAAGAACTGCTGGTCACCAAACTCCACCCCGCTGCCCGAATAGTGTTAGGACTACCATGGTTAAGGAAGTATAACCCCTCCATCGATTGGAGTCAGCTCAGCTTCTCTTTCCAAGGAAAAGCCCAACTTTCGGCAGCTATTATTCAGAATCTTCAAATCCCTCACGTCAGAAAATACCCCTCTCCTACGATAGAGGAACTTGAGGAACCGGAAATGTCTAACGGACCAACGTTAGGACCTGAGGATCCTTTGCTTTTATCTGAGGAGGAAGCCGAGGAATATTTTCAAGAGCAATCCTCCATTCCGGTTAATCAACTATTTTCCCAGTACCCTGAAAAATCATTCCAAGAAACCCAACATTCCCCAACTCCATCTCAACCTGACAAGAAAACGGAAGACGTTAAAATCGAGTCGCCTAGAAGAGCGCCAAAAATTAGTCTGATCGGAGCAGCCCCGTTTATGACTCTTGTTAAACAAGGGTGTGAAATCTACTCTTTTCAGGTACGACCAATGTCGGGCGCGAACGAAGAACGGATACTAGCAAGTAACGAAGGAGAAGAGGACATGTCAGTAGATGAAAGGCGGATCTTCGAGGAAATAGTACCTGAAGAATATAGACATCGAAAAAAGGTGTTTTCCTCAGTCGAGGCCAAGGAAATGCCACCCCACCGACCTTACGATATGACGATTGAAACCGTGAACGGAGAACTCCCACCGTTGGGAAAGTTGTATAACATGTCAGAGAAAGAGCTAAAAGAGCTTAAGGACTATATTGATGACATGTTGGGCAAAGGATTCATTCGCCCATCCGCTTCCCCAATAGGAGCACCGGTCCTGTTCGCCAAGAAGAAAGATGGTTCCTTGCGCCTCTGTGTTGATTACCGTGCCCTGAACAAGCTTACCCGAAAAAATCGATATCCAATCCCCCTTATTGGAAACTTAATAGATCAGCTTCGGAAAGCTAAGATTTATACCAAGCTTGACGTTCGAGTAGGATATAATAACATCCGAATCGCGGATGGACACGAATGGAAGACAGCGTTCCGAACCAGATACGGAGCCTTTGAATACTTGGTTATGCCCTTCGGACTAACCAATGCTCCATCCGTATTCCAAAGGTTCATGAACGATATCTTTCATGACATGGTGGATGTGTGCGTTATTATTTATCTAGATGATATTCTCATCTATTCAAATAATAAGGAAGAGCATACTGCACAGGTCAACGAGGTACTTAAGAGGTTAGAAGAAAACAACTTACACTTGAAACCGCAAAAGTGCGAGTTTCATACCACTTCTGTGGAATACTTGGGCGTGATAGTGTCCCCAGAAGGAGTAAGGATGGACCCCTCTAAGGTACAGGTGATACAAGATTGGCAGGCCCCAACGGGTGTCAAAGAACTGCAATCTTTCTTAGGCTTCTCCAATTTCTATCGGAGATTTATCGACAATTATTCGGGCATCGTCAAAAATCTCACTAAACTTACAGGGAAGAAAGTCAAGTGGGAGTGGTCAGATAAGTGCGAAGGAGCTTTTCAGTTACTAAAACAAGCCTTTCAAGAAGCGCCTATCCTACGCCATTTCGATCCCAATCTTCCTATAATTGTTGAATCCGACGCTTCCGATTACGCTATTGCCGCCATAATCTCGCAACCTGGTCCTGACGGTCAAGAAATTCGCCCTGTGGCGTTCTATGCCCGAAGCATGGTCAGTGCGGAGTTGAATTACGATATCTATGACAAGGAATTATTGGCAATCATCGAAGCATTCAGCCAATGGAGGGCATACCTCGAAGGATCTAAGTACACCGTCCAAGTGTACACCGACCACAATAACCTACAATACTTTACTACTACCAAGAAGCTGAGTAGAAGACAGGCTAGATGGTCGGAGTTCCTATCAGGATTCGACTTCAACATCAACTATCGACCAGGACGGTTAGGGGCAAAACCGGACGCACTGACCAGACGTTCGGACGTATATCCGAAGAAGTCGCAACAGGACGAAGTTAATCAAAATCACAAAATTCTCATTCGACCAGAACAATTGTCAGCTGCCTTGATCTTGAATGAGGACTTGATGGTTAACAAGGTGAAAAGGGCAAAACGAGACTCTTATTGGAAAGAAAAGAGTGAAATTGCTCAGAGTAACGATCCAGGACCATTCGAGGTTCAAAATGGCTTACTGTTAAGAGGCGGATTGATATACGTACCCGAAGATGGAGATCTCAGGCTTGGAATAATACGTACTCACCATGATCACAAGCTGAGGGGACACCCAGGCATTAACACTACCATCAAGCTCGTCTCCCGGACATATTATTGGCCTAAAATGACTAAGGACATCAAACGATATGTTAGGTCTTGCGAAACATGCGCTCGGGCTAAATCGATCCGGAGAAAACCATTCGGGTTACTCAAACCCTTACCTATTGGGGAAAGGCCATGGAGTTCTATATCTATGGACCATATAGTTGATTTACCCCGTTCGAACGGATTTGATTGCATACTTGTCGTGGTGTGTCGACTCACCAAACAAGCCATTTTTATTCCATGTAACAAGGAGGACACGGCTTCGGATCTGGCCAAGCAGTTTATCAAATATGTATTCAGCAAGCATGGGCTTCCAGCAGATATTATATCTGATAGAGGGACCACTTTCGTATCAAAATTTTGGCAAGCTTTATGCACGACTCTGGATATCCGATCAAACTTATCAACTGCCTATCACCCGGAGACCGATGGCCAAACCGAGCGTACCAATCAGACTCTGGAGCAATATTTGAGGCTGTTTGTAAACTACGATCAAGATGATTGGGAAGCATTGCTCCCCCTAGCGGAGTTTACTTACAACAATACCGTTCACTCAGCCATTAATGCCACTCCCTTCTTCGCGAATAAGGGATACCACCCACGACTCACTCTAGCTCTAAAAAATATCAAGAATCACGCCGCACAACTGGTTGTCCAAGACTTGTCTCAACTCCACGACTATTTAAAGACTCAAATTGCTAATATCAATGAACAGACGAAAAGATATGCAAATCGAAAGCGTGAATTAGAACCAAAAGACTGGAAAGAAGGGAATTTAGTTTGGCTCAACACTGAGAATATCAAGACGAAGCGTCCCACCAAAAAGTTGGACTACAAGAGAATAGGTCCACTCAAAATCGTGAAGAAAATATCTAGTCATGCTTACCGCCTCGCACTACCTCGGTCGATTCAAGGGTTGCATGATGTATTCCATGTTGACTTATTATCGCCTTACCACTCCAACCCCTTCCCTCACCGGACGCAACCTCCACCGCCACCAATTGAAGTGGATTCGGAGCCGGAATACGAGGTCGCCGAAGTCTTAGACTCAAGAATATACCGAGGGAAAGTCCAATTCCTTATACGCTGGAAGGGGTACGGGCCAGAAGAAGATAGCTGGGAGCCAATAGGGAATCTGACCAGAGCGCAAGAGTCGATCCAAGAATACGTGCGACTACACCCTGATAAGCCTGGGGGCCAATCAATCAATTCAACCGCGACAGTCAAGGGAAGTAGAACGCTTCGAAAGGGAACTCAGTCACAACCAGTTCGAAAATCACCAAGATCTATAATGTATTAAGCTCTAGTACATGGATATGAGATATTCGACTGAGTAGGGGTTCTTAATGGCGTTTGGTTAGGAAAAAACTAAAAGAAAGCGGGAGTTAAAGAAAGATCGGTTAATTATAAAGTTTCAACGAAAGGACAAGTATTAAAAAACCCAACTCACCATTTAGCACCGACGTTTGGTTGGCAATTCTCCTTCCTCCATCATGCTTTCATAAGAACGCTTGGTGCCACGAACGGTCGCATTCGTAGGAGTATTGGGAGGGGTGAAAGAAGGACGGAAGGTGGTCCTTCGAGACTCTGGGTATGGCAAACGAGTGCGTTCGAGCGTAACATGGAAGTGCGGAAGCGTTGCTTGGGGAGGGATGTTGCTAACGAGAAAACGTTCGTTTTGTTCGCGATCACGCTCATCCCCAACAAAACGCCTCGAAGCAGCCTCCGCACGGCGAAGGAAGGATTGGAGTGTCTCCATTCGGGTAATCAGAGACTCAAGGGATTCGAGAGCGGCATCCTTCTCCTCGCCATGAACCCGAATGGTGGCCTCGTAGATTCGGGTGAACATGCCATCGAGGATCTCGTACAGGTTAGGGAAGATTTGGACTGGATTGCCGCGGTAGGCAAGAAGGGCAAACGATGCCAATTCGATAAGTCGGTGACCCAAGCGATCTAAAAATCACGTTAGCAATCAAAGAATCAAAAAAAAAAAAAAAAAAAAAAAAAAAAAAAAAAAAAAAAATCAACGACTCCTCACCCTGTACGGCAGAGACCCCATCAAACTGCTGACGAAGTAGGACTAGTTGTCTATTACCTCGTCAGTAAAAAAGTTCTAGGAGTGGGTCAATGTACATACCTATCCTGGGCATCGCATCGTTCTCGATAGCCCTGGAGGACCTCTCCGAAGGGAGGAGTCTTACCTTCACTTCGAGTGATCCCCTCCAAATCATTGGGGGCAGTCGTCGTGGGGTCTTGAGGAGGGCTGTGTGGAAATAAATGAGTACGGATATACAAAGGTGATATAACGGAACGAACCTTGAAATCCTAGCGACAGCCGGAGTTCCAGAACTTCCGTTGATCGCTCGATTTTCCACGCAGGAAATAGGTGTAACGTGATTGGGGCAGCGATGGGCATTTGAGGACATGAATAGGATGGTTGGTTGGGATTTCCAGTGGAAAACATGAACTCCTTTATACGACCAACTCTCTACCTTCAAGCCACTCCGACTCGCCAATGATAGCACCAAATCGAATATTCCTTCAACCCGTTCAGGAAGAAATTCGACACTTGAATATTCGACGGTCACCCTCGAGGGCTCGGGTCTAAACGGGGGGGTACTGTTACGGATCGTAACCTAGTCAACCTCGCAACCCGCTTTACACGAATAACGACGGCACCGTAGATTACTTAAATTTCCGACGTCGGAGGCACAGCACCCAACTTAATTAATATATTTATAACTCATAGCCACACCTTTATTTTTCTTGACTCTCGATGACTTGAACTCATTTCTGACTACCTACTGACTAGATTACCTGACTCTTAATGACTTAGATCAGTAGTATATAAGACTACCATGTACTGTAGGTAGCCTCAGCGTTAATATTTTGCGACCCGCGTACTCAACAAGTCCGACTCAATCTAACAAAAGTAGTTACTGGCCAACGCCGATAACTGCTTCCGACACTCTGCAACTCCGACTCTAATTGATTTATAGTCAATTTAACCATTCAATCTTCAAGACACGTCAAGCCGGCAGCTTACGCACATCCCTCATCAAGCGGAATATCGAATATTCCCTCAATCGGGTAGCTAGCCTGCTCCGTCGGTTCCCTTTTTGGAGGATCGTACCTCGAGATCAACGGGAATTCAACTTTATTCCCTAAATCTTCGACACCTATCGATAACTTACTTATCCTACCAATCAACTGGTAACTTGATTCTAGTAATCTAATCAGATACTTAACGAGAAAGTACGTATCCTAACAGGCAGAAATGGTGAATAAAGGACTAGAGTGAGCCCGAACTGCTAGTTAAAGTGCTAATAACTAGAGAACACGTTCAAATAATAAGGATAAATGTTCATGAATAGAGAATCAGCTTATTCTGGCCATTAGAACCGATGTATTTGAGTGCCGGTAGTGATATTCCATCCAAACCTATGTACTACCAGTTGAACGAGACTTGGTACTACCGTCACTACACTCTAGCACTATTGGTACAACTCAAGGGAACAGTTTCGAACGTGTCAAAGCCCCTATTCACGTCTGTACAATTTGGTTACCGAAACTATCGGTGATCTATAGTAAATGGAGTATAAACCTGACACGATAATTAACGGATGCTTAGATTGTTGACTTCTCGACTATCTACTGGTTGGTTATTGACGCATTGATGTAGACTATTAGTATTGCGATGACCGGCAGCAGGCTGTTGTGTTTTTTCGTATACTATAACTGAACGAAAGTGGTACAAACTATATATCGATAGAATCCTGACAAGTCGACCTATCGAACTATACTAGAGGGAGGCTACCGTCAGTACTATCTCGAATAGAAGACCGGCAGACGAGCTACAGGCTGAGAATAATGTTGACGAAAGGTGTAGATAAACCCTATACCCAACGACCTACCGGTGCTGTACTTGTGGAGTACAAAGATACTGCCGTCTCTCTAACCCTATATCCAAGTGAACGAGCTGAGTCATTGCGACAAAAGCATATGGCTACCGTACCTCTATAGATGCGACTATTGGTCTATAGATCCAGACGTCGATATACTATATTTTGGATACCCTAATGGAAGGACTTGACTTATATAGTAGCCCTTGAATATTTCTTTTGTTTTATACGAATATTTTAGATACATTTTGTCGGACATATAAACAAAATCTGGTACTGTACAGTTTTAGCCCCAAGTAGTATAAATACTGTAGGCTTGAGGCCCTACCAGCCCCAAGCAAAGTACGTCGAGTACACCGGTAGTGACCTTACTAGAGGATTGTTGCCGACGAATAGACAGAAAGCTTCTTACTTCCAAAGTTCACTCATCTGGAGTATAAGTAGACAAACAAGTGGTTGTAATAATAAAGTGTTTTCTGATAACAAGTTTTGTGTGTCTTGAATATTGAACCAAATTGAGTCTGTGTCTGTTTGTGATAGTGCTTGACATTGTGGTCTTCACTTATTTGATTGGACTTGTGATATTGTGGGCACTTGAGCCTTTAAACTTGTGTTTGTCTGAAAAGACTTTGTGAATTGCAATACTGTGAACTTGTGTGTGTGTTTTTGTGTCGAGTTTTGAACCCCAAAGCTATACAAACCCCAAAAGTTCTACCGGTCAAGTACAAAACTTGAACTTCAACAGAGTTATACAGTGATTTTGTCTCACTAGAACCAGCTCTTGCACTATCAAAATACGTGCATATACATAAGTGTCCTTGGTTTTTGGGTGTTTTGGTTTTGTTTTTATAGCAGAGCCTTCACTCAGTTATCCAGCTTATTACTGTGAATCAGAATTGACGGGTATCTCAAGTGCTGTTGTAGATGAATTGGATGCCGGAACTGGAAAAAGATGCTCGCTGAATCATGTAATGTAGATTGGATAAAACAGAGCTGTACCTGGACAATGCCTTTTACCATATTCGGTCCATGCTTGCTCAAACTGCTGGAAGACTTTTGGATACTTGTTCTCAAAGTCAGGAATAGTGTCCAGATCAGAATGAGCAGAGAAACTACCAAACTTGATACATGAGTTACAGAAGACTTCAATTGAATGCAAAGTATTTCACCTTCCTGACACAAGGACACTGTCCTGTACTAGGTTGTAGCCCAACATAAGTTCCATTTTACCAAGATGGCCGTACTGGCATAGAGAGTCCATTAGGGCAGCTACTCCAGCCAGAAACTCGTCTTAGTTGCTGATAACGCCAACAATTAGCTTGTCAAGATTAATAATGAGAACGTGAATATGAAACCCACCGTGTAATGTTCCAACTTGCCTTGGCCTGTTCTTCAAACAAGGCTTTCGCGCTGTCATTCTGAGCAGCCCACAACTCCTTCAATGCCTTCTTGAGTTTTGCTTCCTCAGTTTCACCTTCGATATTCTTGGCATGAGCTTCAATCTGGTCCTTATTCAAAGATCTGAAGACCGCCTCGCCATCATCGATCCTCCCATTTTGGATGATCTGAACAAGTCAAACGAAGTTACGCATAGTCTTGACACATGCTACTCGGTCATGGACACGGTTTGAACCACTGCCACTGCAGTTGGAGTTGACGCTTGAGTTGTTATTGCCATCAGGGTTGATGCTGCTTCCTGCAAGACTCTTGAGCTTGTGTCGAGCTTCCTTGTCCCTCTTGTTGGTGAACCAATGTTTGATGGACTACAAACAGAACAAGACATTAGTGCCAATCACCTGGAGAGAGAGCCAAGAACAAGTATGCTCCTCCATTCCGCTTCTCTCTTCTCCTCTGTTGGAAACCAGCGCTTTGACCAATACTTGGACATTACTTTGGCACAAGTACGGGCACCGACGCTTTGATGAATAGGTGGCATTTACCACAGGATTGAGCTTGGACACAGTAGATACAGTATATAACGAGTACATACCGTAGGACATGCCTCACTCACTTATCTTGTATCGGTGACTGAGGTATGTGTATTGTCGCAACATTTACTTATTGGTACCTATACTGACGAACTCCTGTTAGTCTACATTATAGGTACATACTAATATACTCACTTATCTTGTATCGGTGACTGAGTCTACATTATAGATTTCTACAACAGGCCTTACCATCATAGTGCCCGTTTCGCCTATCTTTTCCGGAGGAGCTACTCTCTTTAAACACATTACAAAGGGACAAACACCACTGCGCTAACCTCTCTCAGGGTATGAAGAAACCTGCAGGGCGTAAGTGCATGCACCCAGAAGAGCGAGACCCGTTCAGCGTATGCTTACGTGCGGAAGCGATTGAACAGCAACACAAGGGTCTACCGGAAAACAAGTCATCGTCTCAGCCGACCAAAGCTATGGCACGGAAGATGTATGAGCGACTCGGGCTGGTTATCCTCCCGTAGTTCTGTTCTAAGACTGGTGAGCCAGGTTAACGGAAACCACTATAGCCCCTCCCCTTCAGAACTTTCACCCTCCCCGAAAAGTGAAACCATTCGCGGTACTCCCTATCAGAACTATTCTCGACCCTATACAGTTCATCCCCCAGAACCCTACCCCATCCTCTTCCCCACATAAGTATGTGTCTCCCCTAAGACTCCACAAGCTCCCGCTAAAGATGCACAGACAGAACGATCTCTCAGTCTGCGATACCGGGTATTGG
>ML179097.1:31729-77074 GCA_004369135.1 Dendrothele bispora CBS 962.96 | reverse complement strand
TTTTTTTTTAATACATTCGTCCAAATATCTCCATCCAACCCCACCCCTTAAGTATAGAAGTTAGTCTAAATCTTATAGAAATCACCAAGAACTCTATATTCGTTTAATGTCACTTTCTTTCGTTGTTAACAAAAAAAGGGTCCCCTACGTTATCCTAGTTTTTTTTACTACATTCGTCCAGATATTTCCATCCAACCCCACCCCTTAGGTTTAGAAGTTAGTCTAAATCTTATATAAATCGCCAAGAACTCTATATTCGTTTAATGTCATTTTCTTTCTTTGTTAACAAAAAAAAGAGTCCCCCTACGTTTATTCCTAACTTTTTTTTAATACATTCACTCAAAGATCTCCATTGAACCCCACCCCTTAGGCTTGAAGGTTAGGAAAAACATTATAGCAATCACCAAGAGATCTATAGTCATTTAATGTCAGTTTCATTCGTTTTTTATCAAAAAAGGGTCCCTCTACGTTTATTCCTAACTTTTTTAGTGTATTCACCCAAATATTACTGTGAAGTTTTACCCATTGAAATTAAAGAGTGAGTGGACAAATATAAAAATCGTCAAGAACACTATAGTCGTTTAATGACACTCTCTTTCGTCTCTTTACAAAAAAGTCCCCTACGTTTCGTCCAAAATACATTCACCCAAAATACACATCAAGTTCCATTCCACAAACTTAGTGACTCCAAGTGTTACCAAAAACAGTATGGTAATTGTTCACAACTGTATAGGAGTTTAAACACGAGTGACTGTACATGAAAAAGAACTCCCTTACGTTTCTCTTGGGAGTTTTTTATTCTTTCTTAATAGTAACCTTAACCCTCTAATTCAAAGACTAATCAGATCTATAACCAAGGATATCAATCACAGTACATGGAGTCAGTTAAACAGTATATCCATAACAATCCTGAACTTTTAAAGACTACTATAAGTATCTTAACACCCACACTGGTTTTCAAATTTGTTTCAAGTAACATATTCGAATGACAGATTCTTCTGTTAGAATTTACATCAACCATTGATACAAGAGGGGTATACAAGACGTTAGTAAGATAACTGGTGTACTCGGATCCCATTGAAACTATTCTTAGTTTTTGAATTGAAAGGAAGTTCATAATGACATGACAAGGGTAAGGTCAATAAAGGTTACAAACTAAAGAATTAGAGAAACCTTTAGAATTTATTATGATGAAGTTGTCTATAAATCTGTTGTACTGACGGATACATTCGATTTAGAAGTTTGTTCGGTGAGAGAAAAAGGTACAGAGTGTAGGTAGTGGGGACTTTTAAACAACAACCTCTCTCTAAGGTCCATAAACCTCCTTATATCTACAATTGGTTTAAAGTCTAAAAGGTTTGATTTCTTAGTACGAATCTTCTAACAAAAACCCTAACAGAGACTTTTTTACAGGAACGAGTCATGAATGTATCAAAAACAGGTACGAGTAAACGTAGTTTGATGAGTGAGACTCAGTGGTAATTTGTGGACGAATGGCATTGTATGAAAGGGTTACGAAAAAACGTAGGGACACTCTTTTTTTGAAAAGAAGTGTCATTATATTACTGAGTTCTTGGTGATTTCTATGGTTTTTTTACTAATTTCCGAAATAAAGGACACAGTTTTATAAACATCTTTCGACCAATGCACAAACGTAGGGGACCCTTTTTTGTAAAGAAATGAAAGTAAGTCATTAGATGACTATAGAGTTCTTCCTGATTTCTATAATGTCTTGATTAATTTTTAAGCTTATGGGGTGGGGTTTAATGGGGATCTTTGGATGAATGTCTTAAAAAAGCTAAGAATAAACGTAGGGGGACCCTTTTTTTGTTAAAAAACGAATGAAAGTGACATTAAATGACTATAGATCTCTTGGCGTTTCTATAATGTTTTGACTAACTTTTTAGCTTATGGGGTGGGCTTTAGTGGGGATCTTTGAGCGAATGTATTAAAAAAACTAGGAATAAACGTAGGGGGACTCTTTTTTTTGTTAACAACGAAAGAAAGTGACATTAAACGAATATAGAGTTCTTGGCGATTTCTATAAGATTTAGACTAACTTCTAAACCTAAGTGGTGGGGTTTGATGGAGTTATTTGGGCGAATTTAAAAAAAAAAAGGTAGGATAAACGTAGGGGGACCCTTTTTTTGTTAACAACGAAAGAAAGTGACATTAAACGAATAGAGTTCTTGGTTTTCTATAAGATTTAGACTAACTTCTAAACTTAAGGGGTGGGTTTGGATGGAAATATTTGGACGAATGTAGTAAAAAAAAGCTAGGATAAACGTAGGGGACCCTTTTTTTGTTAACAACGAAAGAAAGTGACATTAAACGAATATAGAGTCTTGGTGATTTCTATAAGATTTAGACTAACTTCTAAACTTAAGGGTGGGGTTTAATGGGATCTTTTGGACGAATGTATTAAAAAAAAGCTAGGATAAACGTAGGGGGACCCTTTTTTTGTTAACAACGAAAAGAAATGACATTAAACGAATATAGAGTCCTTGGTGATTTCTATAAGATTTAGACTAACTTCTAAACTTAGGGTGGGGTTTAATGGGGATCTTTGGACGAAGATCCTATTTGCATCCCCCTGGGAAAAAAACAATTGTTGCTTTCTTTTACTGTAATTTGCTTATATCTCAGGAACCACTAAAGATATTCTAAATCTGATTGAAGATTTGAATTCCCTACCCCAGATTACCCCTAGAAACCCACTTACATAATTTTTTTCGATCCTATTTGCATCTCCCTGGGAAAAAAACAATTTTTTGCTTTCTTAAACTGTAATTTGCTTATATCTCAAGAACCGCTAAAGATATTACAAAACTAATTGAAAATTCGGATTCCCCGCCCCAAAATACCCCTAGAAACCTGCTTACATCATTTTTTCTGCTTTTCATCGCTGGCTCCCGCCGAGTTTTTTGCATTTTTCTCTTCAGCCACAGCCCCTATCCAAAAATGGATAGTAGATTTACGGTCTGGTGATAAATATGCACCATATTAGCCAAGACACCTTGACCTTATCTCTACTATAACAGGTTTTATCTAAAATCCCATAATAACCTATTAAAATAAATATGCCGAGATTGCCGTGTTGTCATATGATTTATGGCTTGGTGCCGGTGCTGCCGAAGGCTCCTGGGAAATTCTCATTGAATACCCCAGCCAGTATGTGCATACTTAATATAAAACCCCGCCGCGGCCAACCTCCGACCGGTCTGTAAAAACCGGGGTCAAGGGACCTCGTCCGGTATGTCCATTGTCTTACGGTATGGCCTCGCAAAGGTGGGTTCGAAGGAGACAGTCCCCAAGGATGACAGGAAGGCACAGTGGACCAAGGCGCGTACCATTGCCCAGCTCTTAGGCCTCTACGCCTCGGAGGATGAGGCACACAAGGAGGAGGAACAAAAATCGTCCCAAGCAAAAGTGTCCTCAACTCTAGAAGAGATGCGGGAGAGCAATGTAGCTGCGATTGCAGTGTTGGAGGAAAAGGTTGACCACTCGCTCAAGGCGGTTGTGGACCGGCTGGACCAGTTTGCCCAGCGACATGAACCGGACGATTTGGGCACTCACGCAGTGGCCGAGACGAATTTCAACGTACCGGGGGGTCAACGCTTGACGTATGCGCAAGCGGCAGCGGGGGCGATGAACAGGAGAGCACACGAGGAAGCCATAAGTGCTGCTAGGACGGCTGACAGCCGAATTTTGGTCACATCAATATCGGATGTTGACTGGAGTGCTAGCAAGCACGTTTTGACCGAGGATGCAAACAAAGCTTTATGTCAGGCTCACACAGCGAGACCTTTGGACAACAAGATGGCCACAATCGTTGGAATCCGCAAACTTTCAGGTGGACAGGCTTTATGTGTCTTCAAGTCCGTTGAGGAAGTCCTTTGGCTGGAAGCGGAGGGCGGTCTGGATACTTTTGCAAAAGCGTGGGTGGCAGACATGTCAGCAAAGCCCAACTTTTACGAAGTAATTGTTGAATTCGTCCCAGTGCAGGCGAACCTGGGCGACTGCTTTGAAATGATGAGAATTGAGAGTGATAGTGGTATCGAGGGTGGGGACTTGATCAGGGCACGATGGATTAAAGACCCTGCATGAAGAAAACCCAGACAACACGTCGCGCACGCCAGTCTACTCTTTAGAACGAGACAAGCTGCCAACAAGGCAATCAAAGATGGATTGTTTATTGCTGGAAAACCAGTGTTGGCGAGGAAGCCTGACAACTTCCTAGGTCTCTGCACAAAGTGTTATAAACCTGGTCATATTCGTGTAACGTGCACCTGCCAGGTTGATGTATGCGGGCGTTGTGCTGGGGAACATAGGACTCCGACCTGCAACGCAGGTGCCAGAGAATTTTGGTGCTCGGAATGCAATGAGGCTGGACACGGAGCTGCTCAAACTGATAAGTGTTCCACTTATATCTGGAAGAATGGCTTGAAGCAAAAGAGGAACCTCGAGGCGAAATACAAGTTTTACGTTATGGAGGAACACTGGACCTGGTTGCGAGTAGACCAGGAAGTGGAGGATGGAACGACTACCTGGGAAGAGAAAGTCCGTGATCAAACGTTGGGGAGAGGCTGGAGAATGGCTGGCGGAGATAAAAGAACCAGTGGTGGACATCAACGAGGTGGAACTATCTCGACGCTAGGTACAGTGCCCGTCAGGAACAAGACAAAGAGCAAAACTTCAAAGAGTGCGACCACCACCACGTCCATGACACAGCTGACCATGGACGACTGGATTTTCTCGCAAACGACTTCACGTCCGGGGCCCACAGGCTCGGAACCTCTCTCCACCTCTAGATCTCAAGGATGGGCACACATACCATCAATGCACAGCAGCGACTAACATTACAAATACTTCAGCAGAATCTCAACAAATCAGAAACTGCACAATTCTCTCTACTTCACTCGGTAAAGGACAACTTAGACTGCATTGCTTTACAGGAACCTTTTATCGACTACTTCGGCAATACCAAATCCTTATCTACCTTTCACACAATCTACCCTCCAAAACACAGGGATAATCCAAAAAACATGTGCTCGGTCTTCCTGGTCCACAAACGCATCACAACCGGGGCCTGGACGGCCATCCTGATCAACCACGCTGATGTCTCTGCAATCCAGATAGTCGGCAAATTCGGCACCCTCCGCATTTTCAATCTATACAACGACTGCGGCAACGACGAAGCGCTCGAAGCGGTGGACAGCTACATGGGAAGTACGCAGGTGCAGCATATCCCAAAGCTCCCATTGCACAACCTATGGGTCGGGGATTTCAATCGGCATCATCCCAACTGGGATGAAGAGCGGAATTTACACCTTTTCACTGCAGCCAACTTGGCGGCAGCCGAGCGTCTACTGATTCTTCTTGCCAAGCACCGTCTCGAGATGACTTTACCGGCCGGCATACTGACTCTAGAGGCGCTCTCTACTGGTAACTATACACACATTGACAACGTCTTTTGCTCACTGACGATGGCCGAAAGGATTGTTTGATGCGACACGGACCCAGGCTTACGTCTCACCAAGACCGATCACTTGACATACGTGCACCGCTTGTAAGGACGGAGGAGCGCCTGAATTGGAAGACTGTCAAATGGAAGGAGCTCTGCGAGAAGCTGGAGGCAGACTTGAGGATGATAGGAGAGCTGAAGGAGATAGAGTCCAAAGAAGAGTTCTGGGAACGACTGGGAAAGGTAAAGAAGGTCATAGAAGGGGTTCTGCGAGACAGGGACATTGTTGCACTAACCGCTGACTCACCTCACCAAAGACGATGGTGGAACAAACAGCTAGACGAGATGAGGAGAGAAATGGCCAGGTTGTCCAGGAAGCACCACAAACGCCGGCATTGGCTCGACCACCCAATACACAACCTCTACCGCCAAATGAAAAACAGCTTTGTGGCTGAGATCAAGAGGGCTAAGGCGGCTAAATGGCTAGAGTGGCTTGAGCTTGCAGAAGGTGATGCGATTTGGGACATAGGTAAGATGCTTGAGGGCGGACCAAGTGATGGAGGTAAGGCGCGTATCCCTGGCCTAGTCACAGGACAAGAGGACGGAGCTGTAAACGCGATCGTAGTTGAGGACAATGCTGAGAAGGCGAGGCTCTTCAAAGAGTCGTTCTATCCACCTCCACCTGCCGTCTCTCGGGTGCCAGTCAACGTCGAATATCCTCTCCCGGCCTGGGAGTTTACGCCTCCAAACAACGATCAGGTTATTTGTACTATTGCGAAACTCAAGTCGGGAAAGGCTACCAAACCGGGAACACTCCCGAACATCTTTTTCAAGGAAACCCATGACATTTTTGTTCCTTATCTAGGACCACTTTATTGCACAACTTTCACCCAAGAAGTTTATCCTGAAGAATGGTCCCAGTTACACACCCTTGTACTGCGCAAACCTGGGAAGCCCAACTACCGTCTACCGGGAGCATACCGACCTATCGCACTCTCCAATGGCATGGGCTGCATTCTCAATGGGGTCGTCCGACAAGGTCACTCGTCAATTCGAGCTCAAGGGACTACTACCTCAAATGCAATTCAGAGCACACCCCAGCTGCAGCACGACCGACTCCATTCTTGCCATGGTTGATCAGATCAAACACCTATGGAAGGATGGCTACGTTGTCTGTATAATGTTTATGGATGTTAAAGGTGCGTTCCCAAGTGTGGATCTCGAAATGCTTTACCATGAGCTCCGAATGCTCGGAGTCCCGGTTGAGATCGTCAATTGGTTCCGCCGGCGGTATATGGGTAGGAAGACCACGCTGGCCTTCGACGACTTCATCTCCGACCTCTTCAGTGTTTTCGGTGGAGAGGACCAAGGTGATCCGTTCTCAGCAATTGGCTACATCACTTACGCTGCAGGGGCCCTCGCTGCCATGAGAGCGTTGTTGAAGATGAGGGGTTACGCGTTAATGGATGATTTAGCAGCTTTGGTTTGGGGGAGGACCTTCAAGGATGTGCATTTACAGATGGAACAGTTGATGAAGAACTCCGGAGGCGTAATCGATTGGGCGGACCTCCACAACTGCAGTTTTGGAACCGACAAGTTCAAACTCATCAATGCCACCAGACGCCGGACAAAGGGACTCGACGGGAAAAGGACGGAGCCATGAGGACCAGGTGTCTTTTTAGGCATGCATACTGCCAAATCGGAAAATGTGGCACACTTCCTAGGTGTCTTAGTAGACGAGGAGTTGAGATGGAAGCAGCAACACGCTTTGATGGTTCGACGAGGCCAGGCATGGGTCACCCAGTTTAGGAGAGTAACAAAGGTATCAGACGGGATGGCCGCACAGCACATCCGACAGCTCTACAAGTCCAAGGCTGTTCCACGCATGCTCTATGGTGCGTGCGTCACCCTGGCTGCGCAAACGCGACCACAATGGGATGGGAAACCGGTGAAGTCCTCTATTGTATCCAAGCTCACATCCATCCAAAGGAAGGCTGCACTGATTATAACAGGTGCATTATCCACTACTGCTACTGACCTACTAGACCTACATGCCGGCCTTCTACCGATGCCTCTAGAGATCAAGTGACAACGCCAAGGTGATGCTGCACGTCTTTGCACCACCAGCTTCAGCGGGCAGTGAAGCACCCCCGCCTAACCAAGCACATTTCCCCACTACACACCCTTCTCCATGAGTTCAATCTCAAACCCAACCAGCTCGAAACGAGGAAACCAGTCCGCTTCGATGCTCAATGGGACCCTGGCCTGACAACCTGCATTTGGAACGATGACAACACCGCTGTAGAAGCTTGCGAGAGTGACGACACGGATCTCCAGTTCTTCACTGATGGTTCTGGGTACAAGGGCGGCGTTGGCGCTTGGGCGGTAATGTATTGGGATGGCGAGGAGGTCGACGTTCTTCGCTACAGGCTCGGAGACACCTTGCACCACGAGGTTTACAAAGGCGAGTGTGTAGGGCTACTACTAGCCCTTCACATGCTCTCTGAACAAGATGAGGTACGTAAGGTCTCGATCTGGGTTGACAATACCGCAGCTATCCAGGCCACGACATCGGACAAGTGTGGAGCCGCGCACTACCTCATGGACCATTTTCACTCCTTACTACAACAAGTCCGCATACGGCATCCCTCTCTAAAGCTTCGCATTTGCTGGGTCCCTAGTCACACTGGGGTAGAAGGTAATGAACGCACCAACATAGCAGCCAAAGCTGCAGCGAGTGGCCAGTCCAGTCATCGCAGACGACTCCCAGAATGCCTACACCACCCCCTTCCACACAGCAAAACCACAGCAGTTTGCACGTTCAAAGCCAAGTTGTACCAAGAGCATGACCAGCAATGGACACTCTCCTCCAGGCACAAGGTCTTCTCGGAAATCGATGCATCGCCTGCACACAAGGCGAGTTGCAACTACCTTAAACTAACAAAAGATTTCTACAGGAAGCAGACCAGCCTGCTTGTCCAACTACGGACTGGTCACATTCCACTTCATGACTATCTTCACCGCTTTCAGAAGGTCGATTTGCCCATATGCCCCTGCTGCAACTCAGCCAGGGAGACAGTCTTCCACTACCTCTTCCAATGTGCGGCTCATTGACAAGCCAGGGATCGACTCCACAGTCAAGTCGGGAGAAAACACATGGCACCGAAATACCTTTTGACCAGCCATTCTCTCCTTAATCCACTCTTCGAGTTTGTTAACGCTTCTCGCAGGTTACACCACGTCTTTGGCGACATCCCACCAGTTCCAAGAAAGGATGACGACGATGATGACGAGTAAACTTTACATGCGACACCCCCTCCCCACCAATGTTTCACTGCCTGTCTTTCTTTATTATTATTTCTATCCTTATTCTTATCCTTATTCTCCCCGTGTTGTACAATAGACTTCTCCCCCCGCGCAGTGGCAGACTTTTTCCCTACCGCGCTGTATTTTTCCCACAGGGTTTTTCAGCAGGAGGTTTTTAATGTCTCCCTGCCGGGCCATTTAGACACTCCAAGTTACGCTTCCCTTATTCCCTTTCTAGCTTACACCCCCTTAATCGTGTTGACGCCATTTAATTGCTACTCTACCCAAGCGACACATATATAATCTCCACATTACTGCCTCACAACAACCCCCTCCCTGAGTCCTACTTTAGGCTCATCCGTAGCTGCACGTCCCACATATCTTGACCACTCGACGTTACCCATAGATGTTTGACAGTCGTTACCATATGCACTTGCATGTAGACGAATAAACGAGGATTAAAAAAAAAAAAAAACGGTGCTTAAAATTGATCAATTTGTAGATACGTCTGCTACACATAGTACACAAGTCCACAATAGGTCTGTCTCTATGCCAATTTTGAATGCCTTCTGCCTTGTTTTGACGCTGATAAGATGAATCGATTTCTTAATAAAAATGCTAAAATCATTTATGTGTCGAGACAAACTAAGGACTCCTTGTTTTTACGGCCCCGTACCTGCCGCGCGAAGCGACGGCCCTCTTCCTTTGTTACATCATCACACTCTTCAGTCCGCTGGTGTGTTAGAAAGCTCATATCAGTGAGCTATTCATGCTCTTATCCGTGTAATGAAGCTTGGTTCTTCCTCATATCCCTACCAAAAACACTTCCCAATTCCTCACCCATCAATGCCCCTAGTTTTGAAACCACAGTCCGGTATTATTGACTCCGCCCTGTATTGAGTGAAAGGAATTTCATGGGAGCTTGTGCTAAAGTACATTGTGCAGGCACTGAAAAACAGTGAAGGTGGGGATTAGATATGAACCTCCACTGAGATGGTTCTATTTTGATTTCTTGGATTAATGATGTTTTGGACGTGATTTAGTCTAAATCCGGTCTCGTATCTGCCACGGGTAACGATGACCCACTTCAACTTCATATCTGTATTGGCCGAGATGCTACTTCATAAAATGTCAGTCAATATTTTTTCAAGCTCGCAGAAAATTAGGATAATGACCAAAGACTATCAGACCCAGCTATATCAAGAACTTCGGTGTTTAGCAGAGCTCAAGAGATGTAAGAAGATTTACTGAGAGGGAAACACTGGGTGCCAGAAGGGCAACCTTAGCAGAAAAGAGAGGACTCAGAGATTGTAAGGCTTCTCATTTCTTGAGGAAAGGATAGATTGCAAGAAAACAAGACTTGTTTTTGGTAAAATTTCGGCTTGGAGAAGCCCGAGAGAATTAAGCATACCATGCTTGGTTGAAACAGCGCAGCTGCCAGTGAGTGATTATCAATCTGTGGAATTATGCAATTATTATCAGAGCTATTAAGGATCAGGTCAGAATAAACCCTTTTGAAAAGTATGATTACACCTGAGGAGCACCCCACTTACCTGTTAAACCCCTGAGTTATTAAAAGATCTTCAAGCTCGCTTAACCTCCACACCATCAAATCACTATGGGCAAGAACGGCTTTCCAAGGCCAGAAAATTTCCGGGAAATCATGAGGAAATTTCAACTTTCTGAGGTGATCTCCTGAGCCAGGAAAATTCCAGGAAGTTAA
Source organism: Dendrothele bispora CBS 962.96 (assembly GCA_004369135.1). Classification (NCBI taxonomy): domain Eukaryota; kingdom Fungi; phylum Basidiomycota; class Agaricomycetes; order Agaricales; genus Dendrothele; species Dendrothele bispora. Next base: position 66,581 of record ML179097.1, on the reverse strand, counting down.
GATTTCCCCAAGTTGTCCAGAATGGTTTCCTCAGTGATCGAGAAAACTGGTCGATTTCTGAGCCACGTTGTCAGCTCATGGCCTGCATGACATGGCTCACGTTTACACAATTTCCCGGCCCAGGAAATTCAGACTTTCCTCGGTGAAGAAGTTGTTTAGGAAATTGTCTCGGCAAGTTGAACTTTCCTTGCAAGTTCCCGAGAATTTCCTGGCCAGGGACAGCCGTTCTTGTCCATACTATGCGAATGACTCTCCCAATCCCACTCGAGTATGTTCAGAAGTTACTTTCACATATTATGGTGGGAATTCGGATAAGATCGGGCTGGAATCAGTTATTCTTGGTCTCAGTATCATATTTGTGACATACAATTGGAGCCGTGTTCATATCTCGAATTTCAAGCATCCCGCTTGGAGCATGCTTGGCAAGTTCTGATAATCATCCATTCACACATACGAAAAATGATTCATCCGGATGCTCTACCTTGATTAAAACCAAGTAAATATAATATGCACTATTTGCAGAAGATGGCAAAAATGGAAATATGCAACAGCACCCACATTCTGATTTACATTCCTCAAGAACATTCGCAGTTGACTAAAAACTCCGAGTCGTGTCAAGGGACCATGACACGGAACTTGGAATACATCATTGGCTGAACAGAGATCGAAAGCTGTAATTATGCTCATAGGCACTATGGATAATGTAGGCTACAAATATACTTTTACACGCTTTAGGGCTAGATGAGGAGTTATCAGTGATAATTACAACAATGACCCATTCTGAGGCAAACCAGGACTACTATTTCTTACGGACAGGACAAGGATACGAAGCTGGAGTTTGCAACTTGAACTCGCCGCAGGTTGTAGGTGGCTGTGAAAAAGTTGTAATCCATTTCGATGCCAAACACAGAAGATTCCGCTGAGGCTTTCTACTGTTCTCTCTGTATAGCAGTCGAAATCCCGGCCTCGTATCTGCCACGGCTGCGATGACCCACTTCAACTTCATATCTGTATCGTCGGAGATACTACTTAATACTTCTTAGATACAATTTGAAATGTCCAATACAGATTACAGTATCAACAAATAACTTCGTAATACTAGATTGCTTCCGAGTGGAGCTGTGTATGTATAATTAAGGCTTTACATCAAAACGTAAGTCTTAGAATAGTCATACAAATGCTATCCACGCTGTAGAACCTTACGAGTCATGTTTTCTTATTGGGATATCGTTACGTATTGAATGGGTAACCATAAAGCTTTTCAATTAGAACAATCATGGATAGTCGTCTACTGCCACCAATGTTTAAAAACCCAACTCCTGCCAACAATCTTCCATACTCTTCATGATGCATTTGCTTTTCTTGATCTTTTTTGCTACTGCTTCAGTAGCCTATCCTCTCAATAGTCCCAAGGACAATGAGTAAGTTTTTCTTGAGAGATTTTTACAAATTCTTGACTTTATTGTTTGACTTTATTGTTTAGAATTTCCACTCGTGTTCAATCTGACTTCACTAGTATCACCATGAATTCTACTCAAGAGAACAATGCAGGAACCAGAGTAAGGAGTTTTTTTATGCCTTATTGCTAGATACTGAACATCACCCATTGAAGGCATTGTATGGCCTCAAACGACAAGCAGTGTGCTGTTCTGATGGAATATGTATGGATTGTGGTGGTCAAAAATAGCCAATTACTGCGCGTAGGATTGTGGACATACTTTTGACTTCTATGTGAAATGTTGTCAAGACTCTGTACTATGGCATAGGGAAATGTGATTTGAGCCAAAAATTGACTGTCAGACATTGGGTGAGGAATGCAGTTATGCGACTCATAGAATAGTCATGATCATACAGATTCTACTGGAATTGAAGAATGTCTGGTGGAAGCCTGTCTTTCAATCAACAGGCATGCATGCAGCATCAGTTGCAAGTATATAAACATAAATGATACAAACATGAATGATAGGGCTGTGTAGGGTGTAGATGTAGAACTACGTACCTCCAAAATGAAAGCTAATAGCCACAAAACAACACTCCAAACAAAACTCCTTAAGTTCTGAGGGGATTTGTATTGATAAAAAGATGTGAAGAAAAGGGGTAAGTTCACTCTTGGAAATGGGATCACGGAGGGTAGGGAGTTCAATGAAGTTCAGAAATAGTGAGATTCCTCAGTTACTAATCAAACTGTGAGTCCACAGGTGGGAGTCCCCCATGCTCAAATCACAAACACAAAATACAAAGATACAGAGGTAATGATATTCTTTTCCAATAACCCACAGGTTCGAACAGAGAAGTATAAGAGTCAACAGGGGAGGGAGTCTATTTTACTTGTATCTACAAAGCAGTATTTATACTAGTCCCATAATTTAATACTCTACTAGGAAACATGGAATGCACGGCTGTAACTAATATAAATCCTTTTCCAAAATAAATATCCAGGACTCCAATTCTTGGAGTCTTCGTCCTCAGTTAGGCTAAACATTTGCTCCAGCTCTCGACATCTGAATTGATTCTTCTTGTTTTTCACCTCTTGTCTCCTCTTTTCAGTTTCAAGATTCTTATTTCAACTTTTATCCTGTTTTAGCCTGCATGTTTCCCTCTCCTTGTGCTGCGAGAACCAGCACCACAGGCTCCTATCCTCAGGATCAAGGTATGTTGCATTCAATTTTGCCATAATTTTGTATTCATAATTTTGTATTAATACTAGCCTAGAGCCTCAGCTCCGTTGTTCAGCTAGTATAACTGACAGAGGAAGTCTTACGTGGAGAGACTCAATCATCTCAGACTCAGGTAAGTGGATATTTTATCATTATCAGTGCGATTCTCAGAGGTACCATCAGTCATATCACAAACTTGAACTTGCGACTTCATGAATTGTCGAGTGCACTGAAGCTACATCAAAGTCAGGTCTTGCTTCTCCGCACCTCCAGGAAGCCCTCAACATACCTCAAAAATAGTTTTTTCATTTGTATTTATTAGTGGTATGATGATCTAATCCAAAAAACCTACAAACTTATGGAAATAAACTAGATCTTTTCATGCATATCTCCAGAATCTACTGTCCAATTTAAACACTTAGGGGCTCAAATTAAAGCTCTGGCGAATACTCACCTGTTCATGAGCTGTAGCAGTCTCAAAAAAACCATTGACGGAGCTATGGAAAAAAAGCCTCAAACAATCAGGGCATTTTTTGTCTTAAGGATATACACAATATCTATGTTGATATTCAAGTTAGAGATCTGCATCTGAATCAGTCTTGGCTAATGAAAGGTCAGAACTCAGAACAATGATACATTTTTCAATATATTCAGTAGATATCCTGTGGCAAAATTTGAGTTATTTTGAAATATATTGCCCCAATTTGACTGTAGTGTAGCTGGTCCGTGGAAATATCTGGTCAGAATATGAAAATCAGGTTTTTCCTGATGTGTTGATTACCTTTTCTGCTCAACAAAATTTTCAAGCTTTCCAGTGTGAATATGAAATTCATCCTTGTGGATGAGGAAATGTAATCAGGAAAATGTGTAATTCCAAATTTTCTTGGCTTCCAGTGTACAAGCTCAGGGATGAATATACTTAGTGTACACCTATTCACAAGGCATTAGATTATTAACCTTACAGCTTACATGGTCTCATACTTGCTATGTGAAGTGACAGCCCTCTACCTTCATGGATGTAAAATAAAAAGTCTGAAGCTGACCCTGTGTTGTTGAAGTGGAACAATGAAGATCAAATTTGTTGGGAAACCAGTGTGACAGGCAATGTAATCTAGCAGAGATGTTGACAGATACCATCATGTCTGACTTAAAACCAACAGTAATGGTGATAATAATGTCAGGACTAGCTTAGAAACTGTACAGTGTAGAGTGCAAAAGAGGGCTTAAAGTTGAGTAGACAATCACCACTGTTGAGCGATTACATTTCCTTGTCTTTGCTCAGATATTGGCCGAGACGCTCGATTCAAGTCTAAAAGTTCTGGAATAAATCAGGTAGGAATTTTTATGTAGGGCCTAGGAGACAAGTGGTAGACTTTTTTTGGTAATTGAATGACAAATGTCCAACATTCAATTTTTAGCTCAAATTACATTCCCCTATCCACCATGGTACAGAGTCTTGACAACATTTCAGAGAAGTCAAAAGTATATCCACGGTCCTATCAGCAGTAATTGGTTAATTTTGACCACAGGTTCACACAATTTCCCAGCTCAGGAAAGTTCAAACTTTCCTCGGTGACGAAATCATTTAGGAAATTGTCTTGGCAAGTTAAACTTTCCTTACAATTTCCCGAAATTTTCCTTGCCATGGAATACCATTCTTGCCCGTAGTGAATGACTCTCCCAATCCAACTCAAGAATGTTCAGAAGTTAAATTCACATACATATTATGTTGGGAATTTTGAAGATCAGGCTGGAATCAGTTATCTTTGATATCAGCATCATATTTGTGACATACAATTGAAGCCGTGCTCATATCTTGAATTTCAAGCATCCCGCTTGGTGCATGCTTGACAAGTTCTCATAATCATCCATTCACATACACAAAATTGATTCATCCAGATGCTCTATTTTACCTTATCTGATTGAAATCAAGTAAATATCATATGCACTATTTTCGGAAGATGGCAAAGATGGCAAGTTCTGATAATCATCCATTCACATACACAAAATTGATTCATCCAAATGCTCTATTTTACTTCGCCTAAATGAAACCAAGTAAATATAGTATGCACTATTTTCAGAAGATCTGGAAATATGCAACAGCACCCACATTCTGATTTATACATTCCTCAAGAACATTCACAGTTGACTAGGAGCCCGTATCGAGGGACCATGACACAGAATTTGGGATACATCGTTGGCTGAACAGAGATCGAAAGCGGTAATTATGCTCATAGACACTGTATGGATAATGGCGGCTATAAACATGTACTTGTACACGCTTTAGGGTTAGGCGAAAAGTTACAGGTGGTAGTTACAATTTGAATGACCCATTCCAAGGCAAACCAGAACTACTATTTCTTGTGGACAGAACAAGGCTACGAAGCCGGAGTTTGCAACTTGAACTCGCAGCGGGCTACAGGTGACTGTGTCAAATTGTATCCCACTCATTTTGATCCCAAACACGGAAGAGTCCGCTGAGGCTTCCTATCATTATCTGTATAGCAGTTAAAATCCCGCCCTATCTGCCATGGGCAGTGATGACCCACTTCAACTTCATGTCTGTATTGTCAGAGATGCTACTTCATCACTTCTTAGATACAATTTGAAATTTCCAATAAAGATTGATACCTCGTAGTATCAACAAATATCTACTTAATTTGAAATTTCCAATACAGCTTAGTACCACATAGTAGTCACAAATAACTACTTAATCCAGAGTAACTATGATAATGATACCCATTTAGATAACTAAGAATATTCATCAGCGAGTGCAGATGTTTTGTCAAATCTACAATATGATCACTATCTGCACATTGATACTAGATTGTCTCCGAGTGGAGCTGTGTATGTATGATTAAGGCTTTACATCAGAACATAAGTCTTACAATAGTTATAAAAATGGTATCTATGCTGCAGTACCTTAACGAGTCATGTTTTCTTATTGAAAGATTGTTATGCTAATGTGCTAGTATGTGAATCAACATCTATAGAACAAAAGATGTCTCAAACACAACAAATCAAACACAAAATGTAAGTTTACAAGTGCTTTTGAATGACAGAACACTTCTTTAGAAATGGATCTTTTGAAATCTTAGTACTAGTGGGGAACTAGGTGTGTGTGTGGTGTTATTGAATGGAAAGATGTGATTTTGGTCTTGCTAGACAGGGTAGGTTTGTAGCTTCAAAGTTACAATTGACCAAATCTTTTGCAACACAATGGTCACAGTTCTGAGATACTGCTAAAATTTGCCAATGACAATTTCTGACAGCTCTGAGATACTGGTAAACTCTTCTTTTAAAACTTTTCAAACAAATCTCGTCTTTATGCAATTTTATTCAGAGGTTCCTGTCAACACTAGTGACTGGCCAAGGCAAGCAGTGTTTAGGTACACTCTGAGAGACACTTGGATCTGCAGTCATGTATCTGGTACTACTCTGGGGTGCTAATACTACTACAGATCGGAGGGTATTTATATGGTGTCCACAATAAACTGTACAGTACTAACTACCCAATTTGACTTCTACCTTATTATCATTTGCATAAAGGGTGAGAATCCACGTCTCAGCAAAAATGTAGTGCAGTTCCAAACAGTTGAGCAAGAACATTTCATATCTCCACAACCATGACCAGCTACCTCATCATCCGGATACTGTCTTAACCAGAAAAACCCCCCCAGTAATACTGTGCACTTGGTTTATATACTTTTCTTACCCCTTTCCATACAAATTCCATCTCGTGCCTGGAGCCAGCACATGCCTGATGAGTTGGCTCATCATCGTTGTCGAGATATTAAATGTTCTTGCTCAACCGTGTTCGCTGTGCTACATTTTTGCTGAGACACAGATTCTCACCCTTTATGCAAATGATAATAATATTTTCCCTTGTATACTAGTGCACCTGTGGGATCTGGGCATCCAGCTTACCCAGTGCAACATTAGATAAGGGAAAACACCTCTAACCCCAGAAAGCTTGTAAAAAGTCTTGCATTGGACTCAATCAGTGTAAATATTGTGTATTGTGTTGCTTTGTGTTTTGTGTGTGTTTTTTATATGTTTATTTGTGAACTGGACTGGTGTTAATTATGTTTAACTTGTTTGTGAGCCCCTCCATTGTTTTATAGTATTTTACTACTGCTATATCACACACCACAAGTCAAGGTAATGTTCAATATTGTTGGAATGAAGCTATATTGAAGTGTTCTGTCACTTCTACTACCTTGTTTCAGGGAATGAACAAGAGCAGATAAGAGAAGTAAGAGTGGTAACAAAAGAGAAGAGTTATGATCCTATTGCTAACTAAAGGAGGTGAAACTGGAAAGAGAGTTGAAAAAAGGGATGAGGGTGTTGAATATTGCGAGCTCAGCTGATAAGATTGGACCTACAGCTTTTTGATATATCAGGAATTTATGACATCATCATTCTTTTAGATATATATATACAGCCTCTATGTAGTATGTACATTGCACGTTTGTAACCACATTCCGTCCTTTGGGTCTTTGCCCATCGTATCGCGCAACGTCAAGGCCTTAAAAGGTCAACAGAGGGATCTGTGATTAGAAAGTGAAATGTCAATCGAAGTGAAGCCGCTTCATGTCTCGATTTAAATAACACCAAAAAGAGTCAATTTAAGAATGAATACGCTGTCGACATAATACAACTTGGTATTGTCCAGAAATATAATTGTGAGGGAGTGGCCACAGGTGAGTCAGCCACTTTGTCCACACTGTATACACACTCCACCGTTACAGCATTGTCGTTTGAGGGCATAAAATGCCTTTGATGGGTGAGGTTCAGTATCTAGCAATAAGGTATAAAAAGCTCCTTACTCTGGTCCCTGCGCTATCCTCTTGAGTAGAATTCATGATAATAGTGAAGTCAGATTGCTTATGAGTGGAAATTCTAAACAAGAAAGTCAAGGATTTGTAAAAATCTTTCAGAAAAACTTACTCATTGTCTTTGGGACTATTGAGAGGATAGGCTACTGAAGCAGCAGCAAAGAAGATCAAGAAAAGCAAATACATGAAGAGTATAAAAATTTGTTGGCAAGAGTTGAGTTTTTATAGATTGGGTGGCAGTAGATAGATATCCACGATTGGTCTAATTGAAGCTTTATGGTTACCCATTCAATGCGTAACAATCTTTCGATAAGAAAACATGACTCGTTAAGGTACTGCAGCACAGATACCATTTTTATAACTATTGTAAGACTTATGTTTTGATGTAAAGCCTTAAATATACATACACAGCTCCACTCGGAGACAATCTAGTATCAATGTGCAGATAGTAATCATATTGTAGATTTGACAAAACATCTGCACTCACTGATGAATATTCTTACATCTAAATGGGTATTATTATCATAGTTACTCCGGATTAAGTAGTTGTTTGTTAATAGTACGAGCCACTAAGCTGTATTGGAAATTTCAAATTAAGTAGTTATTTGTTAATAATACGAGGTATTAATCTTTATTGGAAATTTCAAATGTATCTAAGAAGTGATGAAATAGCATCTCTGACAATGCAGATATGAAGTTGAAGTGGGTCATCACTGCCCGTGGCAGATAGGGCGGGATTTCAACTGCTATACAGATAATGATAGAAAGCCTCAGCAGAATCTTCTGTGTTTAGGATCGAAATGAGTGGGATACAATTTGACACAGCCACCTGCAGCCCGCTGCGAGTTCACGTTGCAAACTTCGGCTTCGTAACCTTGTTCTGTCCACAAAAAATAGTAGTTTTGGTTTGTCTCGGAATGGATCATTATTGTAACTATCACCGATAACTCCTCACCTAGCCCTAAAGCGTGCACAAGTACATGTTTGTAGCCAGTCATCACTGCCCGTGGCAGATACGAGGCCGGGTTTTCGACTGCTATACAGATAATGATAGAAAGCCTGAGCGGAATCTTCCATGTTTGGGATCGAAATGGGTGGCATACGATTCCGACACAGCCACCTTCAGCCCGCTGGAGTTCAGGTTGCAAATCCCGGCTTCGTAACCTTGTTCTGTGCACAAACATAGTAGTTCTGGTTTGCCTCGGAATGGGTCATAGTCGCAATTATCACCTATAACTCCTAGTCTAGCCCTAAAGCGTGTACAAGTATATGGTTTGTAGCTGCCATTAATTATATAGTGTGTCCGATATGAGCATATTTCGATCTCTGTACACATGTTCAGCCAATGATGTATCCCAAGTTCTGTGTCATGGTCCCTCGATACGGGCTGTTAGTCAACTGCGAATGTTTTTGAGGAATGTATACATCAGAATGTGGGTGCTGTTGCATATTTCCACCTTTTTGCCATCTTCTGAAAATAGTGCATATGATGTACTTGGTTTGATCAGACAAAAAAGTAGAGCATCTGGATGAATCATTTTCCGGTGTGTGAACAGATGATTATCAAAGCTTGCCAAAGATGTGCCAAGCGGGATGTTTGAAATTCAAGATGTGAGCACGGCTCCAATTTTATGTCACAAATATGATACTGATACCAAGAATAACTGATCCAGCCTGATCTAGGCTCTTGTCAACATAATATGTATATGAATTTAACTTTTCTGAACATTCTTGAGTTGGATTGGGAAAGTCATTTGATGATGTGGAGGTTACGCGAGCTTAAAGATCTTTTGATAACTCAGGGGTTTAACAGATACGTGGGGTGCTCCTCGGGTGTAATTTTCTTTATCATCCTTTTCAAAAGGGTCTATTATAGTCTGATAATAATCGCGGAATTCCACATATTGATATTCACCCAGCTCCACGGTTCTTACCAAGCACGGTATGATTGATTCTCCGGGTCTATCCAAGCCAAGATGTTATAAGGCATAAGTCTCGCTTCTTTGAGATCTATCCTTTCCTCAAGAAATGGGAAACCCTACAATCTCTGAGTCCTCTCTCTTTTCTGCTAAAGTTGCCCTTCTGGCACCCATTATCTCCCTCTCAGTAAGTTTTCTTACGTCTCTCGAGCTCTACTAAACACTGAAACTCTTGATACAGCTGGGTTTGATAGTCTTTGGTCAATATCCTAATGTTCTGTGAGCTCGAAAAGATACTGATGAAATTTTGACTGGCTAGGCTTTTACCTTTTTCTTTTTGGCTTGTCGACATGTTTCCTCTTGAAAAACCAGACCATCTTTCACAGGCGACTGCACCTTATTTGGACTACATGTCTTTTCTTGACCTCGACCTTAGGAGGACTCATTGAAGCATGCAGTCAAATCAGGGGTGCTGTAATCATATACAATGCACTAAGGACCCAGAACTTTGATCAGTTTTCCAATTATGTGTCTAATGACAAGATACAAACATTGGCAGTGTAAGTCAATCTTATACTTCGGACAAAACATATGAATAACATCCACATTGCTCAGGGGACTTGCAAACACATGCTTTGTTGTAGCAAAGTAAGTCCCTGAACAAAAGAGCTTAACCTGTACAGTGTATATTATCTCATTATCTGTTGGATCAAGCTGCATTGCGGATTCCATCCTTGTGAGTATCATGGCCTTTGAAATTAATCAATACCAATTATCAGCAGATCCATCGATGCTACATTGTCTGGGGCTCCAAAAAATTGGTTGTTGCATTGCCCATCCTAGTTTCAATTGCGACAAATTGTACGTACCCAACCATAATGTTGGTTCTGAAATGATTCTAATTCCGGGACCGATGTGTAGCTTTCGGTATAGTAGCAGCCGGGATGAGAACTAAAGGCGCTTCAGACACCAATATTGAAGCAAACTTCCACTTATTGCTGAGAGCTGTTGATTATAATCTCAAATTCCTCTACATCAATGCAGTAGTCAACTTTGGTTTAACACTGATGATCGGTATGTCAGACCTGTTCTATGCAGCCATTTGTCTCCCTAACTCACATTGGAAAAAAAGCTGGACGTATCTGGTGGGTCTGTAGACAGACACGAGCATTAATGGACTCCCAATGTGGTCATATCATTGGTAGAAAGTACAATGCAATTATTGCAACTTTGTATGCAAACCTCCGTAGGGTTCTTTTGATGAGACTAATAATTTGGTAATTCTTTCCAGATTTGAATGTGGAATTATTTACCCCATCTCCTTGATTGCTCAAGCAGCCATCCAAGGGAACGTCAGTGAGCTGTCTATTCCAGTCACTCTTACACCAGCAACAATTCAACTAGCGGTACGCATTCAAAACACTGATTCAGTCATAGCCTATTGAAACATTGAAGTAGGGTATTGCACCGACGCTAATTCTAGTGCGCACTTGTCTAGGATGGAGTATTACAGAGGAGGTTGTCAAATCTCAGAACATGACATCCACTATTCAATATGGTACTCAGGGCGGATCAAAGAATCTATCGAGTTTATCCCATGTAAATTCTATTGGGCAGCAGACTCAGATGGGTTCCGACTTGGAATTTCAGACTGAAAATAAACATCTTGGGCTTGAAGCTTGATACATTGAAAGCTGTGGCTGTTTGCTATTAATCCCCCTTTCATTGATTCCTGATTAACAATATTCTCGTTTCTGATCAGTGGGACAGCCAAATGATATTGCTGCTTTTCTGGTCTATTCATTTGCTCACTCCATTTTTTCTTTAGTATTTATCTATGCCTTCTTCCTTGTGCTTCTCATAAGCTGTTTTTGCCTACTATGTCTCATACTTCATTGACACATGGCATTTTCCATTAATATTTGAAATAAAATTTGCATTCCTGCAAAACCAGGCGGATACCTGGATTTTTGAAAATCAAAAACCAGCCAGTAGGTTATCCGCAGATGTATCTGTGCTCAGCCTTATTCAACGGAAACAATTAGTGGACTCAGGTCTCCCAGAGTTTTCCTACATGAGCACTCTGACAAATTGGACAAAGATATCTTTTGGAAAATGGCTCAATCAGTTTCATCTGCCATTACTATTCTCAAAAGAGCCAGTTCCTATAAGGAGTTGAGATGGACACAATTCGGCGCCCAGATTTTTGCGTCCACGTGGTGCGTCCAAGGTGCGTCCAGCGTCCAAGTGCGTCCAAGTGCGTCCACGGTGGCTGTGCTAATCCCAGTTTTTTCGTGTATGAATACTTTGAGGATTTTGGAATTCCATCTGTAACACATATCCATCAAGTTACAGTATAAAAAAAATCGCTTTGAACTGTAATAGTTATACAATATAGTTCATACTTAGTCTTTTGGAAATCTTGCATATGAAAAATTTGTTCAAATCATTATCAATCTGTTACTAGACCACATTTACAACGAGGATTGATGTGGGCCTTCCATTCAAAAGTACTCCAAGTTGATTTGTAAAACACTTAGGTTCCTGGCTCATTTATAATGGCTTTTAAAGTTCAAAATATTAGGAAAGTATGTCGGAAATCTAATTTCGGCCCTATAATGAGGTAAGCATTATGACGTTCTCATAATACACTCATGATCCCACGCCGGCCATTCTAACTGCCGTTAAGATTGCCGCCAACATCGTGATACAACATATTGTGAGGTAAGCATTATGACGTCCTCGTAAGACACGTTGGGTCATTATAATCCCACACAACGTACATTCGGTCGTTGGCTCATTCCTTCTCCCTCCTTCTCTGTAGCTCAGTGCACAGTTGGAGACTTCACTAACATGTATGCAATACATCGACAGCTCAATTCCCCCGAGTCCCTCTAGTGTAATAAATGTAATTAACCCGGATACTTAAAGACTTTAATGCCGAGTGCCTTGAGTGATGTAAGTAATGTCAGAGTAGAGCTAGAGAGCTTTCCAGTGGCCATAGGCAATTGTTATTGTCTTAACATTAACACAGCAAACACCAGTTCTACTGCCAAAAAATGGCACAAATTCATATAAATGCAGGTCATTTAACTAACTTGGACCTCAGTCTTACACCTGGACTTGTTGTGTGAGACATTTCAATTCTTTGTGGAAATAGCAGACTCTGAAATAGCCTTCCAATGCAGAATTGGAATGATGTAGACCCTCTTTAAATTCATTCAGTTACATATACAGGATGGACTCAATATATATTCTATGGACATAGTCATGGCAAATATGCTTTAGTAATGTTCTTCAACATACTCCTACAATGATCACAGTATTTATATACCATCATCCTAGTACACCCAAACCTTACTACTAGCATTGTTCAAATGAGTACTAGCACTTTACCTGCAATACAAACTTATACTTACTATGAAGTAACTTTGGTCTAATATGGTGATACAGCTATCAAATGTATTGTTAGTCTGGATATTCAAGACTAGTTTTGATCTAGTTAATGACAGGTACAATATTCAATACAGTAACTTTACCACTAGCACTAGGCTTCAGCCTATTTTATTTCAGTACTTCATCAGTGCTCTATCTTGATTCAAATATAAGTATACCATGCTTTGACTTCCTTAGATCATTCTTGTCTGTATTGGTATTGCAGTGAGAAACACCAGCATTACTGGGAACAAGAAAATAAATCAGGATCCCAAAAGACATTCATTCATGATATCATCCATTGAGAATTCTGAATAATTATGCTGCCAATGGCAATCCACCCGATTCTGGAAGGTACTGCTACCAGTCAGACTTGGAGTGTACTGCTTGATCCCTCGCTGTGAAGGCCGAGTGATCCTGGGTGGCTGGGCCGTACCCAACTTGGAAGGCGCAGTATTTTTGGCCACCACTGTAATTTCAGCTGTTTGCAAAATCAATGAGAGTTGTGATATATGTAAGTAGTATAAGTATGTGTATGTATCTTTCCAAGAGAAACACGTATTCACCATTGCCTCATCTCAGAAAAAATTGGCGAGAACACTTTAACAGCTTCAACAACATGCACACAAACTCCTCTTAGATGATTTTACATATACTGAAACCAAGCTAGATGTGAAAATTGACCCAGATGCAAAGAAATCTTATAACTCAGTGGTATTCTTTTGTTACAGCCTACTTACATTTATTTTCGGTACCTTGAACTGTTGCATATCCATACATGTTAGCTAATCTCTGTAAAAAAAAAGATCGTTCCCGAAGGCAGATTCTTCGCATCTGGGTACATTTTTGCATCCAGGTTAGCTTCAGTACTTATCAAAATCTCCAGCTGTCATTAGGTTTGCAAACAGCGGTAAGCACTAGCTTATATGTGACCGAGTACCTACCATGCAAAAAAGTAGGCCCAATTCTTTTCGGGAGGGTTACCTGAAGGCTACATAGCTAAAATCTCTCTCTACCCATAATCCCGCACTATACTATCATTATATAATTCCAACAAGATAATATACTGAATGCACCAGCCATCTTAGTATTGTTCTACACTGGCTTTGATTTTCAGATGCTAATACAGGATGGCAATGCCCATATGCATAGCCTCGCGGTCCGCCATGCATATCCGATAAATTACTGGTAACGATTACAGATCTGACTTATCTCATTTCTCCATCCAGAAATTCTGAAGGAAGTCTTCTCGAAGACGGTGCTTTGGTAAAAAGATATTTCTGAACTCAAAATTAGTGATTTACCTATCCACTGATCTCACTCCAACGGGAGAACATGTCGGTACCTGTGTTGGTACCTGGTGGAAGGTAGTTATATTAAACCGTTTGCTTGTTGTAATAACAGCCAGTTAGCCCAGTTGTTATATTGCACTAAGGGATGCAGAAGTGGTGACAATAACCCGGTATATCACCCGTCAAAACGAGTGATGAAAGGGTTCTAAACGGGTGGAGACCGGGTTACAAGAACCTGGTATCCCAGTTGCGACCAGGTTTTTTGTGACCGGGTGATCGTGTCCGAAAAAAACAGGTCAAAACTAGGTTTACCGGGTGATTTGTAGACCAAGTTTTGTCACCCGGTCGACGTAACTGGGTTAGTGAGACTCGTTTTTAAAGTTACTCAAAGTAGATTTTTTGTTGATTATCGCTCGTTTGAACAGTTGTAAATAACTCGGAAAACAGGTCATATTTAACTGTCTAGATACACATTATGTAGTTTACTTAGTATCTTCCTGCACATCCAATACTCAATCAAAAGGCCATTCAGCTTCTTCAGTGCCCCAATCTCAGTTTCCGAGTCACCATTACCAAGTCCAATGAAACCGTCATCGATTGCAAGTCCGTCTCCGAGTATTTCCATAGCTGAAATTCACGAATAAAAAGAGACGGGGAAATATAGGAAGGTAGTTGGTAGGGCGAATGTAGAGGTCGGGGTAGTGATCAGGTAGAAGCGGAAGAGCGAACAGAGTGCAACAATGTCACTAAGTAGTCAGTAACGATGAACTGGACAAAGGCGGGAATACGTACAAAGTATGCGCTGAGGGCTATGAAGTTCCAAGAGTTTCCACAGCTTTGCCTCTGATCAAAAAAAATGGACGAGTTATCGACAAAACTCTAAAAGAACTCAGAAATTACTTACACACACATGCCAATGTAGACGATGTTGGATGACGTGCAGACATATGAGCGGCCACGTTAAACATAGAAAGAATCACAAGAACAAGCCAGATCACGTACGAAGCCTATAACGAAGGAGAGAGAGTAAACGCAGTGGTCGTGGACGTAGTACAGGATAAAGATATCGGATATCGATAAAGTCACGAAGTTTTAATCTCCACCATATGAAGTCATGTGCCAGAGAATCTGCACGTGCGTCACGCAGAAACTTTGCGAAGTTCAAACAGGGTAGAAATGAGTAGGTAGAACTCGGTGAATTTTTTGACATGGTTATTATGACTGGGGGGTATGGCCGCAAGCGGCAAGGGCCAAACCTTTTTCAACAACAATTAGACAGATGATTTGAACGTCATCAGATAAATTGTGAAAGAACTGAGCAATAATCAAACAATATGTAAATGGAGAACCAAGATATTCTAAGCCCACATCGAAGGCGGTATCTGGTAGAACTGCTCTTTTCGTGTAGATAAACATTGTGCTTGAGGGGGATCTTCCTTAGTACATATTTGATATTCTTGGATTGTACATAAGGAAGCCTGAGATATAGTGTGATGGTCCTGGAATTTAGATAGAAAACACAGATTGAACTTTCATCTGAGGGAATAAGCATTGCCAGTGCTGTACTTATTTGTAGGGGGAAAAAGAGCTGGCCATGTTATACGAGAGTGGTCTAAGACGCATGGAACCCTTAGTAGATAACTATTTAGTTTGGAGTTGAAAGTAAGGGAAAGAATACACACATTATTATAATATGGCAGGACACTTGGAAATTGTGTAGTTGAGGATGACAAGCTTGCAATGGGATAATCTGTGTTCAAAGGATTCTAAGTGCTGTATAGTTACAACCATAAGTTCAGTAACAGGTAACAGTGGGGGTCTGAATTGGGTAATTTTGAGAAATGTAACAAGTAACAAGGGACCTTGAACTATACATTAAACCATATTTTGAGACACAAAAAACAACAGTGCTTTAAGACTACAAAAAAATTTTGGTGAGCCTTCAAACTGAGCTAAATCTTGCCACATGTGTTCTGCTGCCAACATGTGGTGATCAAGAGTGAACAATCACAAAACTTTGCAAAGATGCATGTTGGGTTTTGTGAACAATGTACTTACTGTACATACTGTAGCCCGATGAAAGAAAGTTCCATCACACGTCACACTGAACTTCGAACTGTTCATTTTTCAAAATTCATCACACATCACATTGAGAACTGAACTGTTTGACAAATAGGCTTTTTTGCTCAATTTTTCTTCCCTGTAAGGCTAGCCCTTTTAAATTCAATTTTTAGCTGCAATTTGAAGATTTGAATCTAAAAGAAGTTCAAAGAAACTACTATACTGATACTTAAGCCTTTATTTCTTGAATTTTTGAGGCAAAGTGAACTAGAAATGAACATGTGTCACATTCGATTTTGGACACTGAACTCATTGAACTGGTGTTCAAAAATGTCACACCCAAAGTGGACCGAACTTTCCTTCATCAGGCTACAGTAATGCCCAACCGCATGAGGTTTGAACTGCAATACGAGTATGGTTACATGTAACTATGAGACTTGAACCAATGAATTTTTTGGGGTATCGTGTAACAGGTAACATTGGCTGAACTTACGGTCATAATTACATATACAGTACAAGTATCTACCTAGTCTCGAGTATCCAGACTGAGGTTATACACTTGACACTCTTCGTGTGTGTATAAGTAGTCTGGTGAAATATAATAGGCGCGGGCACTGCTGGCCTTGCTGACATAACTTAAGAAATTTCCCACATGCAAAAATTTCGTTTTGAAACTTCGTTAACTCATCTGTAGTGATGTCAGAACTCCACTTCGGCTCACTCCGGCTCCACTCCGGGTGACTCTGACTCAAAATGCCGGTGACTCCGGAGTCGAGTCTTTATTTTTCGACTCACTCCCACTCGAGTCGCTCAAGTCACTCGCTTACATTAAAAAATTCACTCACGGAATTGTGAGTAAATTTATTAGTAATTTAACTTGAAACAGTGAGTAAATGGCAATTTATTACAAAAGTGATGTAAGCCGCTTAAAGCATACCGGCAGAGTTGTATGGGTTGCCGGTGCCAAGAACCGCAACTTTTGCCAGCCTAGTTATAAGCGACCCAAGTCGACTCGAGTCGGAGTCGAGTCGCCTTGAAGTCAGCCGAGTCTGGAGTCAATGGCTAGACTCGGCTCGCTTAAAGATAGACTCGACTCGTCGACTAGTCGGAGCCGAGCGGAGTCATGTGCAACACTACTCATCTGGAAGGGATACAAAAATCTGAAGTGGTAATATATTAAGTTTAGAAGGCATTTTTGTAAATTTGAAGCAGGATTTTACAGTTCGTACTACTCAAACAAGTATCCTGCAACTTGCTGACAGTGTTAGGTAAGCAGCTACAGACTGAGATTCCGAGAGCAGTCCTGCTGCACATCTCAGTATTACTACGGCTACTAACCTCTCTTGGGACCTCTGATAGGCCCATCTAGACTCCCAAAAACTCAAAATGAAGATGGTAAGAGTCAAAATTTTCTCGCCAGATTGATGCCGTTGTTAAATTATCTAAGCAATTTCCAGCAATGCCCGCGCGTGCTAAAAACCATAAGACTAGTATCTACCTAGAATACTTACTTCGCACAAGAGAGAAATTGACTCTACGCCAACTTACATTACTTAGCAAAACCGGAATGAGAGGTATTGATATTGGTGGTTTTAGATTTGGGTTCCAAGTGTTAAAAGGTTAAAACCCTGTGGTGTAGGAATGTAGCTGGAGGAGTGCGAGCCGTGTGTTGACTGCGTGCGAAAAGTCTCGGGACTAAAGATATATTAGGTAGGAGGTGGATATATATGGGTCGTGGGAATAGTCTAGAAAAAACACACACATTCTTGTAAGGAGCCAAACCTAAAGGTTCGGCAATCACCAGTTTTAAATTGTCACTATGTTATGTAGTAGGAATCACCAAGTACTAAGTAAAACTGGATCACTAGTACAAAACCTAAAAAACTGGTGATTGGTGACAGTCACCATAATTTGACGGTGATTGTCACCCGGGATTGGTTCCATAGTGTTGGCACAGTTGGTTACAAGCATATGGATTTGAATGGCCTCGCGTGAGTTCGAATCCCTGCGGATACACTACTGATCAAAGGGTGGGTCCATTCAAGCGATTGAATGGCCCTTTCCTTATTTTCCCACGTGCATCCCCAGCCATCCATTATATTGCCTTATGACCGCTGTAATCTTATAAGGAAGCCGTTCCTTATACAATTTCCTCGCTTGCATAAGGCGGCATAAGGGCACAATTAATTATGGGCATTATAAGCGCTTGCGGCCGCTTATGCCGTGAATTTACTTTTTCCGACATAAGCCACTTTCAAATAATACCCTCCTAATTCTGACAGATCTCTTATGGACAATAATGTCACAAGTACTCAACTTCCAAATTTTGAGCCTGTAGCTTTTGCTAGTCAATTTCTGGGGTGTGCCCAATACATGGTAGATCCAATATTGACACTTTCACAGAATCGATATCCAACTCTAGATTTGTTTTAACCATTGTGTTATTAAACTCTATAGTTAGAAATTTATTGACTGAATCCCAACTTCACACCAATATCAGGTTCATGGATTATATCTCAATATACAACATCATTGTAAATGAATATCTAGGATGGCTTTGAAATTTAGAAACAGCTATTTTCCTGGACTCAATTAGATTTCTAGATGTCCTGTCTGCAATATCTAAGCCTCCTGTGTACTACTACACAAAGTACACTATATTCTTTACTAGGCATCACTTGACATCTAAGCTCTATATGTTCAAGATAGCTTATCAATCAATGTATCCATCACTGTTTATTCATCAATATCTCATTATTTTGAAGTCTTGAACTTCAAAATCTCAATAGTAAGATAATTATACTCACCAGTCACTTTCAGGAATTAAGTTATCAAGGTTATTGGGATAGAACATTACAGCTAGAACTCCTGGAGAGTAATAGTAATCTGATTGTGAGGGGATATAGTGCATAGACCCTAAACTCTGGTATTAGAGTCCCACATCTACTTACTAGTAACATTATTCACCTACTACTGTATAGCTTGCTCCTATGTTAGAGTCTTGTGCATACTTACTGGGAGTCAGAATCCCTCCTCCTATTAATTCAAAACAATCCCACTCTCTTTAAAAGTCTTGAAAAAAATTTAATTGCCGAAACTTACTGGACCATTGTGAAATTTATATTTTTTTGCTAAAAGCCTGATCAATCCACAGATTGTGCTAGAAAGTATTAAAACTGGAAGATACTCAAGGAAGACCAATGTATTTGTGTAAAATCAGATATGATAGAAATGTCTACATAAAAACTTAGAAAAGCCTTACCTCTCCCTCATCATTTGAGTGTCTTTGGGATTGCAATCTCTGTATCCCAGTTTAGGACATACACCTTAAATTACAGATGACTCGAAATGATTCTTCCAAAGTGCGTCCAAAATCATTCAGGGTGCATCCAAAATCTTTGAGGGTGCGTCCAAATTTCTTCAAAGTGCATCCATAGACAGTGAGTCCAACACTGTACAGATATAAATATATGTTATTGTTCATGTTTTCGGTATCCAATAATCTTTGACAGTCTTCCACAACAATTTAACCATGTGGTGACCTTACCATTGCTTGCATTTGTGCTCAAATGTTGTTTACTATAGTCTAATTTGTTCATAACTGAAAAAAAATTGCCAAAAAATACATATAGGACTATAATAAGTACATAAGTACACTGATGGCCAAAAATGATTTCACCCCCCATTTTTGGAAGGAGCTTTCTCATGCCTAATGTGCACCCTCTCCTTGTCGTACCTCCCTCATTCTCGATACTTTCATGGTCTTCCCACCACTTTTCTTGTATGTAGAGCTGTCTTGTATTTACTAGCATGATAATACACAAAACTCCGCCATAAAAGAATAGAAATTAACATGTCAAACACCAAATACTATGTGGCCCCACAAACCAACATTTTCTTCAACATCATGCCCCCCACACACAAAAAATACAGCCAATGTACACCCATCAAGCGTCGTGCAATTCTTATCTATAAAGACGAGCTGGGCTACTCTTGGAATCAGATCCTTTCCACACCTCTCTTTGCTGAAACTAACCAAAGAAACCCCACAAAACAACCACCAGAAGGTGAAAAATCACGGCAGTAATCTGCTGTGTGGGACTAGACAACACCAAAACAAACACCACAAAGTGAGTCTGTACATGGTATACGATCTAGCAAGTTTGTGATGCGAGTTGAAAGGACAGAACCCTCCAAGGTCTTTGTAGCGATATAGGTAGTTCGAAGTTCAAAAGCTTGTAATGTGGGGTTCAAATATAGGCAGTCAGGTAGATGATATTTCAGGTCAAATAACACAAGTCACAATTTCAATGGTCAAACAACAACACAAAAATATAACACAAGTCAAATAACACAATTTGTTCAAACAATATAGGGTGCTGAACCCAAAGGTATCAGACTTTGAATGCGATGTTTTTAGGTTTAGACTTTCTTGGAACTACAGCTGGTCTGATCAAGCCGGATGCTTAGATCCCTCGAGTGACCAGTAACACAGCTACGTGTCCACAGTACTAATCTCTCTTTTTAACGCCAATCCTGGACCCTATTTATACTACTGTAAATAAGAAACTATTAAACTTGAGAGTCCGCTAAAATAAACTAAAATAAACTATTAAATGTCTTTGTCCATGCGCTACTACCAAAACTGGGTATATTCCTACTCGGTATAGTACGCGGTCTGTGTATAATACTACATTGTTCCAGAATATTTGTTCTCTGCGTTGTAGTCGATCATATTCAATCTCAACCGTTCAACCATTCTGTGCATTTGATTCTTTGGGTCACGATATCGGAACTTGTGGTCGCCTGTCTACAGCTTTGCATCCAAGTTATGATATTCTCAATCTTCTGCAGTGTATCAGCAAGATGTCAGCCCATTCTAGATTCCAATATCTACAGCTTTTACCCCCTTGATCAAGGTGGCAACTCCGTTGTACCCTTTATGTCATCAATCATTGCCAATCTAATGGATGTTTTACATGGGTAGGCTGTTATTATACACCTCTGGCACAATTGGTCCTTCTAGATTTCCATCAATCACAATTTGCATAGTTATTCCTAGTCCAGACGTAGTCTGATCAGTAAGTAGATCGTTGTGTGGCGCACTTTGTGGCAACTCGGCATCAAGCGGTAGGTTCAATTCTTGTTCATAACAATTCCCCTTCCCTTAGGATTGTGACAACATATACAAGTCGAGCGTCCGATATGCTGTTCCTTCTGATATCGGTAGTTACCAACATCAGTCCCAAGTCATTATCAAAGGTTTTTACAATCTCGAGACTAGCATAGGTCATAATAACCCTGAATTAATAATAATCCTAAGTCATTTCACCATTTCTAGCTTTAGTAGCTATACTGCACTTTGACTGACAGTTTAGGGCTCACTACAGTCCTCTTATTCCCCTTAAAAGTAACAGTATCAGCACTCGTAGTCGCAATATTGACACTTAAAATGTGAGAATTTTCGCACGGCGTATTAGCAGAGACTGCTACTATGATGGAAGGAAGACAACTGGGAAACCCAGGGTGGTTGACAGAAAGGATTTGGAGGAGGTGACAAAGAAGTTTGATTCAGGGGAGCTACGACTCGGAAACGGTGCAGATGCACAACGACACCATTTTCCTGACGTTTCCGAGTGCGCAATCCAGCATAACCTCTGTGAGGTTTGCATTTGTATGGCCAAAGAAGCCTCCACTCAAGCCGGAACACATCACAGCACGCAAAAAATTTTGGTGGGAGCATTGTGCATGCAGTCGATACTGTAAAACTTTTATAAACCTAAAGTTAAGTTGTCAGATCGTGTTTTACAAAAGTGACTGATTAGCGGTGGGGACCCGTTTATCAGCCCGGGGACTGCTTAAAATGGTATGGGGGCTCCGGAGCCGTCATCGGCAACATGGCAAAACACGGCACAGTCGTTATTTCTCACCACGGTTACTTCAGTGCCTATAGGGCTTTACTGGGGCTCACTTTTATAAAGGTTGTGCGATTTTTTATAAAGATGGAGATAGCACTATATTAAATATAAAATTTAAAAAAATACCACATATGACAATCAGCAACTATATAAACGTCTGTCCATGGGATGTATACGTATAAGGGGACAGAGAGAACTGCGACATGCATATAAGGGAGTGGAACAGCACAGACAGGGAGACAGACAATGCCTAGGAAGTACGGGCTTTCTTGAAGCAGATTTAGGCTGGATTGAATTCCACCAGGTTACTGTGTCGGACTCCATCTTGTCGGCAGTCATTTCTTCCATAGGACCTGGGCAAAGCGCTTTTCTTTTTGACTTCAGCGTACCTTAGGCCTGTCGTGTTTTGACAGGCACTGGGTGGAGGTTTTGTACCCATAGATAGACTCCAAGTGACGAGCACCTCCACAGCATCCCTCCACAGAGTGCCCTCAATATCAGGGAGCAGAAACTCCTCCATCCTGATGACCCAGGAAGGCTTGGTGTCATCATCAATGGTTGTTTCAAAAGGACGCTTTGTAGGACTGGAGCTTGGGAAGGGACGATGTCGACGTGAAGGAGAGGAGCTGGATTCAGCCGGATTGGGGCGACTCGGGGTAGGCTCAGAGACAGTGATCTCCAGACATCTGGAATATCATTAGTCAGCGTTTATAAAAGTAATGACAGCATTTCTTGGTGTCATCATCAATGGTTGTTTCGAAGGGACGCTTTGTAGGACTGGAGCTTGGGAAGGGAGATGTCGACGCGAAGGAGAGGAGCTGGATTCAGCCGGATTGGGGCGACTCGGGGTAGGCTCAGAGACAGTGATCTCCAGACATCTGGAATAACATTAGTCAGCGTTTATAAAAGTAATGACAGCATTTGTAAAAGTTCCTTACTTTTTCCTAATTGCGTCAGTAAGCCTTCCAATCTTTCCATCCAGCATGTCAGGAGCAACAACAACTTTCTCCATAACGTAGGCAAGCACTCTGTATGGAGTTTCAGTGCCCTTTGGACCCCTCTTCACCAACCTGCTCCGATAGGCCTCCATAGTCTCCGTCGGACGCTTTTGGATGAGCATGTCAAGAACGCCGTTCCAATGTTCCCATGCGTCTCCATTTGACAGCGCATCGGCCCACAGTCCTTCGTGATAGCAGTGTTGGGTGACTTCATCGACATCTTGACCATCTTCAAGGTAGTCTGGAAGTTTCAGAACATAAGTGCGGAGGGTTTGAATAGGTTCGTTGGCATTTGTCGGTAAGGGCAGCTCAGCAGAGGTAGGGATCAGAGTAGATGAGACACCCGGGTAAAACAATATTGCTCTGGTCCCTTTTGGCATTTTTCTCCTTGTTAGCGTAGTTTGCAAACCAGTGATCAAGTTTCTATAATTGATGTCAGTACAACTTTTATAAAAAAGAGTCAATAGCAGTTGTAAAAGTAGAACCATACCCACCATTTTTGACGCAGCTCTGGCTATCAATGCATTTTCCTCCTTTGTCCTTCCGAAATTATGAATTCCTTCTTCTTCTAGACTTTCTTTCACCTTCCCTTTTGCCGTTCCCTTCATTTCTCCAAACTGAGGTTGTTAGTGCTGGCCATGGGAGAAGAACCAGACACATTAGACACATTGATTGGTGGATATGGGACTGAGGGGTAATTAGGAGGAAGGGACAGATATGGGACTGGGTAATTAGGAGGGAGGGGGAGAAGTACCCTTGAACACGTTGAAGGAGGAGTTTCAGGAGCACACGTGTTTCTTTTGCCGTTTTGTGGGAATTGTTTGTCTTTGGGCCATAGCTTGCTCATTTTTATAAAAGTTGACTGAAATCGAAGTGTTTTTCAAAAGTAGTGGTAATCAACAGAGTCAGCTGATACAATCAGGTGACTTGGTCATGTGATGGTTCAATTTGCAAGGAAACACGTTTGACTCTCATTGTTCCACCATCATCTCTTGGCTATCTCAGCTCTACCATTCACTGGAAAAGATAGATTCTCTCTGTTCTCAATCCTGGGCACGTTATGTGATCATCTTTTCTGGCCTCATTTTGTTCCACCATCATCTCTTGGCTCTATCATTCACTGGAAAAGATAGATCCTCCCTGTTCTCAATCCTGGGCACGTTATGTGATCATCTTTTCTGGCCTCATTTTGTTCCACCATCATCTCTTGGCTATCTCAGCTCTACCATTCACTGGAAAAGATAGATCCTCCCTTCTTCGCAACCCTCTACACCAGCAACATGCCAGCATCTATGTGGTGATCTATTGGGAAGGAAAGCAGGGTAGTTCAGAATCAGGTTACTGGGAAGTTATGGGCTGTTGAAAAGGTTTGTGGGTTGGTTTTCCCTACGTTCCTGTTTCATTTATATCATGTTTTATAAAAAAACATTACTTATATGAAACTTGTAGACGGAGTGGTGGAGCTTTTATAAAAGCTTCACCACTCCGTCAACAAGTTTCGTATAAGTAATAATATTTTTCGTTTATGTCATGTTTTTTTATAAAAGCTCCACCACTTCCTCAACAAGTTTTATATAAGTAGAGCCCATCTGCAACGAGAAATATGACCGTTTTTTGTAGTTAAGAAATGACCCATTTGTCGTTAGCCCCACAGTCAAAGAATGTTATGACGTAAGTGGCACATCTGAGTTCAAATGTCTGACCGGGACGACAAACTGCTGGGAATTGTCGGGCAACAGGTATGTAGAAGTCGGTATGCAGCATCAAAGGCAAGAAGCTGGGAAGTATCCATACATATAGTGCACTAGTGTTTTTGTTGATGTCAAGTGCTTGTTCTCTTTCAAAGAATGCGTGTCACGATACTTATACATGTTTACTTTGTGTCCCTTTACAGAACCATTTCTGCTCTGTTTTTCCTTAGCCCCACACTCAAATTTCTTTAACCCCACTTTCATTTTTTTGGGCCGTCGTATTTCTCATTGCAGATGCGCTCTAGTGATACTATTTTCAATTTATATCATGTTTTTTTATAAAAGCTCCACCACTCCATCGACAAGTAATAATATTCTGAAACCTATTCTAGACAAAAATGAGATAGTATTTGGAGCTGTTGTCTCACCTCCACATCATGATTCAAATTGGACAGCTGAGAGAGTTTTCCCCAGGTCAGACAATTTTAATTCCCTCTGCATACCTCAGACATTTCAATACTCATTTCAGTCCTGGTGACTTGTTCACACATTATATAGCAGGAGGATATTTCATTATGTTGTGGATGGAATTCAGATCAGATCAGAAATGTCGGATAATTCAAGGAAGGAAGTGGAAGAGAGACAGAGATAGAGAGTCAATGAGGATCTCAATTTGCATTTGTCTATTTAAGAGTGGAAGGGTAAATATGGTTTGACTTAAAACATCGATCAATGAATTTCTTTCTGCTGTTCTGAAGAACATATGAAGACCTGAGAGCTGTAATATGGCATGAGATTGAATCCTTACTTCAGTGATTGAAACCCGAGTTCGTTATCTTACTACATCTTACTACATCTTACTTTGAATATCAGTTACTTTATTCGATAATCCCTCACATATTACTTTAGAATATACCACATCTTAAATAAGAGTTCAAAGAACATCAACATTTATTTTTAATCTATTCCTTCAATGAGATCAATTACTTTTTTATAGATGCACAAAACATGGGTAGCCGTTCAATCTCGCACAGCATTAAATCACAGAGCTAATAGTATGGATTCTATATTCAGTGAAACACAGGGAATATTTTATCTCTTAAGAAAACTTTTAGGGGAAGGCCCCCTTGTTCCCCAGCTGATTGGAATCTGACTCGTTCTCGTCTGGTGACAAGTTAAATGCAGTTCAACATTTTAGTAGTTATCGCTCACTTTTATAAAAGATGACCTTTCGGTTATGTGTGTGTGAAACCAAGTGCCAGCGCATCTCTTTTTCTACCCTTCACCATCATGCCAGAAATAGACGTTGCTCAGTTTTCTGGGTGCTCTCCAACGCTCAACACTGCTATTGGACCTACAGACAAAGCTGGACAGAATTACAAGTATGACTTGATCCCTGGTGGTTCCAACGGCGGGGTCTATGTGGATCAGTGAGTCTCATCAAATTCTTTTGGAACGTTTGCTAATAATATCTCAGAAAGTTGGCGTCATCTTTAGCCCAGAATACTCGCCAGAAGGAGCCCAAGGGATACAACGACGAATCACTCCTCAACCATACTTAGATGTATTATTGTCTTCACACCCATGACCACGTTCCAGCCGCTGCTCTAGAGAGCATCATTCAGTCTGTTCTGCACGGGCCATGGTGAAACAGTCACTGTCTCTTCGGGTCTTCTAGGTCAAAAGGAGGAGGCTCTAAGTTTGAATCCAAGACGTTTGTTCAACTTGCGTTAGAAGAGGGGGGGACAACTGGTCCTGTGCGGGCAAATCGGTGAAGTGGTCGAGGCTTTTTTGGGTTTTTATAAAGGTGACCCTACTTTTACAAATCTTACCTGTCTCTTTTATGAAAGTCGACCTTACCATCCCTAGTCTACAGATCAGCTTTCACACTGTCCAGCATGGCAATGTGGTGAAACGGCCATCATCCCTTCGGTCTTTAAGGTCGCAAATGAAGAGGCTCTTGGTTTGAATCCAGAGGGAATTGAACGTGTGTGGTCTGGCTTGGGTGGTGTGGCTACTAGTTTGAAGGAAATGAGTCCTGGGTCTCATCACGACACACTGGAAGACCACATAGGTCATTGGAATTGGTGCAAAGTGATCGGTCTTGGTGAGTTTTGACCCGCTCTCCTTTGCTCGCATTAATGTTTTGAGGACTAGGGTCAATTTTGAAGAGGCGTCTGGTGAATGCTGTTGCCGAGTTTCAAAGGCACTTTGAGCCATGGGTCGATTTCACTAAGCAGCAACGACGTCATGCACCGACCTGGAAAAAGATGGTTGACGACTTTAAACCCCAGGTATCTGATGTCAATCCCTATGCCTTGCCAGTCGCTGGTAAGTGCTTTATCTACATTTTTACAAAAACCTGGCTTTATTTTTATAGTTTGTGTCCTTACTTTTATAAATATGTCCTTTACTTTATAAATATTCACTTTCGCTTTTACAAACCTTGTCATCTTGCTTTATAAAAGTCTATGTTGCTCACCTATTTAAAGTAAAATCTGCCCAAAGTGTTCGATTAGAGCTTGCAAAAGAAGCTGAGGCCAAAGCCTTGGCGGAGATGAACGCAGCAGAGGACCATGGGTCAGCTGAAGAGACAGATGGCGAGGATGAAGACTCGATGAATATGGACACAACTCCTAGCAAGTTTCTGTATTTTGGTCTCAAAATTGAGCAACAACAGTCAGCTGGTTCATTTTCATCTTTTTGGTTGGTGTTTCTAATCATTTACCCCCCCTAGAATTGAACTTCAGCATGACATTTCCAACGTTAGATCTCCCACCAACAGACAGTTGACTCGAATTGTTGACCGAAGGACCAAACTTAGCCGTCAAATTAAACGTTTCCGTGCCCTTCAGCTTCATTACACACCTGCCGCTCTTCACATAATTGCAACAGTTCCGCTATCGAAAACGAGACTTAACCCTGAAGACTTACCACTCTATTTCCCCTCTCAGCTCTTCGCTGCTCAACAAAGTACTGGACCCCTTTCTCAAATGGAACTTCGCTTACGAGATGGTCAACTCAATGAATCGTTGAACCAACTGAGGCATCTTCTCCTTGCGAAGCAGCGTCTCCTTAGATATAAGAAGACTAACGCAAGAAATCAGGGCCCCAACATCAGGATCAGAAGACTCATCAGCAGACAAGACAAAAGGATCAAGGTCGTTGTTTCTATTTACAGGGCGGCGTGGAAAGCGAAGCTTGCCCTATTAAATGGGGATAAGTCCTTACTTGGATGGAACGAGCTTCTGGATGAGCATGTCAGAGGTATGGAGGACTTACAGGAGTCAGAAAAGAAAAAGATCAAGGCAGCAAAAGGAAAGAGGAATGCGGATCCATCCCAGGGAGCTAGAGAAAAGCACCGAACACCTTCATGGAGTTTCTGAAGGAGAGCTTCGCACTGATAAGGTGCTATATGAAGGTAAGCTTTTATAAAACCTGAGGGCCACTTTTATGAAACTAACCATAACTTTTATGAAACCTTTTATGAAAACCGATGTGAACTTTTATAAAACCTCATGTTGACTTTGATGAAAACTGATGGTGGCTTTTATAAAAACCGACATCGATGTTTATAAAACCTGATGGTTACTTTCATGAATTCTTAAGGTCTTCGGGTCGAATGGTGCAAGAGTTATGCACGTGTAAACCGATGGAGGGAAGAGATCTTGCTGCTACAGGAGGAAATGAGAAGGTGTCTGGTTACTCTGGAGTGGCAAGCAAAGTCATGGGAACAGCGGGCCAACATTGATACTTTTGAAGGTGAGAGACTGGAAGGAGCAAAAGCTTATGCATTTGAACAAGCCGCTGTCTGCCGGAAGATTGCGAGTCGATTTGCATCCCTTTGGAGTGGAGAAATGGCAATTCTTTGAGATAACCTGGATCTAGAACCATTATTCAAGGATTTACCCCGGCCACCAAACAGGAATGCTGACGAAGTGATTGAGGATGAGGATATAGAAGCCGAGGAAGAGGATCTAGCGGGCGAAGGCGAGGACGAGGACCCGGTACTGGACGAGGACAAGGACGAGGAACTAGACAAGGACGAGGAGGATCAGGAGGATGGATTAGGGAGCGAACCAGACGAGCAGATGTTTGGGGATGAGGAGCGATCGAGCAGTTCAAGGAGTAGTGATGGATCTGGAGATGAAGACGAGGTAGAGAATCTGACACTGAAGGAAATGCTAACAGCGTTGGAAGAGGAAGGAGATTTCTAGTAGCTTTTATGTGGTAGATAAATTATCATTTTTGTTTTATAAATACATGTCACTTTTATAAAAGTTGAGCGTTCTGTCGCAATATGTGGCCAATTCTGCAGCGCCAGTCTTGTAGGAGGCATGCCGAGTAGTGAGGACTCGGCTCCGGACCTCCCCTGCCATTTTAACCAGCCCCCGGGCTGATAAACCGGTCCCCACCACTAATCAGTCACTTTTGTAAAACACGATCTGACAACTTAACTTTAGGTTTATAAAAGTTTCACTGTATCTGGTGGGTGTTGCTACTTGAAAGGGACAGTAGGGAGCTCGTTGAAGTTGTAGTAGTGACGTAGCCGTTCATTTGTGCTTGGCTCAATCTTGACAAAGTAATCCAGGTGATAAACGACACTTGCAGCCTGCCATCTCAGTCAATATATAATCATAGCGAGTAATAGATCCGAGTCTCACTGACCTTTGCAAGTCATCTGATGACTTTTGACAGGTATGGGACCCATATCCAGAGTATAAAGGATTACATTGTGCTGTACAGTCCGTTGCAGTTTGCGAGCCTTGTGATCCTTGAAATAAGGACATTCTGTATTGATACAGAAATGCGTTGGAGGCCACAGACTTCGATTTGAAGCTATAAATAACTATTAGCTTCTACCAAATAAAGATAAAAAGATTCACGCACGATACATCAAACCACCGTGTTCCCGAAAGGTTTGCTGAAGACCTTCAGTACCTCTTACACCCCCTAGTATCTCTTCTCCCTCCCAAGCGAGGTCCTTAACTGCATTCCAGCAGGCCTCGATGTCTTCCATCTCCATACTACAAGCTGATCCCAGGAATGTGCGGGCCTCTCGTGGTAGAATAGGTGGTACATGTTGAGGTTGTTGCGTGGATGGATAAATGAGAAGAATGTTTCTTTTGAGCCAAGAGCAGAGAACAGTGAAGTTTATTAGCTGCCATAGAAGGATATTTGATGCATTTTGCGTGGATTCCGATAGTACACATAGCGCATGGGCCACTGTGACCATTGCGAACGGCGAGAAAAGGTTAGACTTTGACAAGGTGCACGTGATCCTACCAACAAGCACTGTGTCAGCGTCATGGCTCAACCTGTGTCCTCTTGTTTGTTAGAAACCCATTTCTATTAAAATAAGTATAATATAAAGTATATTAGTGCTATTTACAATGTAGGACCCAGACTAGGACTCGGACACTGAGTAGGACCTAGAACTGTGTGTCGGACTCTGAAGTTCCGGGACTCTCTGCAAACCGGACAGGTTTCCTGGTTTCAAGCTGACTCAGCTTCAAGTCAAAACGGTGAAGGAGGTTGTGGAGCGGTGAAATGTGTCGGGCTAGACGAGGGTGCTTTGCAGCACGTTGGAGCTGTTGGTACAATGGATGAGTGTCAGGCAGGGTGCAAAGCCGAGCTGTGTCACGCTGGCGGTGCCGTTTGATTTCTAGTGGTAATGGAAGTAGACCTGCGTGTAGATCCAACAGGTCAGTAGCAGTGGTGGAAAGCGCCCCTGTAATTATTAGCGCGGCTTTTCTTTGGATAGATGTTAGCTTGGACACAACAGAGGATTTTACCAATTTCCCGTCTTTCCTTGGACGCGCTTGTGCCACTAATGTGACACTCGCACCGTAGAGCATATGGGGGACGGCCTTGGTCTTGTAAAGTTGTCTGATGTGTTGCGCTAACACGCTTCGAATGCGTTTAAGTGTACAATTTTGCGTTTTTACGTTAATTAGTATTGTTCTAGAAACCTATTAAAGGTTCTAGAAGTAATCATCGGGCAAACAAGGACTATAGTGAGTCTCGAACTAATAGCCAAAGGATGTAGCAATAGCTTCTTTGTCTAGAAGTATGGTCAGTGACTTCTAGAAAGTCTACGATTGAGATGTGAACTCCACCCAAATCCTAGAAACTTTGAATCAAGTAAAACGACTACGGTACTGGTTCTAGAACCAAGTTGTTATGACTTGTAGGACAAGCGAACTAGGTAGAACATAGAATCTCAATACTAGTACCCTTGCAAAGGTATTAGGAAGTTGACTAGAGTATTGCGCATTCAATTCAAGAGAGTAATAGTAATCTCTACCAAAGACAGAGTCAGCAGTGGACTCTAGATACTAAGGGACGGCTCTAGAACAACGCTGGAACGTTGTGACTAAGTCAGTCGTAAGCCGATGTGGCGCAAGTGACGTAGACGCTTAACGGAGAGGATCGACGGTCTAAAAAGCCTATCAATCCGCTCGGAAAGACGTTCCAACCCAGATCTGAATATTCTACCGAGATATCCAGGTTCTAGAAATCATGAGACTGCGTGATAATTATGCACAAGGCTCTAGAACCTAAATAGGGACATCCGACAGGGAGTAGTGGCGCTTGCCACACTTCTAGATATTAACGGACCGGTCAGTACTGTGGGTTGACGCATGTAGCTGATAGGGCAAGTCGAGTCATATTGCGATTAACCAATAGGATCTCGAGAAGACGGATTAGTAAAAGGCTTCAAGGCCGCCACTGATTGAGAGTCGAAATAAAGGGGTGATTCAACTCACCGCCTGATAGCGGATGCGGAGAAACCTCGACGTATCTAGAACAAATATACCCAAGCAAGTAGTAGACTTTAGGCAATTGCAGACTAGAAAAATGCATGAATTACCTAGAATATACCATTACTACCCGAGAATAGCAATAGGTGACCAGATGTCACTTAGATATATGTTTTTGTATTTTTCTTTTCTTTTTATTTCTTGGACAGTATAAATACCATGTACAATAGCTCTAGAAGGACAAGGGAATATTGGCAGACAGCTCGCAGGAACTTCTCGTACTCTTACAGAAGCACCTGACTGCGACCTCTGTCACCAAGATCACCGAGAGTTAGAGATGGCAACGGGTTACCCATGGGTATTTGCATTTTATTTTTAAATTTAGCATTGTGCTTCGGTCTGTAATCTGTTTGAGCCAAAAATTGACATGCATATGGATAATGTAAAGATGTTATGATAAATTCAAGAATTGGGGCAAAAAGTGTACAACTGATTGTATAGAGAGGAGTTTGAGTTTGAATACCCACGGGTCAAATACCCATGGGTAAAAATGACCCTTTGGAACATTGTGACATAACCAGTGTGACAAATTCTGTAAAAATTTGATTTTATGATAACTTATTCAAGTTTGATGAATCAGTCCAATTTTGAGCTTGAGATGAGGTTTCGTTCAAGTACAATGTTGAAATTACAAAATACCCACCAAATACCCGTTGCCATCTCTACCGAGAGTCCGAGATAATTCTATAAAATTTATCATTGTTTTTGTGGCTTATATTAAGCGTTCTACCGAGTGATTTAAGTCATTTATCTTTGCTGGCCTTTTCTAGTGACCTATCAGTTCTAGAACTGTTTTTGTTACGAGACCCTTTAGGGACTCGTCCTTACTAACTCTAGCTGGCTAGCATTCCGCGTGCATCCCCATTTAGCAAATCCTTATCTTATCCCATTCAAATTACAAGACCGGATGACATCATGAGGTAAGCATTATTACAAGGTCATTTTATTACACGGCTGCCGTTATTCAGTTGCTGGGTCACCAGACACCGGCACTTCAAGCCAGTGACACTTAGTCTTTTGCCCACTCAGAAAGTCTGTCGGGGTTTGAAAATCAAACGGCTTGCAGGTAGGTAGATTATAACCAGTAAGGCCGACTGGCGGCAACGCCCGATACCTACAACCCCTCTTTCCGCTCTCGTACAACAATGCAAGTTCCCACATGTAACAGTAAACTTTATTATTACAACTTCAAACAAATTGTAAGTAGATGAATTTTAATGATGAAATATGACTGTGGCCTCGTACTTGCCACGCGAAGCGATGGCCCACTTCCTGTTGATTGGCTTGAGAGTTCTAGAACTTTCTGGTCACAATGTCTTAGTTGCCCAAGTGTGTAATTTAGGACGTAAAACTCAAAAGAAGTGAATTCAGTTTGCTCTTAACCCAAGTGTTAGGTACAGAGGAATAGCTCTTTAGTAACCCAATCCCATACCTTTTGATCTCGAAGTGAGAGTACCATTGGCACTTAGTGTGATTCTTCAATTAGAGACGGTTCTAGAAACACTAGACGTCTTCTAGAAAGCAGTTACCTTTGTTCTACCATATCTATAAACAGTTCCTACACCTAAGCACCACTCGCATACCCGCCTGAACTAGGTTTTGGTCAAGAACACTTATACATTGATTGTGGTTTTGTTTGATTCATTCTAGAGTCATTACATTGTCCTTTTGGTGTGTTGTGGTTAAAGACCTTCACGAGTCAGGGTCCGGGTATACCTGTGATCCGTTCACAGGTACTCGTGGTCAAAAAGTGCTGACCCGTGACCCACTTAAGATCCGTGGGAAACGGGTACCTGACCCGCAGGTTTTTGACCTGCGAGTCTGCAGGTATCCATGGGTCAAGGAATACAGAACTTGAAAAATAAAATAATACTTATTTATGTATTTGAATTTGGATTCTCGGTAATACTTACAAATACATATGTCCATATTTAAATTTTATAAGATAAAAATTGAAAAACATTGTAAATGAAGTGTAAGTACTTTGTAAACAAAGAAAGAAATTACACATACATGATCTATAGTGTTCAATTGACCTCTGTACCAGATTTTGGATTTTTTGACCGTGCCATTGTTGAGAAAAAGCGGCAGCAACATTGTCTGGGCACTAAAAATTGAAGTCATGTGACTTTTCTAAGCATTGGGTCACCAATGTTGCAACCACTTATTCTCAACAATGGCATGGTCAAAAAATCTAAAAATTTGTAGGGAGGTTAACTTGCCACTCTAGATTACATAAATGTAGTAATTTAGCTTCATGGCCTATTTGAGAAATAGGAATACTTTTTTATTTGTTTCTGGCATATATTTTCATCCCTACCTTGAGATATTGAGCTTGATGATAGGGTCTAGAAATGTAATTTGTGCTAATTGTTGATATCTACACAATGTTCTAGCTTTCAGATTTTTATGAGTAACATATCCTCTGTAAACACATAGTGCCACAATTTGCAAAAATTCAATTAATCATTCAGGATGAAGTTTTTGTCACTGGTTCTAGAAACAAAAATTGAGTGGATGTTATCTATCTTCAAGATGATATATGATATGTAGTGTATTGCTCATAATATAAGCTATTACAACTGATATTTTAATGTATATTCCCAAAATAGTATGGTATGTACTTGTACATTTACTACACAAGTGTTAAGATTGCCACATACTTAGCCAACATTTATTTGAGACCTGAAATAATTTGATTTGAGGGCTACAAATTAATTTACAGCCAAAAAAATAAGTCTGACCCACAGGTACTTGTAAAAATAGATAGCCTGACCCGTGACTCGTTAGTGATCCGTGGGAAACGGGTACCTGACCTGCGGGTCACTAAACCCACGGGTTTTCCCACGGATCAAAAACCCACAGGTACCTGTTGAAGACCCTGACTCGTGAAGGTCTTTAGTTGTGGTTATACCGAAGTTTAAGCATTTTAGTGCCGTCATCCCTTCCGACACCTTCGCTACCCTCCAGAATTGAGTTACCTGGCATGTCTGGCCTCGCCTTACCATTAGTGCATGCTGCTGCTTCCACCAAAGCTCCTCGTCAACCAAGACACCCCAAGAAACGTGCCGCAGCCTCTGATTTGATGGTGTGCAAACCCAGTGATACACCGGTAATACGCCGTGCGAAAATTCTCACGTTTTAAGTATCAATATTGCGACTACGAGTGCCGATATTGTATCTTTTAAGGGGAATATAAGGACTGTAGTGAGCCCTGAG
>ML179097.1:13914-26129 GCA_004369135.1 Dendrothele bispora CBS 962.96 | reverse complement strand
GGCTGGGCATGGACATACCGGGTGGGGGCACTTCCCAAGCTAATATCGAGGGGTCAGATAGCTTTATATGCCGGTTCGGAGACCACCGGCAAAAGCGGCACTGAGCAAAAATTTGATGCAAACACGGCAGACATAAGCAATTTGTTTTTGGACGGTTTTTTGTGGCCACAGTGGCTGATAAAGCCTATTTCCTGATATAGATAGGATAAGATTAAGGGCTCTCTAGTAATTTTGTGCGGGTTGATCAGCTGATCACATATTTTTGGTCCATTTTTGGACAGTAGCTGTGGCTGAATGGAAAAATGCAAAAAACTCGCCGGGAGTCGGCGATGAAAACACAAAAAATTATGTAAGCAGGTGTATAGGGGTATTTTTAGGTGAGGAATCCGAATTTCCAATCAGTTTAGTCATATCTCTCACGGTTAGTGAGATATTGGCAAATTACTGTTCATACAGGCAGATGTACTTTTTTCCCAGGGTGCAAATGAGGATTGAAAAATCATGTAAGCAGGTGTATGGGGGTATTTTTGGGTGAGGAATCCGAATTTCCAATCAGTTGAGTCATATCTCTCACGGTTAGTGAGATATTGGCAAATTACTGCTCAAAGAGGCAGATCTACTTTTTTCCCAGGCTGCAAATGAGGATTGAAAAATCATGTAAGCAGGTGTATGGGGGTATTTTTGGGTGAGGAATCCGAATTTCCAATCAGTTGAGTCATATCTCTCACGGTTAGTGAGATATTGGCAAATTACTGCTCAAAGAGGCAGATCTACTTTTTTCCCAGGCTGCAAATGAGGATTAAAAATTTATGTAAGCAGGTTCCTAGGGGTATTTTTGGGTGAGGAATCCGAATTTTGAGCCAGTTTAGTCATATCTTCCACAGTTAGTGAGATATTAACAAATTATTGCTCAAAAAGGCAGAAAGATGTGCTTTTTTCCCCTAGGGTGCAAAATGAGGATTGAAAATTTATGTAATCAGGTTCCTAGGGGTGTTTTTGGGTGAGAAACTCGAATTTTGGACCAGGTAAGTTATATCTCTCACAGTTAGTGAGATATTAATAAATTACTGCTCAAAAAGGCAGAAAGATGTGCTTTTTTCCCAGGGGCTCAAATGAAGATTGAGTTTTTATGTGAGGAGGTTCCTAGGGGTAGCTATGAATGAAGAATCCCAATTTTGAATTTGTTTAGTCATATCCCTCATGGTTAGTGAGATATCAACAAATTACTGCCAAATGTACTTTTTCCCTGGGGGTGCAAATGACAATTGAAAGGTTATGTAAAACGGTTTTTAGGGGTAATTTTCAGTGAGAAATCCAATTTCTTGATCGATTCATTCATATGTTTGACAGCTAGTGAGATATTCACAAATTACTGCTCAAAAGAGAGAAAGATGCACTTTTTTTCCAGGGGGTCCAAATGAGGATTGAAAATTCATGTAAGTAAGTTTCTAGGGATAACTTTGAATGAGGAGTCCGAATTTTTGATCAGTTTAGTGATGTCCCTAATGGTTAGTGAGATATTAATGAATTACTGCAGAAAGGGCAGAAAGATGTACTTTTTCCCAGGGAGTGCAAATGAAGATTGAATATTTAAGTGAGGGGGTTTCTGTGGGTAATTTTAGATGAGGGATCCGGATTTTGAATAATTTATTCATATCCCCTATGGTTAGTGAGATATCACCAAACTACTGGGTAAAAGGCAGAAAGATGTACTTTTTTTCCAGAGGGTGCAAAACAAGGATTGACAATTTATGTACGCAGATTTCTAGGGGTAATTTTGGATGAGGAACCTGAATCTTGATTAGTTTAGTGATATCTCTCATGGTTAGTGAGGTATTGACAAATTACTGCTCAAAAGGCAGGAAAGATGTACTTTTTTCCCATGGGGTGCAAATAAGAATTGAACATTTATGTAATCAGATTTCTAGGGGTAATTTTGAATAGCAAATGTGAATCTTTGATCAGTTTAGTCATATCTCTCATGGTTAGTGAGATATTCATAAATTTCTGCTCAAAAGGCAGAAAGATGCACCTTTTCCCCAGGGGTGCAAATATTGAAAATGTATTTAAGCAGATTTCTAGTAGACCCAAATTTTCAGTGGGTCCAATGAGTCACTAACCAGTTATCTTTTAGCCAAATTTTCATACATGAATGTTTGAAAGTACCCGAAAGTACATACCGGTGGGGTACCAACACACCAATATGTACATACCAGTGGTGTGTTGCCACTGTTGAAAATAAAAAAAAACATTCACTAGTGTCCACTGGATAAAGAGAATGTTTTAAAACTTTGGGAGAACTATCTCCTATTGTCTTTTGTTAATATGCCAGAAAATGGTGGAGATTGAAAAAGTAAGAAGATTCAAGGTTATATACTCCCATTATGCCATTATGCCTTTACTCCCATTATGTTTTATACTGACATGCTGTATGCTTCCATAGATATTACGGTTCAAGATCTCATCCATTGATAAACAACTAGCAAGACTTTTCAAGAGTATTTTGGATTTCTATGTCGCTTTTTCTTGTCAGACATGTTCAATAAATGGGGTCTTAAAGCATAATGGCATAATGGGAGTATATAACCTTGAATCTTCTTACTTTTTCAATCTCCACCATTTTCTGGCATATTAACAAAAGACAATAGGAGATAGTTCTCCCAAAGTTTTAAAACATTCTCTTTATCCAGTGGACACTAGTGAATGTTTTTTTTAATTTTCAACAGTGGCAACACACCACTGGTATGTACATATTGGTGTGTTGGTACCCCACCGGTATGTACTTTCGGGTACTTTCAAACATTCATGTATGAAAATTTGGACTCATTGGACCCACTGAAAATTTGGGTCACTAGAAATCTGTTTAAATACATTTTCAATATTTGCACCCCTGGGGAAAAGGTGCATCTTTCTGCCTTTTGAGCAGAAATTTGTGAATATCTCACTAACCATGAGAGATATGACTAAACTGATCAAAGATTCACATTTGCTATTCAAAATTACCCCTAGAAATCTGATTACATAAATGTTCAATTCTTATTTGCACCCCATGGGAAAAAAGTACATCTTTCCTGCCTTTTGAGCAGTAATTTGTCAATACTCACTAACCATGAGAGATATCACTAAACTAATCAAGATTCAGGTTCCTCATCCAAAATTACCCCTAGAAATCTGCGTACATAAATTGTCAATCCTTGTTTGCACCCTCTGGAAAAAAAGTACATCTTTCTGCCTTTTACCCAGTAGTTTGGTGATATCTCACTAACCATAGGGGATATGAATAAATTATTCAAAATCCGGATCCCTCATCTAAAATTACCCACAGAAACCCCCTCACTTAAATATTCAATCTTCATTTGCACTCCCTGGGAAAAAGTACATCTTTCTGCCCTTTCTGCAGTAATTCATTAATATCTCACTAACCATTAGGGACATCACTAAACTGATCAAAAATTCGGACTCCTCATTCAAAGTTATCCCTAGAAACTTACTTACATGAATTTTCAATCCTCATTTGGACCCCCTGGAAAAAAGTGCATCTTTCTCTCTTTTGAGCAGTAATTTGTGAATATCTCACTAGCTGTCAAACATATGAATGAATCAATCAAGAAATTGGATTTCTCACTGAAAATTACCCCTAAAAACCGTTTTACATAACCTTTCAATTGTCATTTGCACCCCCAGGGAAAAAGTACATTTGGCAGTAATTTGTTGATATCTCACTAACCATGAGGGATATGACTAAACAAATTCAAATTGGGATTCTTCATTCATAGCTACCCCTAGGAACCTCCTCACATAAAAACTCAATCTTCATTTGAGCCCCTGGGAAAAAAGCACATCTTTCTGCCTTTTTGAGCAGTAATTTATTAATATCTCACTAACTGTGAGAGATATAACTTACCTGGTCCAAAATTCGAGTTTCTCACCAAAAACACCCCTAGGAACCTGATTACATAAATTTTCAATCCTCATTTTGCACCCTAGGGGAAAAAAGCACATCTTTCTGCCTTTTTGAGCAATAATTTGTTAATATCTCACTAACTGTGGAAGATATGACTAAACTGGCTCAAAATTCGGATTCCTCACCCAAAAACACCCCTAGGAACCTGATTACATAAATTTTCAATCCTCATTTTGCACCCTAGGGGAAAAAAGCACATCTTTCTGCCTCTTTGAGCAATAATTTGCCAATATCTCACTAACCGTGAGAGATATGACTAAACTGACTCAAAATTCGGATTCCTCACCCAAAAATACCCCTAGAAACCTGCTTACATAAATTTTCAATCCTCATTTGCAGCCTGGGAAAAAAGTAGATCTGCCTCTTTGAGCAGTAATTTGCCAATATCTCACTAACCGTGAGAGATATGACTCAACTGATTGGAAATTCGGATTCCTCACCCAAAAATACCCCCATACACCTGCTTACATGATTTTTCAATCCTCATTTGCACTGGGAAAAAAGTACATCTGCCTGTATGAACAGTAATTTGCCAATATCTCACTAACCATGAGAGATATGACTAAACTGATTGGAAATTCGGATTCCTCACCTAAAAATACCCCTATACACCTGCTTACATAATTTTTTGTGTTTTCATCGCCGATTCCCGGCGAGTTTTTTGCATTTTTCCATTCAGCCACAGCTACTGTCCAAAAATGGACCAAAAATATGTGATCAGCTGATCAACCCGCACAAAATTACTAGAGAGCCCTTAATCTTATCTTATCTATATCAGGAAATAGGCTTTATCAGCCACTGTGGCCACAAAAACCATCCAAAAACAAGTTGCTTATGTCTGCCGTGTTTGCCGTGTTTGCATCAAATTTTTGCTCAGTGCCGCTTTTGCTGGTGGTCTCCGAACTGGCATATAAAGCTATCTGACCCCTCGATATTAGCTTGGGAAGTGCCCCACCCGGTATGTCCATGCCCAGCCAAAACCCCAGTCTGGCAAAACGCCACCGGTATGTAAAAACGGGGCGGTGGGGTACCCCACCGGTATGTCCATGTCGGTACCCCCATGGGTGGGAGAAGGAGTACAAGGAAGAGGGACAGAGGCAGCAGCAGTTTCAGACATGATGATGATGAGACAGCAGGAATAGGCAGAGGAGGATTAAACAGAGTTGATAGGGATGAAAATGGGAGTAGAGGTGAATAGAGTGTGTAGGGGACTCCAAGAGGATAACAGAGGATCCAAGAACCAGTAGAGACCACAAGAGAGCTAGTAGGCAAGGCCGGGGCCCATAACCTAATGACAATAATATATGCTCAGTTGGGTGGTAACACAACTATATTGAGAGAGAGAGAATATACCTAATGACAATAATATATGCTAGGAGTCATAGGTATAGTTAGCAATAGATATAAGTAAAAGAATGTAAACATACCTCAGTTGGGTGGTAACACAACTGAGGAAAGGAAGAAAGAAATGTCCGACGAAAGCCAACATGATTACATAACGCATCACGTGACTATCGACGTGTACAGCTACAGCTACAATATTCAACAAGAGAGTTTTCCCGATGGGGGTTCACTCATGACACGCTTACCAATGTTTTAGCCTTGGTACAGGAAGACAGGCTAACGATATTAGTAGTAGGATGACGGTTAGAAATAGAATGGATAGTTGGGGGGCAATGGTGGAACTTTAGTTTGTTCAACTTCTAGAGCACCACAGATACCGGTGTACATGCCTCATAGTGGAGTCTACTGAATGGAATGAGCGTATCCTCTGCTCTTCCATGGATTTGTTCATCTTTCTAGAACGAGCGTATCATACGCTCTTCTATCAATCATGATGCCTCACTCCCATACTATATGGTCATGCATCTTGCCTCTTGAAATCACTTGACACTTCATGACCGTCTTCTCAGACTGTGAACTGTTCATTCCCTTCTCAAAAAGCTCGTGATATATCCAGAATATGTTAGTCAGTCTCGTCACCTTGGTACAGGAAGATGGGCTAGCAAAAACAGCAGTAGAGCTGTTGACTAGTAAGGTATATGATAGAATAGAAGGTTGGGGGGCATATTGGTTTACCTGTTTATCCTACTTCTCGAGCTTTATGGACTCCGGTGCACATACTGTAGAGTGTCGGTACCTGCTCGTATACTCGCGGATTTATTCAATCATCAACTACCTTTCCCTTGATGCTACCTTCACTCTAGCTTGTGCCCAGAGGAGTCATGAAACTGGGTGACTGTTTTAATAGTAGTCCTCTCCTCATTTGAGTCCAGGCATTTGTTCATCCTTTTAGAATGAGTGATTATCCGCTCTTCTATTCAACATGATGCTACGCTTCTGCTCATAGCTATGATGAGATCTGTCCTAAAGGCTCGGGATCAAACTCGTTGGATGTTGAAGAAATGGGATTGAAAAAGTTGCTTGGCGTCCAGAACTGCCAGCGCATTGAATCAAGTTGTGCTTGGCCCTGTCAAGTCATTTGACCAAATGGTGTTCTGGACTTGTCTTCGATGTTTACACATCCACCTTTCGAAACCTCACAGCAACGAAGCTGACGAAATGAAGAGTGGAGAATAGGAGTATGGTTCGAGAAGAACGCAAAGAATCCAGCCCTGAGAAGTTAATGAGTAGAGCACACTTTCTATCTGCATTCTGCTCCACTCCTTTCGTCCAATTACGTTCTTCTAACGTCCATGATAATGGTTATTGTAAATCTATCCCCAATGTCTTGCTACTGTTTTCGCCAACATCTAATCCTACCGCTCAACTTTTCCGACATCCCCTCTGCTACTGGATATCTTTTGCATTGAAAATTGGGAAATGGCCAAAAGACACATGAAGGGATAATGAGAATGATTCAGAGTAAGAAAATTTGAAGAGTGGGGGGCGCTACT
The DNA here is from genome assembly GCA_004369135.1 of Dendrothele bispora CBS 962.96. Taxonomy (NCBI): domain Eukaryota; kingdom Fungi; phylum Basidiomycota; class Agaricomycetes; order Agaricales; genus Dendrothele; species Dendrothele bispora. The sequence goes on along the minus strand of ML179097.1, from coordinate 19,268 downwards.
AGAGTGATGTTACATCTACTATACTCTTCAAGTTTTCTCTGTCTTGCTCCGCAATAATCTATCCGATGTCCCTCGTTGTTCCTGACACTATCCAAAAAGTCTAGAAGCATTGGTCATGAAGTTCCATCTCTGAAAATGCCGTCAGTGATTCGGAACCAGAAGAAGTCGACTGAGCCTATGATGGTTGACACAGAAGAAAGCCTCATCATCATCCTTGTCCAGTTCATCTATTTTTATCTCCATTCTCTGTTCCTTCAAACAGTATCGGGTCTTTAATTGGGGGGCATAGGGGGGTATATGGTATATATCAGGGACTAGGCGGAGATGACTATCGATGCCTATCCTCTTCTGTGATATATACCTCAGGCTTAGGACTTGGATTAGGCTGAGACAGATGTCAAAGCCTATCCTCCACTGAATGCAAGTGTAAATTGCATCAACCCTTGCTTTATACCCCCCGACGCAGCATCATTGATGCTTATGCATACATTTGCCTTGGAATCATCAATTCCCTATAGGTTAAATGTTATGCTATATCTTGACCTTGAAAAGTACCCACCCACCCATCCCATTTTATTGCAACAATCAGTGAAGGCTTTCCTAGTATTGGATATATTTACCATCACTACTTACACAGGACTCTTACATTAATCGTCACTGTCTCCACTTGCTATATCGACTCACTTGTGCTGTTCTACTACTGCTCTATATTTATCACTGTGCTGTATACACATAGCCACAGTTGGCACAGCTATCTACACCACTATGTAGTCATACTGATATCACTGCCTCATCATTGCTGTATGTTTCCTATCTCGTATTATATTGGACTCAGTAGTATAAGTACTCTCTGTGTTGTACCCAGTACTGTAGAGAATCTTATCCTCGCATCTGTTGCTTGTCTCTTCTCTCACCACTGCTGCTGCTCATTTGTTGAGCCTTACTGCTGCTATAGAACTGTCGCATTAGTTGCCTAGTTCTGATAGGTTATGGGCCCCGAGCTCTAACCTTATCCACCATCGTATTATTCACATCAGTGTATGACAGACCGCGCTGATCATTATCATTCCAGACACGGTTCCCCAATATCAGGAATCCCTGCTCGAAGTCACTCTGCTTCTCAACAACCTTCTTGTATCCCATCTCATACTGGTAGCCCCAGACAGCTTAACACACCACCTCCATCGACAGCTCACTACCAACCACCATGACCCGATCTTGACTGTGCCACAGCCCCTCACGTATTTGACCTTGAACAACAAATCGACGATAACGGAACTGTGATCTTCGACAGATTTTTTGACGGCGTAAAGGACTGGGACCCTTGTGATTTACAACCTTGTCCTAACAGATATAACCTGTACCCACCTGTTATCCAACCCGAAGATCAAAGTTGGGCCGTACTTGTCAATCAATCTCAAGAAGATTTTATTAGGGGACACTTACAACGTATAGCACAACCCGTACCGCAGCAACTCACATTTCCTCCAGCTGGACTATCCGCTTCAGGTAGTCAGCCACCCAAACTTCCCAAACAACCAGCTCAGCCACTTGCTGACCTGCCTGCCGGATCCTCATCTCAGGAAGATCCATCGACATCTGTTGTCAACCCACCAAAAGAACCAACACCACCGCCACAGCCGTCCATTCATCCTTCTAGAAACCCATCTAGACAACCTACTCCAGCCCCTAGCCCACCACCATCACCACCACCAGCTACCGACAACCTGGATTCAGACGACGAAACCATGTCCAAGGCCACGAAAGCATTCGATAAAGTCACCGAGCTCAAGGCCGATGGCTCTAATTGAGGTACATGGGCAACTCGTGTGGAGCATGCCGCCGCATCTATAGGGTATTCAGATTATTTGGATGCTATACCCGCTGACAGCAAGAAACAGGAGGACGCAGACCTCTTGAACGCCATGATTGGCAGGCTACCCGATTCCATTTTCCGCAGATATCAAAAGACGAAAACCTCCTCTGCTCTCTGGACTGGTCTGAAAAACAACTACGATAAGTCCAACCCACTCACCGAAGCCTCACTCAAAAAACGCCTCTACTCCGTTAACTGCACCGACATTACGAAAGTTGATCGACATATTGACTATTTGATCTCTATCCGAGATGAACTCGAAAATCGCAGTAACACTGTAACTGACAGTCAATTCAAGAACTCCATTATATCCTCTCTTCCTGAATCTCTTTGACCGATCATTACGTCTTTAATCACCGCTAAACCGGGCGATAAACTTACCTCAGATGAACTCATTGCTGGCATTCGTGCCAAAGCCCAGGGACAATCCGCTCAGAAGAAACAGAAGCCACCTCAGGCACCCTCTATATGACCCCATCTTAGGCTGCACTTTCCATGCACCAATGCACCCTATGGGGTGGTCATTCCATGGAAATTCCTCCACCCATAAGGAATTCCTCCATTCTTTTACTTGTGTTTCCTGGAGGAATTCCATCATTTTCTCCAATTTCCTGAGAGGAATTCCCTCCACATATCTGATACAGATTCTTTTGTGCACTTAACCCTAGCTAATATCAGCACTGGTTCTGAATTGCCTCTAATTTGATTTGGGCTCTGGAACATAGAAACTATCAAATTATACTATATTATTTAGACCCTCAAACATAGAACATATTGTACCATATTATATTTACCCAGTTTTGCTATTCTCTCTTTACGTCTACCTCTAAAGACTTATCAGCATAACTTGGTAAAGTAGATATACTTAGCCTTTGACCTATACTTTGCCCATATTTTTGAACCTTTCCTTCCTGTTTTATTGTGCACAGGTGTCAGTCCAATATGTTCCCTGCCATTATTAGCCTATCCCCTTGATTACAAGGAATTCCTCCAGTCCTAGTCTATCTGCTTTATCTCAAGATATTCCATATGCCTTCCTTTCATCACAAGGAATTCTATCTCCTTCTATTTTGCTCCTCACAATGCAAGGAATTCCTCCTATCAGATTCCCATTCCCCAGATGTCAAGGAATTCCTCCTATCAGATTCCCATTCCCCAAACATCAAGGAATTCCCCCATCAGATATCCATTCCCTAGATGTTGAGGAATTCCTCCCATCAGATTTCTATTCCTCAGATGTCAGGGAATTCCTCCAAAATCTGTTTTTTTTTGTGGAGTCAAGGAATTCCTTGAATGTTTGTTCAGTTCCCTCAATGCTGAGGAATTCCTCCTAATTTTCAATTATTACCCACCACTCAAGGAATTCCTCTTGTCCGTAACAACTCTCAAGGAATTCCTTCAAGGGATAACCAGCCCCAAGGAATTCCTTCAATGGATAACCCTCCCCAAGGAATTCCTTCAATGGATAACCCTCCCCAAGGAATTCCTTCAATGGATAACCAGCCCCAAGGAATTCCTTCAAGGCATGACTGTGATTCATCCTCCTGTATATTCAGCTCAAACATACATTTTTATCAATGACTATTGTTCCTGTTTTCTTTTTAAATTTTAGTAGAATTTAAGGCTCTAACCAACTTCAATTAATTACCAATTATGGTTGATTATTGTGTTTACCAGTTACAATTAGATACTCTCGCCCTTTGTAGTTGCTTGTAATCAATTATTCAGTAATTTAATTGGAAAGGAAAGGGGTGCAGTTGGAGGTTCTGAATGTAGATTTTTTTCATTGAGAAAAAGCTCAAATCTTTCATCCCTCATTACTTGATAATGAGGACTACTTAGTCCAAATCAGTCACCCTGCTTCTGAGCATAGCCTCACTTGCAAAGGCTAAAACTTCATGATTTATCCAGTTGTTCTTCACACAACACTCTCATTTCCTTCTACCTCAACACTGAGGATCTGCACAAGGAACATTGTATTCAAGTTTCACCAGTTCTGATATTTGCATCCATACAATAATATTGTTTGAGGTACTGTATCTGTCTTCCATACATTATCAAAACAAATATCAGGGGAAAATAGCTATGGAATAGCAAATGATTTGCAGATGACAACTATTTACATTGATAAGAATGTAGTAACCTATCAAAAGCATAATCATAACAGTTTGTTCAAAACAAAAGAATAAAACCAGATGTTTGATGTGTCATTTTTTTTTGGGTTGATGTGATTGTCTCGATGTTTAATCCTTCAGAAGTTAACAATCTTCATAACAGTTCATTCAAAACAAAAGAAAAAAGCCAGATGTCCGATATGTTCTTTTTTTTTGGGGTTGAGGTGATTGTCTCCATCAAGAAATCCACCCTCCTGCATTTAATCATGCCACTCCATTTGCCCATGCTGGAGTGGCTGGACCACTCCCCCAACACTTGCTGCCACTGACACACTATCCCTTGACTTCTCCAGCATCGATCCATCTGAGTGAAACTACGAAATTTTGGCATGATTCTTGACCCATCAGCAGCAGTTGACACTGATACCCAAAACACTCTTGAACAGCATTCTACTAGTTTCGCGTAGAACAGATACCCAAAACTTGCTCAACGACTACTGGCACTCAGCAATTTCCATTCTGTTTCTACTCTGACCATATCACTGCTGATCCCCAGTGAAAAGTCTGTTGCAACAGGATTTTCAGAAGTTCCCGTTATGGCCCGTTTTCGCTCTTTCTCGCACGAAAATCCGGACTGCTCAACGGGCGAGATCGAGCAAAAACGAGCCATATTGTAGTGTTTTTGAGGATCCCGTTTTTGCCATAACACTTATTGTATCAGTTTACTGCTCATTACCGCTCGTTTTCGCCATATGGATTACAAAAATGACATTTTATTTTAGGCTCGTAGATTTAGATACATATATTGATACACTAACTATAAACTACAATATGAGAACCCATAGTGCACCTTGATACTGACAGTAAGCCAGCCTACGGAAAAGTGAGTCAACTATGAGATTTTTGCGACAACAATATTATATACCACTTGCATACCTTTCTTTATCCAGATTGTGACTCTGGTCGTTCAAATAAACATAAGCGAGCAGAAAGGCAACATACAAAGGTCTGATGGTGTACATATACCTAAAAAGTAGGACTGTACACGAGTGGTATGTGTCTCTGAGTAATTATATATATGTGTGTCATGTGTGAGTGTATGCATTGAAAAAAGGAGACAGGACATACCAAACCAGGAGAAAAGTCGGCACTCCCACACACACACATGAAATTCGAACTTTACGAAGGCAGCGTCACCAGAAGGCACCTGAAAAATAGAATAAGTCACTATATGCATGTTGTGTATGAGTATACATGTCCGTTATACTCTTGAGCAATTGAAAAAATCTATATGCGTGTCAATGTCTGCATGAGTATATCCAAAAACAAAGGCACAACACATACCACATGGATCAAAACCAGTC
>ML179097.1:0-13904 GCA_004369135.1 Dendrothele bispora CBS 962.96 | reverse complement strand
TGAGTAACTATATGTGTGTCATGTGTGAGTGTATGCATTGAAAAAAGGAGACACGACATACCAAACCAGGAGAAAAGTCGGCACTCGCATACACACATGAAATTCGGACTTTACGAAGACAGCGTCACAAGAAGGCACCTGAAAAATAGAATAAGTCACTATATGCATGTTGTGTATGAGTATACATGTCCGTTATACTCTTGAGAAATTGAAAAAATCTATATGCGTGTCAATGTCTGCATGAGTATATCCAAAAACAAAGGCACAACACATACCACATGGATCAAAACCAGTCGGAGAAGCAAGTTGGGACTCAGAAGCCTGATAAGGCCTCATGTATACACACATGAACCTTTTGGAACTCTAGACCTTGAGAGATGTAACATCTCTTTTGCAGTTTCTCTATCGACTGGATCACACCTTTGGAAAGTCAGTCAACACCTCCACCTCGAGACACATACTTACGAAAAAGTGGGAATGTTGTCAACCAAAGTTCTAAATCTCATTGATACGGTGTTATCCAGACAGTGCGAGCAGGGCCCAAACGTAGTGGTCACTGGTAAGAATGAAAGTTGTAGACGCGACCAGGTGTCACATAACACACAATCCCACATGTTGTGACTGAAATCCACATCTCCTTGCTCAGCCTCCAGACTCCGATGTCCTTCAAGCCCAGTCTGTCGTTCGTACAGAATGCTTCGACTACTTTTTCATTTGTTTCGCCTTTCTCTGAAGCTCAAAAACTTTTTGTGACAGCTTCAGGTACACTTTAAGTCACTCTTGTGAGGCCCTCTTCTTCAATTTCGATTAATTTTTCGGACACTACAAACACACGAAATCTCACATCTCATAACAATCAAGCTGCCTAGTGAGTCTTATTTTACCCTTTATCCCGAGCTCGTTGATATATGTGTAAACAAAGCATCCCAAGAGGAAGGAATAGCGTCTGGGTTTGACATCAAACAAGAGAGATCCGTCCGGACCCAGCCAACTTCACGTGATGAACCGCGCCGAGACCAAAGCCGAGTTATGCCGATGCAGCGATGATCTCATTTTTAATCCTTGATCTTCTTGTTGAAAGAACGCCTCTTAAAGATGTACAAGACATGATCTATTTTTCCGGATGAAACATCGTATATGTACATGATATCTGTACTATCAAAGGAAAACATTTGCAGGTAACATATCAAATGATCTCTTTGCCTCATCTGTCCGCATTTGCTGTGTAGGCTGCATCATTCGAGATGCGGTACCCTGAGGGGTCGGAGGGGTCGTTCTTTTTTTGTTTTTCCTCCGTGTATTTGGGACTTTTTGTTGAAATCCCAAAGGTGGCCAAATGACAATGTTATCAAGTGGTATTTGCAACCCCTGCTGCTCCTCCCTGGACACCCGAATGCTGCGAAGACATTCTTCGGAAAATGGATGGATCATCCAAGCAGTCGGATGGCACTGATTGAAATGTTCTTTTGCATTATATGACCATATCATAGCTTCACATGGGTCCAGCGAACACTTCAAAGGTACATTCGTGCTCCACAGCTTTCTTGCTCTCTTTGAAGGTTTCGAGCGATTTTTAATCATCTTGATATTGAACTTGTGCACTAGTGGACACGTCAATTCCGCTGTAACAAGATTTCCTGACAACTGACATTTGCCTTTACTTGTAGGACTGGCGCAAAACCCGCACAGAGATTCACCAATCGCAACCTGGTAATGCAAGTTTTGGAGGGACACATACTTACCAAATTTCATAACTCAAGTTATTTACCTTCACAGAGAATTCTTGCTTTTCAGCACCACGTAAAGTTTGTATTATATGTCCACCAACATGGTCTTGAAGTTGCTCGACCTTCACTGACACATTGCAGACAATGCATGATAGAGTCTTTTTTAGCAATCGAGTAATGCGAGTCGGCTTAATGATATTGAGTATCGTATATTCAATCAATTTGAAATATTGTGAAGAACTTACGAGCTAGGTTTGTTGAGTAGGGAAATCCTATTGTCGATGAAAGAACTTTTCCAATGGTGAGTACGTCTCTTTTCCCAGAAATAGGAGATTGATGAAGCCTTTGAAATGACTCGGTCCAGAGCTCAAGCATACTTTTGTTACTGAGCGTCCAAGTAGAGGTAAGACTGGAATTGAGTTTATAGGACTCGATAAATGACAATACATAGTCAATCAATGATTCTTTTGCTCGTTGACATGCAGGGACAACGAGCCAGCCAGGAATTGACTGGATCCGTAAGTTGGTCATCTTTTCTGCAGATTTCAGCCCCGGATTCTTAGCTTTCAGCGTTGCAAATGCAGCATAGGAACCGTTCCAAGCCCAATGGAGATGATTGGTAAAATCTCAAAATGGTAGGAGGGAGAGAATCTGACCCATAACCTCATATTTGGAAGACTCGAGGGACAGTTTGTCGAGCGGAATGGAATTATGGAAGGTTGTCTTCGATCCAGAATTTTGAGTGAGGTTATTTGTGCAATCACGAGGGAAAGGTCCTCTCCACTGGTAACAAGCGTTGCGAAGAGATCCCCAAGTTGGAATAGATGAGAAGAGTTAGGTATGTTCTTCATCAGGAAAAAATAATTTGCTACGGCAGGGACCACTCAAAATATCTGGAGCTATCTATATTACTGCCAAGCTTTGGAGCCTCTTGGGCAACTACGTAGCACTGGTATCAATGGGGTGCTGATATGTAGACTAGGCGTAGGCTTGGTTAAGCTGCACAGCTTTTATATAGCCCAAGTATTAACAGCTATTAATTGTGTAGCACTCAGTATCACTCAGGATCAATAATACTATTGACAACAAATCCAGTAAAAAATGCATGATTGCTTACTATAGTATCTCTTCCAACTGCAACTGCCATTGATTGTGCCTACAAACGAGCCTGCAGAGTCAAAAATGCCTAAACACAATAAATACAGGCACGTGACCAGATTATCAAGCTCGCAATCAAAATTCTTTTTAAGTCCCACTGTCATTATGAACGGTGAACTTTGCAGCAGCTTTTCCTCAACAACAACACGGTAGAAAAATTCAAAAATGCGTACTTAGTAAGAATTAGTATAGAACTAATCTCCAGATTACTCCTTTTCATGTGCATTTGTGTTTCCGTACTTACCCAGTATAGTAGTAACTATATAAGTAGTCCGTATAAGTGTACTTACTTAAGTCAGGAGACTCTTTTGCACAATCTTGGTCTACTCTCAAAAGGTAATTAAAAAAAGTATGAGGGAATAGGCTATCTCGAGCCTAAGTTCTACAGCGCTGAGGTCTTCACTATGTAACTCGGGAGTCGGACTCCGACGAGTGATGATCGGCAATTGTATCACATGACTGAATGTTTTAATTTGTTTGCCGATTTGCCACGTCTCTTGTCTTCCTTCCTCCATCATCTTCGCTGCCCAATACCCTGGACCTCATCAACAAATCTCAAGTTTCTTTTGAAGGTATGTTGTTTTATTCTCTCTTTTTGGATTTCGGCTCATCCATTTTTGACCTTGTCTAGCTGAAGAGATTTGCATAGGTGTGTGAGTGCCTAGCTGAAGAGTTCGGACAAGGTGTGTGCGTGAGTACGGTGAGTTCTTTTTTTTGCTTCTTTGTAAGTGTCTCACTGATAATAGATGCAACAGCCCAATTATGACAAGTAGAGGTGCCAAGGAAGGGTGAGGGGACAATGGTAGTCATGAGACCTGACTCGGTTTGGAGCGGCGAAGTTTTTTTTAGTTGTAGTTTCTAGTTATAGAAATATCTTCACATGTAATAAGTATGCATAATATATTGTTTTATCTGCATTTTTCGTTATAAATCTTTGAGAATTTTGATATTTAAGCTCTAGCATCTACCTAATTTCCATAAGCTATGCAAGACATAGGCCTGAATACTGGTAGATACATAAATACCGCAATTAATACAGAGGGCTACATAGCACTCCATAGCCCCTTCATATTACTCAATAGCGCCTGATAAAGGGGACGTTCCTACACAACTATTATTGCTACTGGGGCTATGACATGCTCTGTAGATACTTCGATTTTTTCCTGATGTTTCGAGATAAGGAATGTCTGGAAACACTGGTTTGAATATGTACAAAGACCCTGCATGATTCGCATTCTACGGTCATGACTGCTTCCACTGCCGATGTCCCCGGTAGTATCAAATGCAATCCTGATTGCGCTGACTTTTGGATGTATTTTTCCGTCGACTTCAAAAAAGATCAAGCGTTGAACTGGCGTAAGTCTCGGTGGAGGCCTCTTCTTCTTCGTCTTCGAGGATCTCCTTCACATCAAATTCTAGAAGGCTTTTGATTGCTTGGAAGTCCCCATTTGTGATTATTTCTACCAAACTGTCATCAGCAACTGGATATTATATAGTATATAAATATCCCAGTCGTTTTTTGTGCACAGGTCTATCAATAAATATTTTCAAGACTGCTGGTGACTATTTGTAGGCTTTCCCTAATCAGATCTTTAATTTAAACCTCTAAGTGTAGAAATTGAATTGTTGATTCTGGAGGTATGTTGCAAAAAATCTGCTTTTGGTGTTTTTTTTTTTAGATTTTTTATCCATAGATCTCTCAATAAATTTTTTGGTAACTACTGGAGGTTATGTGTATGCTCTTCTCAATCAAGCCTTTAATTTGAGCTTCCAAATTTAGAAATTGAATGGTTGGTTATGGAGATATGGACATGTTTCTGTTTTTTTAGAGTCCATACCAATGTATGTTTTGGTTCCTCCAAATTTTGAACTCTTTTTCACACACAGAATACATTAGAAATGGTATTAAATATAACAATAGGAGGGCTGTCAAACAGAGCACAAGTAGGTATTAATATGGGCCAAGTGTGCGCGAATCTTTTCCAAGCCTGTGACAACTTACAAGAGTCGAACGGTCGCATCGACTTCAGGGCACACGGAATAATCACATGATTGCATCCTTCTCCTTTCGACCACCATCATCTCCCGAGAACAGGTGTGGGGTCGTCTGGTGACCTCGATGACATAGTCTGGCGACAACGATGAGTCCAGCAAGTCTGAAGACAACGACTACCAGATACCCGGTCACCAACCTTCTACTCCTGAAACCTTGTCGTTGCTAGAAGCCGTCCTCTCCCTCATTCTCATTCTCTTCCTCTCAGTCTTCTTTTACCGTGCGGGTGGTGTACACTGACCCTACGACTTGACCGAGTCCGCATTGGTGACTACATACAAGAACAATGTGAAGGACATGGAAAGGGAGGATTTTATAGTTTTTAGTGTGAAACAGACATGTGTTTGGACGAGGTTTACGGATTTTCAAGTGCCGGAAAGGATGCCTCCATGAGGGGGGATGTTCGTGTGCGTTCTTCTGGATTCAATTGGTGAGTACTCAGTACTATCCATGTTGTGTCAGCTTAGAACTATGCCACGTTACGTGTCAAGAACGATACGATCACGTGGACATTCCGCACGCAACTTTACCTTTCGACCACCATCATCTCCCCATGTCCCGAGGCACCACTCGCAGTCATCCTGTGGGCAACACTGCTAGAGGTGATGTTCGGGATGCTCATTTCCATGGCCATGGTTCACTAACCCACTCCACTCAATCCCCATGCCTCCAACATCAGACTAGAGTGGGACATGAGTGCACTTGCGAGTTACTTGCACAAGTTTTCTGCAAGTATTGAGTTCAAAAAATCAATACTCACACTCATCAAATACTTGCACAATACTTGCAAGTAGTGAAAAAACTCGTGAGTTTTTGCAAGTTTTTGCAAGTACTTGCGAGTTTTTAATCCCAAAATTTATACTTGCACTTGTGGAAATTTTATTTAAGAGTACTTGCTACTTGCGAGTGTGAGTTTCCCATGAGTTTCCCATGAGTGTACTTGTGGGTACCCGCAAGTATTTGCAACTCGTGTCTCACTCTGCATCAGATGACCGAAACCGTGTTTAACATCAACAAGACGCCCAGGAACAGCTTCAACAATCTACGAGAACCCTCAAGAAATGGTACCGATCATATCTTGCGATTGCGAACACGTTAAAGAAGCATGAGTTATCAGATCAAGGAAAGGGCATTTGGCATATGCATATATGCGCACATTACTGACTTGTATCTTGCAATTGTGAACACATTAAACAAGTATAGGTTGTCGGGTCAAGGAAAGTACGTTGACATCTGCATATATGCACACATCACTAACTTGTATGCAGTGACAACAAGGCTCCGGAGCAGACGGCTTGTGCTTCCCTATCGCTTCCGCTTTTCTTGTGTTTCTCCCATCCTGCCTTCACCCTACATAATTAATACCCGCATTTCTCTCTGTCGCACTAAACAGGCCGTTGTGATGTTGATGTTCCAGACGCTAATGCAGAATAGTACGTCTTTGAGGTAAAATTTTGGGAAACCCCATCTGTTTTTCTTAGCCGTTCTCTGTTCAAGTCTTTGCTGTCTCCTTTACTTACAACAGAAACATCGGTTCCAAGAAAACTAGAAGAAGTTAGGGGCAGGCTCCTGACTATGGATGTGCAGCTGGGACACATTGGTATGTACATTATGAAAAAGACATTGGGTATAAGTATCTACAAAAAAAGAATCTGAGTCATATCGAGTGCTTATTGTAAGGAGAACACGTCGACGGCGACGCGTTGCGCGACGTAAATGGTGGTGGTTTGGGATACATCACTATAGTCTATGTCAGAGCCTTTGGCATTGGCCACATATCAGCATGTCTACTGAATAGACACCCCCCTCCCCCCCCCCGGTGAGACCATGTCAGAATTGGTTAAATCTGCGTCCTCGTGACATTTCCACATATCTTGGTCATGACTAAATCTAGTCCGAGGAGAAGATGCTCATCTCATTACTCAATCAATCCTTGTGCTTTGAACTCTGTGGTCTTACTTCTACTTACCTGTGTCCACATCATTGTCTTGTATAGGAACTATGAATTGCCGGAGAAAGCATGAAGCTTGATGTATACAATATACATTTGTCTAGCAGATAGTATACAGAATATTTGATGACCTATTTTCAGGGTTGCTAGTAGAGGTGAACTTAGATCCATTCTTACTCCTTGGGTGTATTCAAGACACTCTTATCAAGCATCTGAGGGAGAAGTTGTGCTGGTACCCACTAAGGGCTCTGAGAGCTGGATGACACAATAGTTTGTTAAACAGTTTGAGCTTGGACAGTTCACCTTACATTGTTAGGTTCAAATAATCAATGCCAACAAAATGCATTCCAGTTTGCTTGTTGTAGAATGAGGTAATGACCTACTGCAGTTTGTCAAGGTATGCCAGCTTTCATCACTGCTCATCTTGTACTTGGGACATTAGTTTGTACAGTTGTATTGTTTGACAAAATTCTTGACATGATAGAGGTCTCATACAGTGGTAGATACCCATGCTGAAATGACTGAGATTTCTGGCTCTATTATGTACATCCTTTGAAAAATTTGATTTCTTGCTCTATTATATAGAGCTTCACAACTCATCATTGCTACTATTCAAAGGTTACATATACTTTAATGTGGCAGATTATAGTCAATACAGATAGATGGTCTGCATGGCTTGATCCTTGCTTGATTCATTCCCAACTCATCATCACTATTATTCAGAGAATATACTGTGGCAAATCATAGTCAATGCAGATGGTCTGCATAGCTGGAACATTGGATGATTCCCAACTCATCATCACTACTGTTCAAAGAATACATATACTTCAATGTGGCAAATCATAGTCAATACAGACAGATGGTCTGCATAGCTTGCTCCTTGCTTGATCCATTCTCAACTCATCATCACTACTATTCAAAGAATATACATACTTTACTGTGGCACATCATAGTCAATGCTGATGGGCTGCATAGCGGGAACATTGGATCATTCCCAACTCATTTTCACTACTATTCAAAGAATACATGTACTTTACTGCACCAAATCATAGTCAATACAGATAGATGGTCTGCAGACTCGCTGGATCTTTGGTTCATTACCAACTCATCATCACTACTACTCAAAGAATACATATACTCTACTGTTCTACTGTGGCAAATCAGAAGCAATGCAGCCAGTCTGCATAGCTGGATCCTTGGTTCATTACCAACTCATCATCACTACTACTCAAAGAATACATATACTGTACTGTTCTACTGTGGCAAATCATAGTCAATGCAGCCAGTCTGCATAGCTGGATCCTTGGTTCATTCTCTACTCATCTTGAGTCTCATCATCACTACTACTCAAAAAAATACATGTACTTCACTGTAGCAAATCATAGTCAATACAGATGGATAATCTGCATAACTGGATCCTTGATTCATTCTCTACCTACTTCTTGAGAGTGATAGAGCACCTAGGGAATTCCTTGAGAGTGATAGAACACCCAAGGAATTCCTTGGGACTGAGAGAACAGCCAGGGAATTCCTTGGGACTGATGGAACACCCAGGGAATTCCTTGGGACTGATAGAACCCCCAGGGAATTCCTTGGGAATGATACGAAACCTAAGGAATTCCTTGAGCCAGATAGAATTCCATAGAGTCTGGAGGAATTCCTTCAGCCAGATAAAATTCCAGACTCTGAAGGAATTCCTTGAACCAGATAGCATTCCATAGACTTTGAAGGAATACCTTGAGCCAGATAGCATTCCATAGAATTGGAAGGAATTCCTTGAACTAGATAGCATTCCATAGACTCTGAAGGAATTCCCTGGAGCCAAGTATTATTCCATTAACTCTGAAGGAATTCCTTGAGCCAAGATTCCATTAACTTTGAAGAAATTCCTTGAGCCAAGTGGCATTCCATTAATGCTGGAGGAATTCCTTGAGTTGGACAATTGTTTGTTCACTGTGAATTGGGCTAAGTCTTTGAGAGGAGCTGAGGAGCCCAAGATTTATTGATAGCATTATACTGTTGGAATGACATTAAAATATTAGTTTACTGGGAATTAAGAGGACTTGACCTTACCAAAGTTTTTTTGTGTAGTCAGCTTTGTCATTTTTGGGAAAATAGTTTGCCAGGTTTCAACTTGCTTTCTACTAAGGTGAATGGATATTTGGCTTGACCTGGTATGTGCTGCATGGAGTGATGATCCACTATGTCGGAAATCATTGTAATAACTGCATCTGCTAGATTATTATTTTCTGTATAGTGTGAAGATGTGCATTGAGATATGTTTTGTAGCTAACCACAGCAGAGGTGTATTGGATTGTTCAATTGACTGAATGAGAATAGAGGGCCTGATTTTTATTCCCAAGTGTCTATGAGACTATGTGATCCATTCTTATTGCTTACAACTATTCTGTTTGGACAATTCAGTTTGAATATGTGGAAAGGCATGAAGGAATTCCTCTCTGCAAATTGAAGCAAATGATGGAATTCCTCCCAGGAAATTGGTAAAAATGATGGAATTCCTCTGGGAAACACAAGTTAAACGATGGAGGAATTCCTTATGGGTGGAGGAATTTCCATGGAATGACCACCCCATAGGGTGCATTGGTGCGTGGAAAGTGCAGCCTAAGAAGGGGTCATATAGAGGGTGCCTGAGGTGAATATGAAGCTTGTACACAAATATCCATCATTTCTGCTCAATTTGAGGGTATTTTTTAGTGTAGTCACAAAATTTTTTTCCAGCCCCATTGGGAACCCCCCCCTCCCTACATCAGGTCCAGGGTCGCCGATCCGCCAGGCCCTTGTGGTAGGACGAAGGCTACTGTACTATTACGACCCGATGACCAGTCACACATCACACCCCTCTGCTGTACTTTGACTTTTCGAAACCTGTCACCAGTCACAAGGGCCTCCGAACCATTGTGACATGCAAATTTTCGAGCAAATTTTAGGGAAAACTTAAATTTTTAGTGCCTGCAGCGCATTTCTGTTATTTATAGATAATTTCAATGGGTTTTCGAGTCCAAATTTATATATTTTTGACCTTAGTTCAGGTGCTGTCACGCACTCAAAAAGGTTCTGAACTGGATAAATGGCGAAGTTTTGGTGTCACAGGTAGGGCTCCTACTGGATCGGATGATCCGGCAATCATCCGCCGATTGAAGCTTGGATTCGGATGGCGGATGGGCACTCTGGATGCTCTCCAACCAACGGATTTCTATCCGACAATCCAAGGATGAATGGTGGATGGGATGGGGCGTGAGAACCTACCAAATAGGGATAATATCAGTGACTCTCGGGCCTTCCAAAGGTCCTGTACACTCTGGCAATTAATTAATTAATGTAGAAAATTGCTCGCGACTTGCAAATTGTTGCCGATGCTGCCTTCTTGGACTGGCTAGAGCGTGGGAAACAGCTGTACAATGGTGCCGAGAGTATCTTAGGTTGCAATCATGTATGTATTTAGGTATTTTTAAGTACAAAGAGCTTTTAAATCATAAATGTAGCTAAAGATGAGACCAAAAGCGCATAAAAATGTGGTTTGGTGTCGGTCTCTGTCAGGTTTGGCAGACTGGCACTGAATCCGACGGATTGCCGGATGATCCGTCGGATACCATCTGCCGATGCGGATTGGGCTCAGAACAACCCACCATCCGAGCGGATGCCATCCGAATTCGATCCAATCTGATCCGCTAGGAGCCCTAGTCACAGATCACACCCGCTGAACATCAGGTCGTAATAGTACAGTATTTGGTATACTTTTAATGCACTTTTGATCCTTGGGGGGCTTAGACTATATAGTTGGAGCCTCCGTTGTTGTAACTATTAACTATCATTAAAATTCTTAGGGGTTTACACTATGTAGAGTTTGTTCATGTAACAACTACAGTATTTTTTCAATATAATGTTTGCTTCTTCTAATCTTGTGTAATCACTAGCTAAGGGTCTTATACTAATACCATGGCATTGGTTGGATTTTCTGCTATTCCATACTTTTCAAAGGTAGTCCTGGCTAATCAAAAAAGGACTAAATAATTCCGGGGTAATTGAAGAAATCCAGCAGTTTGGGAAAATTACTGGGGATTACCTGAAATTGGTGACTATTTCCATATTTCCTAAGTATTACGTGCTAATCCCTAAATAGGGTTTTTCCTGATGAGGGCAGTTCAACATTGACAACAAGGTCGCGTCGTGTTCTTGGTCATGGGTACGTTGTTTGGCAATGACTTGGATCAATTTGGTCGATGGCCGAAAGTTGCCCCAGTGCAGGAGATACAGCCGATAGCCCTATAAACTATATCTAGTACTTACTTATAGTAGTGCCATTGGGTAAAGATTGTACACCTGGCAAAGAGCTACTCTTACACGACGTTAATTCATAGAAATGTACCATTATCCGAAGTCTGTCAATTTCGGCCGACGGCGTGCTCCTAAGCAAAATAAATTCACCAAGAAAGAACTCTCAAATTCCGGTCACATACACACTAATATGCATCGTCTGTCCGGATAGTACTCGAGGCTAAATTCCTGTGACCTTCTGGTGTATCATCAACTTCATGACGGCGATCCACATGTTTCATACCCGGTATAAACCGTCTGCTGAGTACCGATCTACAGCTTATATTTGTGCATGTGATCTTCGATAATCTTTATATGGCAGGAAGAACGGCCTCACAAGAAATTAGGTGACCCAGCACTTCCTCGATCCGCCAGGTCCTTGGTTCTTTCACTACGCTCTTACTAAACTTCGGATCCAAGTGATCCCATGTTATACTCAGATATTGGGGTCCCGATAACTTCTCTCGGACCACTGCTCCGGTTAATAAACTCCCCTATTCTTCCTCTTCCCGCCGTGGTAATCTTACTGGATAGCTACTGGATAGCTCACATCCCTCCACTATATCCCCTCTAGGCCTATGCTCATCATTATAATCCAGTTGATCAAAATCAACTTGGAGTCATTGGTACTCGGAGAACTCCGAGATGAGTAGTTCAAGTTCTCCTAATATAGGGCACAGAGTGGGATATTCCGAGTCATGAAGGCTAGATTGAACTCAAGCAACTATGAAATATGAACGTTTCACGACGTTGAATTCTATCTGAATACATCTTAAGCTATCTTTTTTAGCAGTAAGTGATCGTGCATCATGGGGGGCTTCCCCTGATAAAGCAAAAATGACATGCCAAGTTGAACTAAAGATTATAACTAAGTACATAAGTACTGAGAATAGTACCGTTTTTTGATCTTATGATTGACAACATGCGTAAAGAAACGTGGTTATTCGTTAATCTAAGTAACTCCTTAAAATGGCGTACTGGTACAAATCACGCAGCACAACTAGCCCGATCATGGGGACGGCGAAATTAGGTGGAAATAGTGGATGTAAGTATCGTATCGTCCCAGAGGTATATATGGATTCTACTATATCGTCGATGACTCGGATGAGAACGTTAATAATGAGTGACTTGGACCGATCAACATAGGTATTTAGGCAGGCAGGCAAATTGCTCGCCAAGTCTTTTTTTTTTCTCCAACCAAGGACTATGTGTTTTTTTTACGTGAATAGTCTTTCGGAATACTAATACCTCCGGTGTGGACTCGGAGTAGTAGTAAGTTCAAAGTCAATCATCATGATGCACATATGCATCTGTCGTATTGTTTATACTTGCCACTAGCTTCACTAAAGGTTGTCTTGTCCCAAAATACTGGTAGGTATAGGTGTTTTTGGTTAAGGTCCATCAGTACTCATGATCCGATTCTAGTAGGTAACTGGTGCCTATAGCATATAATGACATATGCCACATAACACTTACATGCGTTATGATGGGTAGTGGCAGGAGGGCGTCATGAGGCATTTATGAGGATGAAAAATAAGTAGTACGATCGTTCCTTCAAACTAGGTTAATAGGTACTTAATCTCACCATTGCGGTTTTTGTCTTGTTTTTTTTTTCTGAAGCCAGCCTTGTGTCAGAGTTGACCAAAAGGGAGTGATCTTCACTAAGAGTCAAGTTTTCAAGAATCAGATACGCGCGAGTTCCTCGAGTAACTTGAAGTAAGTAATGGAACTCTGGACTCGGAGAGATCCATAAAACCCAAAAAATATTTTAGAAGAGAGTTTAATGATGTAAAATCTACTTATGCACTCGTTGAGATGTCTTTGAAGCAGCCTCGGGGTGATGGAGAGATGAAAAATAAGTGAAGTAAGTAGTACGATTGTTCGTTTAAACTAGGTAAATAGGTACTTAATCTCATCTGATCATTTCGGTTTTTTTGTTGAAGCCAGCCTTGACTCAGAGTTGACCAAAAGGAAGTGATCTTCACTTTCAAGAATCAGATACGCGCGACTTCCTCATGTAAAGTAAATAAGTAAGTAATGGAACTCTGGACTCGGAGAGGGATAATTCTATTCAGCAACCCCTCTAGCACCGTCAACCCCGGGCTGCCTATTTAGCAGCCCCCATAGCTTCCGGCCATCAATCCGGACCTCGCCGCAAAAACACGGGCACGTGACCAGATTCTCAAGCCCACGCGCGCCCAAAATCTTTCTGAAGTCCCGCCGCTCGAATCTTACCGCTGCCTGTTCTCAGCGACAACACGGTAAAAAAATTTGTAAATTTATACAAAGCTAGATTGAATAGTAGCCATTATGTCTATATAGTAAATTTTAAAAGAGAACTCTACCTACAATTGTGGTACATGTATTTAGGGATGGTACCAAACAATTATTTAATTGCTGTGACCCGCCACTTGCAAATCTTTTCAGGCAAAGATAGAATGGAAAAAGATGAAGACTTGCTTTCTAATTTGTCTTTTCCAGAAGATATTTGACCGTATTTGCATCGCGAAATTTGACACTTATTTTAAGTATTCATTGAAACACTGCCAGTGAAATTTTGTAGACTACTCAGAAATCCTGTAACGGGGGTTTCAGTAATCATTCACAAAACTGAAATCAAGAACAATACAGGCCGGGAAAATATTTACTCACTGCTCTATGCTCCATTTTACTTTTGATT
>ML179096.1:246412-258444 GCA_004369135.1 Dendrothele bispora CBS 962.96 | reverse complement strand
GAGTCCATTTCAGTCTTCTCGGTGTCCTCAGCCCTCATCTCGAATTGTGAAGCTTGAACGCATTCTCACAACGGAGGCCATTGACAAGTTTGGAGTGAGTTGGGAGCGAGGTAATTTGGGATTGGGCTGTTATATGATATCGATAAAGCCTAAACGGTGAGTTTATAAATTATCTAGATCTATTTTTTTTTCCTTTTCATTACTTTCCGTTTGGGTCCTGACTGTCTTTAACTTTACATTCCAAGGCACAGCTCGAGTTGCTTGTCAACTCTACTGAAGACGACAGCAAACAGTAAATGTTAACCTACTAGAGACGAAATCCTCTCTCTTCAAATCCCTCTACCATCTTCCCGTGACATTGACATAGCGTCTGTCACTGTGAGTTAGCTCAGTGCTGCTCAGCACTACTCACGTGTTGCGCTTTGACTTCAGGCCTTTTGTCTCATTCAGTTGACTCACGAAACAAATTATTGTTCCATGCCACCAGCTACACTCCTTTTAAAGTGCGGCCTTGTGATTTTACTCCTGCGACTTTCTTTCTGCCTGTATCATTCAAAGTGAGTATGCTGTTCTTCATTGCTCAATCATTTTTTTCAAGTTATTGATTCCGTTGTTTATAGAAATGTCTACAGCACTGTCTAACACCATCGCGATCTTTCATTCCATGCAACTCCCATTCCACGATGTCAACTCTTTTGATGTTTACCATCCGTCAGACATCCTACTCCATTTTTTGGAGCTTCCATTTAACGGCATTGACTCAGAGGAGCTTTTCTTTCTAGTTTACTGTGGCCCTCAGGTGCGTTTATTAATTCTAACCTGCCTTACGATTAAGAGACTCATATATATTAGATTATCATTCATACTCCGCGGATACGTTGTACCGTCCATGCAACAAACCTCCGGATCAAACACTACTTTTCAAACACCCCATTTTGAACGATGTAGCCAAATCTTTTTAATTCCATGTAACTGTTTGTTCCGATGTATAGTAAAAGTCTTTCCGAAATGTCTGTGTTTATAATATATCGAAAAGGAGATATTTAGCTCACAACCCCTTTGACGGTAATAAGAATATTGATTTGAGCAATTAAAGGTTGGAAACCACAGGTACCCGTATCCGCAGATACCCAGGTATCATCCTATCTGCGTGTCCGGATACCACCTGCCATACCGGCGGGTTGGATACTCCGGATACGGGTACCTGCTTAGATAATATTTGCCGGATACAGGTTTAAGTTTTCAAATTTGCATAACCCGCAGGTACGGATACGGGTAATCCGCGGATGCATCCGTGCTGAGCCCTAGTTGTCGCTTTTGGCTCTGTGTTTCGATTTGCCTTCTTTGTTGAGGGGTTATCCCAATTTTGTCGGGATGCAACATTAGGTATCGGTCCAAGCACTCGGTTGCCCCTACAAGGTGTTCCAGGGGCTCCCAAGTGTCCTCTTCGGGACCGAATCCCTTCCATCGAACAAGGAACTGAACTTTTCCTCGGGACATTCTTGAGTCCAGAATATCTTCCACTTCGTATTCCATTTCAGCATCTACTTCTATAGGTGGAGGTGGAGGTTGAACTCGGTTTGGAAGAAGGTTGGGATGGTGGGGAGTTAGTAAGTTGACATGAAATACATCGTGAATCCCGTTCATGCTCTTAGGCAGAGCTAGCTGATAGGCATGTCCCGAAACCTTTTTAGTGATCCGAAACGGTCCTAGTCTCTTGTAGTCTAGCTTTTTCATGGGTCTCTTGGTCTTAATGTTTTCGGTGTTCAACCAGACCAGTGTCCCTTCCTTCCAATCTTTTGGTTCGTCCCTTCTCTTTTTGTCAGCCTGTAATTTGGAGGCTTCGTTGGTCATCTTGATCTGTTCCTTTAAGTACTCTTGAACTTGAGTCAAATCGCGAGCGACCATCTGCGCGGCGTGATTATTGATATTACGCAGGGACAAAGTCAGCCGGGGATG
Organism: Dendrothele bispora CBS 962.96; assembly: GCA_004369135.1. Classification (NCBI taxonomy): domain Eukaryota; kingdom Fungi; phylum Basidiomycota; class Agaricomycetes; order Agaricales; genus Dendrothele; species Dendrothele bispora. The sequence goes on along the minus strand of ML179096.1, from coordinate 256,485 downwards.
ATAACCCTTGTTTGCAAAGAATGGGGTAGTGTTAATTGCTGAGTGGAGGGTATTGTTATAAGTGAACTCCGCGAGAGGAAGTAGTGCATCCCAACTATCTTGATCATAATTGACGAATAGACGGAGGTATTGTTCCAAGGTTTGGTTGGTTCTCTCCGTCTGTCCATCGGTCTCTGGATGGTAAGCCGTGGATAGATTCGACCGTATTTCTAATACTTGGCACAGAGACTTCCAGAAGGTTGACACGAAGGTGGTTCTGCGATCCGATACGATGTCCGTTGGTAGGCCATGCTTCGAGAATACGTGTTTGATAAAGTGATGTGCTAGATCTTCCGAGGTGTCAGTCTTGTTACAAGATATGAAGATCGCTTGCTTGGTTAACCGGCAAACCACGACGAGGATTGAATCGTAACCGTTCGAGGGAGGTAATCCAACAATATGGTCCATAGAGATGGAATTCCAAGGTCGTTGACCTATAGGTAGCGGTTTTAGTAATCCAAAAGGTCTCTTTCTGACGGCTTTGGCCCTAGCACACGCTTCGCAGGACCTTACATATCCCTTCACATCTTTGTGTAACTTGGGCCAATAGTAAGTCCGAGTAATGAGTTTGGTTGTGGACCGAATGCCTGGGTGACCGCGTAACTTATGGTCATGATGGGCTCGTATCACGTCTAACCGTAGATTCCCGGAATCTGGGACATACACCAGCCCATCTCGCATTAACAGTCCTCCTTCAAATGAGAATAATCCGGGGTCGGAGGAGGATGCCAATGTCTTTTTGTCCTCCCAATACGAGTCTTTCTTTGATTGCTTGATGCGGTTCATCTGTAAGTCGTCGTTGAGAATAACGTTTGCGAGTAGTTTCTCCGGAGAGATCAGGACTTTGTGGTTCTGATTGACCTGATCCTGTTGATCTTTCTTCGGATAGACGTCCGAGCGCCGAGTGAGAGCGTCCGGTTTCGCCCCCAGCCTTCCGGGTCTGTAATTGATCACGAAATCAAAGCCTGAAAGGAACTCGGACCAGCGTGCTTGTCGACGGCTCAGCTTTTTAGTCGTGGTGAAGTATTGAAGGTTATTGTGGTCGGTGAATACTTGAATTCGGTATTTTGATCCTTCGAGGTAAGACCTCCACTGTTTGAAAGCTTCGACAATGGCAAATAACTCTTTGTCGTAAATGTCGTAGTTGAGCTCGGCATTGACCATACTTCGAGCATAGAAGGCTACTGGATGTAATTCCCCGCTGTCTGGATGTGGTTGGGAGATGATGGCTGCAAGAGCGTAATCCGAGGCGTCTGATTCGAGGATGATCGGAAGATTTGGATCAAAATGCCTTAATATTGGGGCTTCCTGAAATGCCTTTTTGAGTAGTTGAAATACGTCTTCACACTCCTTGGTCCAATTCCACTTGACTTTCTTGCTCGTGAGCTGTGTTAGTGGCTTCGTAATTCCAGAATAGTTGTCGATGAAACGCCGATAGAAGTTCGCAAAACCCAAAAACGACTGAAGCTCTTTCAAATTTCCAGGGCGATCCCATCTCTGAATGGCGTCCACTTTCAAGGGGTCCATTTTGACACCGTCAGGTGAAACAATAACCCCCAAATACTCTACAGAGGTGGTATGAAACTCACACTTCTGAGGTTTGAGATGGAGATCGTTATCTGCTAAACGTTTGAGTACTTCGTTTACTTGTCTGACATGGTCTTCCCGAGTCTCCGAGAAGATCAGAATATCATCCAAATAAATAATCACACAAACGTCGACCATATCGTGAAAGATATCGTTCATGAAGCGCTGGAACACAGATGGAGCGTTGGTCAAGCCAAAGGGCATTACTAGATATTCGAAGGCGCCATAACGCGTTCGGAAAGCGGTTTTCCACTCGTGGCCTTCTGCTATGCGGATGTTGTTGTAACCAACACGTACGTCCAATTTGGTGTAAAGCTTGGCCTTACGGAGTTGATCCATAAGGTTGCCGATAAGTGGAATTGGGTAACGATTCTTCTTCGTCAATCAATTGAGGGCTCGATAATCGATACAAAGACGTAAGGTCCCGTCTTTCTTTTTGGCGAAGAGTACAGGAGCTCCTATAGGTGATGTCGAGGGTCTTATGAAACCCTTACCTAGCATGTCGTCCAAGTAGTCTTTTAGCTCTTTCAATTCCTTCTCCGACATGTTATATAACTTTCCGAGTGGTGGTAGAGATTCATTCTCCGTTTCGATCCGCATGTCGTAGGGTCGATGTGGCGGCATGGTCTTTGCTTCATCTGAAGAAAATACTTTCCCCCAGTGACGGTATTCTCCGGGAACTATCCTTTCAAAGATTGCTCTTTCTTCTGGAGTCATCCCTTTGTTCCCATCAACGGTCTCTTGCACCCTTAACGTACAGGTCGAATTGGTTTCTGTTGTCGGGCGGACTTGAAAAGAGAAGATTTCACAGCCTTGTCGGACTAAGGTAAGGAATGGGACTGCCCCGATCAAACTGATCTTGGGTCCTCGTGGAGTACCTGATTCTGCCCCCTCGAGTTCTTGAACTCGTGTTTGTGGGCTATCGATTGGTGGTTTAGAAGGCGGGGGTCTTGGTTTGGTTTCTTTATGGGATTCGGAGGGATTGAGCTGGGGTTGAGAAGTTGGGAATGGTTGTTTTTCGTATCTGAGGTAATGTTCGTACTCGTCCCGATGGAGGAGTATTGGGTCATCATAGTCTAGGACTGGCTGTTCTTCGGAGTTTGGTTCTATGACTTCTTGGATAGTCGGAGAGGGGGTTGACGCCGCGTTTGGGATTTTCAAATTTTGTAATACTGTTGCTGATAGTTGGGCCCGTCCGTTGAATGAGAAAGAGAGTCGCGTCCAATCGATGAGAGGGTTATGCTTTTTTAACCATGGGAAGCCCAGGACTAGTTTTGCCGCGGGATGTAGCCTAGTCACTAAGAGTTCCTCTTCTTGAAGGGTTCCGTCTTCGAATAATAGTTGTGCTGATAGGCTATGAGTAATGTTACCAGAAGATGTTGTTGCTCCATCGAACAGGGTTAGGGATATTGGTCTTTTGAGTTTTGTGAGGTGGGATTGAAATTGTTCTGCTAAAGAATAATCAACAAAGGACCGGGAGGCGCCCGAATCAATGAGTGAGGGGACTGGTGTAGCTTTGAAATCAAAAAGTCGTGTTTGAACTATAAAGGCGTTAGAATTTTCGGATGAAATTTGAGCTTTGATGTATGTTGCTCGTAAGTATTCGTTTAGGGCTCAGCACGGATGCATCCGCGGATTACCCGTATCCGTACCTGCGGGTTATGCAAATTTGAAAACTTAAACCTGTATCCGGCAAATATTATCTAAGCAGGTACCCGTATCCGGAGTATCCAACCCGCCGGTATGGCAGGTGGTATCCGGACACGCAGATAGGATGATACCTGGGTATCTGCGGATACGGGTACCTGTGGTTTCCAACCTTTAATTGCTCAAATCAATATTCTTATTACCGTCAAAGGGGTTGTGAGCTAAATATCTCCTTTTCGATATATTATAAACACAGACATTTCGGAAAGACTTTTACTATACATCGGAACAAACAGTTACATGGAATTAAAAAGATTTGGCTACATCGTTCAAAATGGGGTGTTTGAAAAGTAGTGTTTGATCCGGAGGTTTGTTGCATGGACGGTACAACGTATCCGTGGAGTATGAATGATAATCTAATATATATGAGTCTCTTAATCGTAAGGCAGGTTAGAATTAATAAACGCACCTGAGGGCCACAGTAAACTAGAAAGAAAAGCTCCTCTGAGTCAATGCCGTTAAATGGAAGCTCCAAAAAATGGAGTAGGATGTCTGACGGATGGTAAACATCAAAAGAGTTGACATTGTGGAATGGGAGTTGCATGGAATGAAAGATCGCGATGGTGTTAGACAGTGCTGTAGACATTTCTATAAACAACGGAATCAATAACTTGAAAAAAATGATTGAGCAATGAAGAACAGCATACTCACTTTGAATGATACAGGCAGAAAGAAAGTCGCAGGAGTAAAATCACAAGGCCGCACTTTAAAAGGAGTGTAGCTGGTGGCATGGAACAATAATTTGTTTCGTGAGTCAACTGAATGAGACAAAAGGCCTGAAGTCAAAGTGCAACACGTGAGTAGTGCTGAGCAGCACTGAGCTAACTCACAGTGACAGACGCTATGTCAATGTCACGGGAAGATGGTAGAGGGATTTGAAGAGAGAGGATTTCGTCTCTAGTAGGTTAACATTTACTGTTTGCTGTCGTCTTCAGTAGAGTTGACAAGCAACTCGAGCTGTGCCTTGGAATGTAAAGTTAAAGACAGTCAGGACCCAAACGGAAAGTAATGAAAAGGAAAAAAAAATAGATCTAGATAATTTATAAACTCACCGTTTAGGCTTTATCGATATCATATAACAGCCCAATCCCAAATTACCTCGCTCCCAACTCACTCCAAACTTGTCAATGGCCTCCGTTGTGAGAATGCGTTCAAGCTTCACAATTCGAGATGAGGGCTGAGGACACCGAGAAGACTGAAATGGACTCGTTAGCGACACGGGAACACCAATCTCGATAGCAGGAACTCACCGACTCCTTCTCATAGAATCTGGCAACTGAGTAGATGAGGTGACAAACGCGTCTGTCTTTTCGAACATCATCGAAACATCGGAATGTTGACCTTCGTTCGCCAGATAAGCTGCGATATCCTGCCCAGATTTTCCATCACCGATGACCACAATCGACCCAGGTACACCGTCTTCTGAAGGTTTTATCACTTCGAATATATCATCCATACTCTTGCTGATGAATGTACGACGATTCCGCGGAATCCAGCAGTTTGTGCCGCATCAGCGGTAAAAGCACGAGGTATATGAGGTTCATGGCAACCCTAACGCAGATCATAAATAGTCAAATTCAAAGACAGTGATATGATGAGGAAAGAACAACCTACACCTGTATAGAGAACAATGCGATCGTATCCTCGTTCGACGATGTTGTCCGTCTTGTTATCCTGCACGGTAACGATCCAATTAGGTGGGTCTGCTGAGAATGGGGTTGTTGGACGCCTGATGTTGAGTACTTCTGTGTTGTAAGAAATCCTATCTCTTAGAAAGGTTTCGGCGAATTTTTCCATGTAAAAGTGCATATCTTCTGCACTGAGACATCGGTTTTCTGGTCATCGTTCCGGGTGACGAGGCATTTCAAGGCAGGAAAATCGGTAATCACCGTACACACTGAGTTTTGTCAGTTCCTAAGTTCTAGCGTAAGTGGATTTGCTACTCACTTGATAAAGACACCGGAGTAGACTTTGGTATGCTCCCAAACACCACCCGATGCGCCATCCTTCAAAAGAACAGTCACATCGGTGAACCCGTCCTTGATAAGTGTGTGAGCAGCAGCTCCTGATCCAATGACGCAAACGGATCTTTGCCCGTTAAAACGCCTGGCAGCTGTGCAGCCGCTCATATTTAACTTCGAGTTAGCCGGGACTCCCCGTAATGGATTCCTTTCTCATCCGTACGGAAACGGAATGACAATCCGAGCAAATCAGGACACGGCCAGGTTGCCGGTTTACGAAAACTGTACAGCTGCTTCACACGCATGGCTGTGCTGACATTCTTTACTTACTGGTCTTCTTTTCCCGACCTCAAGCTCGACGCCTTCTTCGTTCTGCCCATCTCTGGCTCCCATCTTCCGCGTGAGTTCTTTTCACTTATCATACTTACTTTACATATCTTACAGTTCCTTTTTGTATACAGCATAGTCTTTTTGCTGGTACTCCTTATGAAGCTATGGAAACTCAGCATCAGGCACGCAGGTGTGTTGTTTTACTTTGGTTATCTTGATTTATATCCTCTCCTCACTCTTTTTCCTTCTTTCTTCTTCTCCAGATAGATCGTTTGTCAATTGACCCGAAAGGTTACCTCACCTCTCTCGACAGTGTCATCCTCGAATCCGATGCTGAAATTGGCGTGCCCAAATTTTCAACTCCTTGGTCAAGTTGGTTCCCATCTTCCTGTGACATTGACATAGCGTCTGTCACTGTGAGTTAGCCCAGCGCTACTCACAATTCTCGCACTTTCCGTGAGTTAGCTTAGCGCTACTCACAACGGTAACCGTCATACTCTCTCACATCAAGACTGTGACATTGACATAGCGTCTGTCACTGTGAGTTAGCCCAGCGCTACTCACAATTGTCGCACTTCCTGTGAGTTAGCTTAGCGCTACTCACAACCGTCGTACTCTCTCACATCAAGACTGTGACCCCAAATCTTTTTCATAACGACATCCACCATGCCTCCACGTCCAAACAAAAATGTCTCGCAGAAAAATAAGGTCGCGGATGGTGCGGCTACCCCCTTGACATCGACAATCACTTCCGCCAGCTCTGTCAATGGAGTAAGCACATTTGACAAGTATGGCCAAGTTACAGAGTGCGACTGAGCGGTGCGTGTAGTACTTCTTCTTTTCTGCTTCTACTCTTACGCCATCTAGCCAGATCTGCTGCAGTTGTCCTCATTTTTCTTACTCCACTTTGCCGCTCCCACCAGCGCTGCTCGAGTGCCCAAAATGCAATTTGTGACTGTTTTCATTTGTTTGGACTTTGTTTCGCGCTGGTGGCATTGTGGATTTGTCCTCATAAACTCGTAAATCACTCTTCTGCCCCTTCCTCTACCATGGCTGGTACTAAACGAAAATCCAAGGACGATTCCGCTCCAAGCAACAAACGCCAGCGCACGGACAAGGAGAAAGAGAAGAACCAGAATGAACCGAGCACCAGTGCAGGTTCTATATCTGCTGTTGTCCCCAAGAAGATGAGTGCGACTAGGGTTGCGTTCGAGAAGAGATACGCAGGAAAGAGTATGACAGAAATCCTTGGTTTGTGCTTCATTTAGTCTATATATCCATTCAGTTTTAACTGTGTTCGACAGACATCTTGATCAGAAAATGGTATGAATCGTCAAACTCCTCGGAGGTCTATCAACATTTCGAACGGCCTACTCTGGATGAGCGTAACGGGGAGCCCTCTCTTAAATTTGTTTGTAAAAAGTACGTGATTATTTCCTTTCATTCAGAGCGTTATTGATCGCTTCTCTAGAAACCCGAGCTATGTCATGCACCGAGCCCCATGGGAAGACTCTACCGGTAATTTCTTGAAGCATATTCGGAGCTGTGACCCCAGGGAAAAGGGCAACATTGAGGAACTCCTCGCTGGCCAACGCTATGATGCCGCCAAGTTTCGCTTGAAACTCGAGATGTGGGTCGTTCGTCGAAAGCATCCTTATACAATTGTGGATGATCCAGAACTACTTGACCTCTTCAAAATGCTTTATGCCCGAGTCGACGTTCCACATTCTACTACCGTTTCCCGTGACATCAAGGACATCTACAAAATGGCCAAGGTCAAAGTTGCAGCCGAACTTCAGGTGCGTTTTGAGAAATATCTATTGTTTCCACTTCATTGAGCATATTTTTGCTAGGCTGGTGTCGGCAAGCTGCATTTTGCTCTTGATGGATGGTCCTCACCCAACCACTTCTCGATACTGGGTATCTCGGTGATGCGTTATCACCAGCGGACGATACAGGAGTTTACCCTGGATTTCGTCAGGTATTAATCCCTCTGTCTCGTCGCTGACTGTTTGCTTATATGCAATCTTCTTCTTTAAATAGACTTCGTGGATCACACACCGGCCGGTACCTCGCTGAACAGTTCTTCAATGCACTTGAAGAGTTCGGCATCTCTGACAAGATCCTAGCTGTCGCTGGTGACAACGCAGAGAACAATTCTACCATGATAGGGCATCTTGCCACGCTTCTCGACACCTTCGGTGGACATAAATCACGGGTTCGGTGTTTCACGCACATTATGAACCTCGTTGTCAAGGCCATTCTTTCTCTTTTTACCGGCAAAGTAAAGGTCACCGACCTTGACCTGACTCTAGAGGAGGATGAGGAAGAGAAAGACGATGAACTCGAAGAGGACGACAAGCCTGACCCGGACCGTGAAGCTTTCGATAACGACAGGATTGAAGAGGTTGATGGTGAAGTTGATGACTGCGAACACGGTATCGAAGTGTCGGATGAAGATATCAAGGCTGGTAAGAAGGCTATGGTAAAGGTAAAGATCTCTCAGTCTGTTGTTTAGAGGGTGATCTGAAATGTTATTTGCATGTTATAGATATCCGCCATCTCTCGAAAAAACCACCGAAACACCGATTTCCGCGATGACTTGAAGAAGTCAGCAGAGCAGCAAGGCATTCACACCAAACACACTCTAAGCCGGCCTGTTTCCACTCGATGGAATACCGTTTCCGAAATGCTCAACGCTGCCTTCGAAATCCAGGAACCAATAAAGGACGTTGTGAACCAGCACACATGGAACAAGGACGGCAAGAAGCTTCGTCGCCTGTGCCCCACCGATGAGGAATGGCAGATCCTGAGTGATCTCAGGGAGCCTCTCGAGGTATGTAGTAGCTCAATTTCTCCTATCGATCCCTCGCTGAAATGGTCTCTTTATATAGCTCTTTTTGCTCAAGACCAAAGAATACTCGACATCTGGTGTAGCGCTTCTCCATCAAGTTATCCCGGATATTGATTCCCTCCGTGACGCTCTCCAGGATGTCCAGGATGATGAGAGCAAGCACCCAGCTGTTCGCGCAGCTATGCTGAGGGGCATTACCATGCTTGATAAATATTATGCGTTGACGGATGATTCAGAATTGTACCGGGTAGTAATGAGTGAGTCTTGTTCATTTATTTTCTCTCGCTATGTCTCTATTGACATGCCCTTAGTTATGAACCCTCGGTATAAAACACAGTACTTCCGTGAAAAGCAGTGGGAGGAAGCCTGGATCAAGACTGCTGTCCAGATTGCTCGGGACATTTGGCAAACTCAGTATCGTCCCAAAGATGCTGGTATGCGCTCAGCGTCGAAACCGAAGGTCAGTGATAACTTTTATTTTACAATGGGAATTGTCTATTGACGATTTTGCCTAGAACGCTCTGCAAGCCAAGTATTTCGCAAACAAAGATACTACCGATGATGCATTCGAGAAATACATCAAGAGCACAATTGTTGACATCGACGATCCTCTCAGCTACTGGGAAATGGCAAGAAAGCAATCTCCGGAGCTGGCACAGATGGGTCTCGATTACTGCTCTACACCCGGTGAGTTCTTTCTTTTCATATTTATTGGTACTGTACTAACACTGCCCCGACCTTTATATTCAGCGACATCTGTTCATCCTGAACGTGCCTTCTCTGCGTGCAGTGCCATGGTCTCTCGTTTCCGACATGCTCTTGGTGATGCATCACTCTGTGCCGGTGTTGTACTTGGATCATGGTATGATGTTGGGTTTATACCACATGACGAGATTGTAGAAAAGTTCCGAGGGAAGGGATCAAGATGGAGGGCTACAGCAGAGACTCATGAGCAGGAGAAGATGTCGGTCAAAGGAAAAGGAAAGGCTAATGTTATTGAATTGAGTGAAGATGATTCGGACGATGAATCATCAGGATTTACAAGTGATTAGTATTTAGTATTTACATTTGATTTTACTGTATATAAGAGGGTAACGACTCAGATTTTATTTACTCAATTTAACTTCAGTCGTTAATTGGTTCTGATATCTAAGTATCCGGATACAGGTACCTGTGGGTATGTAACTTTGTGCAAAAAATGAAACCTGTATCCGTAAGTATCTGTACCTGCGGATCCGGATACTTTTAACATCCGGATCCGGCAGGTATTCCCACGGATCACCTGGCAGGTACCTGGCATATACCCGTATCCGTGCTGAGCCCTAGCGACAACTCCCTACTCAGAATGGAACACAAACCCCACTGATACTATATGCAAGTCTCCCAGGTTCCAATGAATGAAGGAGAATCGAACGGACCGGGCAGACGAACAAAGATTTTATTTATATGTAAAGTATTTATTGACGAGGGGATCTATAGGTATCAACGCCTACAGGAACCTGAAGAAGAAGATAATCCCGGCTCAGAAAGGGACAGACACGTACAGATCAAAAAAAAAAAAAAAAAGAGACACTCACTTCTTATTCGAAAATCAA
>ML179096.1:216929-244225 GCA_004369135.1 Dendrothele bispora CBS 962.96 | reverse complement strand
TTTGGACTTTGTTTCGCGCTGGTGGCATTGTGGATTTGTCCTCATAAACTCGTAAATCACTCTTCTGCCCCTTCCTCTACCATGGCTGGTACTAAACGAAAATCCAAGGACGATTCCGCTCCAAGCAACAAACGCCAGCGCACGGACAAGGAGAAAGAGAAGAACCAGAATGAACCGAGCACCAGTGCAGGTTCTATATCTGCTGTTGTCCCCAAGAAGATGAGTGCGACTAGGGTTGCGTTCGAGAAGAGATACGCAGGAAAGAGTATGACAGAAATCCTTGGTTTGTGCTTCATTTAGTCTATATATCCATTCAGTTTTAACTGTGTTCGACAGACATCTTGATCAGAAAATGGTATGAATCGTCAAACTCCTCGGAGGTCTATCAAACATTTTCGAACGGCCTACTCTGGATGAGCGTAACGGGGAGCCCTCTCTTAAATTTGTTTGTAAAAAGTACGTGATTATTTTCCTTTCATTCAGAGCGTTATTGATCGCTTCTCTAGAAACCCGAGCTATGTCATGCACCGAGCCCCATGGGAAGACTCTACCGGTAATTTCTTGAAGCATATTCGGAGCTGTGACCCCAGGGAAAAGGGCAACATTGAGGAACTCCTCGCTGGCCAACGCTATGATGCCGCCAAGTTTCGCTTGAAACTCGAGATGTGGGTCGTTCGTCGAAAGCATCCTTATACAATTGTGGATGATCCAGAACTACTTGACCTCTTCAAAATGCTTTATGCCCGAGTCGACGTTCCACATTCTACTACCGTTTCCCGTGACATCAAGGACATCTACAAAATGGCCAAGGTCAAAGTTGCAGCCGAACTTCAGGTGCGTTTTGAGAAATATCTATTGTTTCCACTTCATTGAGCATATTTTTGCTAGGCTGGTGTCGGCAAGCTGCATTTTGCTCTTGATGGATGGTCCTCACCCAACCACTTCTCGATACTGGGTATCTCGGTGATGCGTTATCACCAGCGGACGATACAGGAGTTTACCCTGGATTTCGTCAGGTATTAATCCCTCTGTCTCGTCGCTGACTGTTTGCTTATATGCAATCTTCTTCTTTAAATAGACTTCGTGGATCACACACCGGCCGGTACCTCGCTGAACAGTTCTTCAATGCACTTGAAGAGTTCGGCATCTCTGACAAGATCCTAGCTGTCGCTGGTGACAACGCAGAGAACAATTCTACCATGATAGGGCATCTTGCCACGCTTCTCGACACCTTCGGTGGACATAAATCACGGGTTCGGTGTTTCACGCACATTATGAACCTCGTTGTCAAGGCCATTCTTTCTCTTTTTACCGGCAAAGTAAAGGTCACCGACCTTGACCTGACTCTAGAGGAGGATGAGGAAGAGAAAGACGATGAACTCGAAGAGGACGACAAGCCTGACCCGGACCGTGAAGCTTTCGATAACGACAGGATTGAAGAGGTTGATGGTGAAGTTGATGACTGCGAACACGGTATCGAAGTGTCGGATGAAGATATCAAGGCTGGTAAGAAGGCTATGGTAAAGGTAAAGATCTCTCAGTCTGTTGTTTAGAGGGTGATCTGAAATGTTATTTGCATGTTATAGATATCCGCCATCTCTCGAAAAAACCACCGAAACACCGATTTCCGCGATGACTTGAAGAAGTCAGCAGAGCAGCAAGGCATTCACACCAAACACACTCTAAGCCGGCCTGTTTCCACTCGATGGAATACCGTTTCCGAAATGCTCAACGCTGCCTTCGAAATCCAGGAACCAATAAAGGACGTTGTGAACCAGCACACATGGAACAAGGACGGCAAGAAGCTTCGTCGCCTGTGCCCCACCGATGAGGAATGGCAGATCCTGAGTGATCTCAGGGAGCCTCTCGAGGTATGTAGTAGCTCAATTTCTCCTATCGATCCCTCGCTGAAATGGTCTCTTTATATAGCTCTTTTTGCTCAAGACCAAAGAATACTCGACATCTGGTGTAGCGCTTCTCCATCAAGTTATCCCGGATATTGATTCCCTCCGTGACGCTCTCCAGGATGTCCAGGATGATGAGAGCAAGCACCCAGCTGTTCGCGCAGCTATGCTGAGGGGCATTACCATGCTTGATAAATATTATGCGTTGACGGATGATTCAGAATTGTACCGGGTAGTAATGAGTGAGTCTTGTTCATTTATTTTCTCTCGCTATGTCTCTATTGACATGCCCTTAGTTATGAACCCTCGGTATAAAACACAGTACTTCCGTGAAAAGCAGTGGGAGGAAGCCTGGATCAAGACTGCTGTCCAGATTGCTCGGGACATTTGGCAAACTCAGTATCGTCCCAAAGATGCTGGTATGCGCTCAGCGTCGAAACCGAAGGTCAGTGATAACTTTTATTTTACAATGGGAATTGTCTATTGACGATTTTGCCTAGAACGCTCTGCAAGCCAAGTATTTCGCAAACAAAGATACTACCGATGATGCATTCGAGAAATACATCAAGAGCACAATTGTTGACATCGACGATCCTCTCAGCTACTGGGAAATGGCAAGAAAGCAATCTCCGGAGCTGGCACAGATGGGTCTCGATTACTGCTCTACACCCGGTGAGTTCTTTCTTTTCATATTTATTGGTACTGTACTAACACTGCCCCGACCTTTATATTCAGCGACATCTGTTCATCCTGAACGTGCCTTCTCTGCGTGCAGTGCCATGGTCTCTCGTTTCCGACATGCTCTTGGTGATGCATCACTCTGTGCCGGTGTTGTACTTGGATCATGGTATGATGTTGGGTTTATACCACATGACGAGATTGTAGAAAAGTTCCGAGGGAAGGGATCAAGATGGAGGGCTACAGCAGAGACTCATGAGCAGGAGAAGATGTCGGTCAAAGGAAAAGGAAAGGCTAATGTTATTGAATTGAGTGAAGATGATTCGGACGATGAATCATCAGGATTTACAAGTGATTAGTATTTAGTATTTACATTTGATTTTACTGTATATAAGAGGGTAACGACTCAGATTTTATTTACTCAATTTAACTTCAGTCGTTAATTGGTTCTGATATCTAAGTATCCGGATACAGGTACCTGTGGGTATGTAACTTTGTGCAAAAAATGAAACCTGTATCCGTAAGTATCTGTACCTGCGGATCCGGATACTTTTAACATCCGGATCCGGCAGGTATTCCCACGGATCACCTGGCAGGTACCTGGCATATACCCGTATCCGTGCTGAGCCCTAGCGACAACTCCCTACTCAGAATGGAACACAAACCCCCACTGATACTATATGCAAGTCTCCCAGGTTCCAATGAATGAAGGAGAATCGAACGGACCGGGCAGACGAACAAAGATTTTATTTATATGTAAAGTATTTATTGACGAGGGGATCTATAGGTATCAACGCCTACAGGAACCTGAAGAAGAAGATAATCCCGGCTCAGAAAGGGACAGACACGTACAGATCAAAAAAAAAAAAAAAAAGAGACACTCACTTCTTATTCGAAAATCAAGGACTAGCAAAGAACCAACTTTTATTTGGCGCGTTTGCTAGGCACTTCCCCTTCCTCTAACTCCTCCAACGCTCTCTTCTGGCCACGCAAATTACCGTTTCCAGAAAAGGTCCTGTTGGCAACGGTCGGGTTGGAAGGCGCTAGAGGCGTGACATGCAAAACCGACGAAGGGGCAACTGGGGAATTAGGTGGAGCTGGTGGAAGTATGGGTGCTCGAATAGGACGAACAATAGGGAACGGAAGTCGAGTTCGCTCCAACATGGTGTTGAAAGAAGGAACGGTCACTCTAGCGGTGAGATTGCCAAAAAGAACTTGAAGGAGACGCTCACGCTCCGCACCACCTCCTACGAAAAGGCGGCTTACCACTTCCATACGGCGCAGAAAGGAAAAGCAACCATCTAGGCGAGCAACTGCGGTCTCGAGAACTACCAAGGCAGCATCACTCTCGTTGGAGCGAACGCGAGCAGTAGCCTCGTAGATTCCCAGAAGAGCTTCGTCGATAAACTGGTAGATTCTTCCGAAAGCTGGCATCGGATTTCCTTGGATCAACCTGATGCCAAGGAAAGAAACGTCCAAAAGCCTTCGGAGGAGTACTCCTGCAATCAAAAGGATCAGACTAGGATGTCCAATGGTCATAATAGAATCATCACCGACCTTTTTCTGCGTTGGCTCGAGTGAGCTGGGAAGTCACCAAGTTCAATTGGCTAGTAAACAATATGTCAACTCGTGGAAATGAAAGGCATCAGAGATCGACGCACTTAATCGCGAATCCTTCTCGGTTTCGACACTCTCCAACTGACCGCCGAAGCTCCTCCAACGCATCCGGATCTCCACGTCCCCGTTCACTACGCCTCTCCGCATCGTTCGACTCTGGGCCCACACTACAACTAACAGTTAGAACAACGGTACAGACGGAGGCGAAGTAACAACACCAGAAAGAACCTCGTACCTTGGAATTGGATATTCAAGACCAACTCCAGGGGACCCCGTGCTCTCTCGAGCTTCCAACTGGGGTTCAACATCATGGTGATTGGGAAAAGAAATGGCATTGTTCATGAGAAGAGATGATCGAGGGATAATGAGTAGCAAAGACAACGATACGCTCACCTTTAATACTGCTCAAAGTCCTTTGTTCGATATTCCTTGAGCTCGTCCCTCCGACACTTGGCCCACGAGTGACTATGGCTAATTTGAGCGATGAATGTGGCGTCAACATTCATCGCTCAAGTCGGAGTTCCTCTTCTTCGAACTGGGCCAGAGCTCCTAGGTTAGAAAACCGAGCATATCGCGACGATACTCACCAACGATTCCATATGACAACTCTCTCTCGATTTCGACGGGTCGATGGCATCGACGTTAACACTCTCCAGCCTGGCGAAGCCCTCGAAGGCTCGGGCTTGAAGGGAGGGAACTGTTACGACGCGTCCCTTCGGCCCTGGTTACAGCGCACGGACCCTCGGGACTCCGGTTACCACTTCAACCGGGTAAAATTGTTCCCGTCCAATCAACACCTTCCGGAGTTCAAAAAGTGATTGGCCATTATCCTTACCTGTCGGGATCGTTCTCTTTTTCCCTCTCCGCTGAATGCTTTCGAACACGAATCTGTCCGGCCTCAGGATAAATTACTAGTTTCTGCTTACTTACTAATATAAATCCCTTCACTACAACTGACAAGCTTGTAAATATTTGTTTCCGTTTACTTACCTTTTATCTGGTTTCTCTTCCTCGTATTTAAGCTAAGTACCCTCGAAAGTGTACAGTAGCGTCGTTATTTTCGTCAATTCCAGCCTCCATTATCAAGCTCAACTAGCTCTAACAATCACCAATCAACTCGCCATACCCAGTTTCTGCAACTCAACTCGGGTTACAGCCAATTCAATACCCATCAATACTTCCCCGTCGATCAGGACCCTGACAACTTAATTCGATCTCGACGACCGATTCGGACTATTGAATAGTCATACGGCCCAGCGGATTTCGTTTCGAGGGCCGCTAATTCATTATTCACCGACTCCCGACTCTACCTATCTTTGTCTAATCAATTCTATTAGTCGTACTACTGCGTAAGGAAGCTGGTCCTAACACACCGTACCCCTTGAATGAAGAGGAATGGAACCATGTTTGAGTAATTCGCAAAAAGAAGAAAGTAGTGTTACCCGCTGATTCTTCACCAGAGACTGGACCAGTTCAAGGTTCGACCTTGTTAGACGACGATTCATTAGATCAATACCTTGATCGACAAAGTCAGAGTCTGAGACCATTACTTAGTACGCCTGAAAGATCAGACCCAATATCTGATTTTACACCTACTAGTATAACCAATTTAGATCGACAAACCGATCTACCTAGCAATATTTCTGCAGAAGGAACTAGTGCCCAACAGGGACAGTTGAGAGACAAACCTCAGTCTCAAGCTGACCAAACACAGTCTGGTCGTGATGAACTATACACGGACCAGGTGTTGACCCAATTGAGAAACAAAGATATTCCGAAGAAGTTTAGCAAAACTCCACCTACCTGGAATAAGAAGGATCCTGAAGATCTCATTGATTGGCTCGAGGACGTCGAGGATACTCTGTCACAACATGGAGTAACTGAGGGGCGTGCAAAGATCGACTATGCTTTGAGATGGATGGACCGGAAGACTAAGAGGGAGATGGAAGAGTTGCCAGCTGCTAAGGGATCCGATTGGGACGAGTTTAAGACTGCCCTGCATGATTGTTTTCCAGAGGCTGTTGCTACCAACCAAGGATCTAAAATCCGACTGGAAAAGATAGTAAATGAACATCGACTTGTACCTTTGGGAAGCTTGGATAAAGCTCTACAGTATAATCGAGCATTCGGTACCAAAGCTCGTAAACTGATGGGACCGGAAAATCTGGTTATATCCAACTCAGATGCAGTGACGCTGTATCGTCGAGGATTGGAGGACAAGTTGATAGACAAAGTGTTTAGAGAAGTCAGAGCTAAGATGCAATTAGATGAAGCTAGGAAGAGGAGGATTGACGATCCATTCACTTTACAAGAAGTAATGGAGGCGACCGAAATTGTGGCAAGAAAGCATATTGGATTATCCTACTTCTTGCCCAGTTCTTCGCAGCTGATACCGTAAAAATTTTGTATAACTAAGGATAACATTTCCTCACGATGTTTGCAAAAGTCGAGGACAACTAGTAGGACCCGGTCCAGCAGCCCCTGATTGCTTGCTAATGGCCCGGTGCCAGTCCCGGCAACAGTATATTTACCCTTGGCTACTTATAAACTCTCACTTATAATAAAACACAGACTGGGTCACACAATATATTATTAGGGGGGGGGGACTTTTACAAAAGTGAGGATAACTACCTACTTATGCAAAAGTCCAGGACAAGAGATCAACGGTACGTATATACAACAATAGATCATCAAAAAAACGCCCTCGACACATCAAAAGGAAGGCAGAGACTAGGCGGAGTCGACACGAGGCTTTTTGGCAGGGTGTTCGTCATCAGACTCAGCGGCTTTCAACTGATCGATGACCCATACGATGTCATCGAGCAGTAGAGTCCACTGGGACGGGGCCTTGCCGGAGTCCATCTTGTGCTCTCCATGATGTAGCTGCAAAAGCCACTTCATACAAGCCAAGATGGAATAGAGACCATTGATACCTGGGTTACGAATAGTTCCCCAGGGTCCCTCAACTGTCTCTCCCCAATCCACCTGTGCCAGCGCTTCACTCCCAGGCTCCAGCTTTCTCCACTCTGGCATTAAGTCGTTCCACCATGCCGCAATGCTTTGATGGAACGAGTCAGCTTTTTCTCCAGCCAAGATTGAGGGGAAAGCTTCCTTCCGGCCCCTGCTGACCCAATGCTGAATTGCCTGTGGTCTCTTGGTGTTCTTGAGAGACTTGGTGCTACTCTTGAAGGAGTAAGCAGTCTCCAACTCCAACAAGGAATCCACAGCCTGCCTCCAGTCCTTCCCCTTCACATCTGCCATGAGATAGGCCTCCATGTCCTTGGCCCATGTCGGCAAGTCCTCGGGTGCTTTGTCAGCTTCCTCAGCTTCCTGTTGGCGTTTTCTCGAGGAATGCGTGCTTGGGCCAGGAGTTGGAGGTGCTTTTTTTGGACTGGAGGAAGAGGGAGTAGAGGGGACGGGTTGAGCAGGGGCGGGTTCAGGAAGAGGGGTGGTTTGAGGAGGAGGAACCAAATCAGCAGTAGCAGGGCTGACTGCTTCGGATGGAGGAGTCTCCAGAACCACTTCAGGGACTTTGGTGGGAGTACATTGACGTGTGCGTGGGAGAGGGTGTGAGGGGGATGGATCTTTAGAAGTCGAAGGAGAGGGTGCCACGGATTTGGTGGCAGTTTCCTCAACAGCGTCGATACCAGGGCATCTGAAGAATGAGAAAGGTAAGTGATTAACAAAGGTAAGTGATTAACTTTTGTAAAAGTGAAGAACAATATTTGAATAGGTATAGAAAGACTTTTGTAAAAGTCAAGGACAAAATTGTCCTTAGCTTTTACAAAAGAATAAGACAAAACACTCACTTTGCCTTGATAGCTTCGATAAGTCGACCTATTTTCCCCTCCAACATGTCTGGATGTGGGATGACTTATCCATCACATGACAAAGAGCTCTATAGAGAGCCTCTGTCCCCTTGATCCCCCTCTTGACCAGTCTCTCATTGTACTTGGCTTCGGATTCTGTCGAGCGCTTTTGCGTGACAGTGTCCAGAATGCCATTCCAGGTTTCCCATGCCTCTCCTGTCGACATGTCATCTGCCCATGGACCGTCATGGTAGCATGACATGGCGATCTTGTCGTCGTCCTTGGCTTCGTCGAGGGAATCTGGAAGCTTCATGATCATACCCCGAAGGGTAAGCATGATCGGAGTTGCCTTATCCGGAATAGGAAGGACCTCGTTTGATTGAGCAGTGGGGACAAGGTCAGTGGGAGTGGGGATGGGGTCGGTGGGAACAACGTCAGTGGAGGCAGGGTCAGTTGGGACAGGGTCGACGTCCATGGCAGTGTCCTCAGGCTCGTCGTCAACGTACTCGGCGCTCTTGATTGCGCGTGCTGCCTGGCGCGTCGATCTTCTCAGGACCACTTTCTCTTCCCCTTCCTTCTCCTTTCCCCTTCCCCTTCTTCTCTTTCTCTTTCTCCTTCTCATTCCCCTTCCCTTTCCCCTTCTCCTTGCCAGCAAACAACTCCTTCATTGCCTTGTCAACTCCGGCCTTCCTCTGCAAAGCTCGGTTTCAGGCCTTTATCTTCTCCCGCTCAAAATCATCTTTCCCCATACCTGCAAAGTCAGCCATCTTGAAGCGACAATCCTTGACTGACAGCTGCTCTAACTCCCACTCCAAATGTTCGCCAAGCTTTCGGCCTCTTCTCAGTGTTGGAGTCGATGGCGGGGTCTCCGTCAATTCATCTTCTTCATCTTCGTCGTTGCCTTCTTCCTCTGTTTCGGCAGTCTCGTAATCCTCTTCCTCCGAGGTTTCAAAGTCGCGTACCTTTCGCTTATGCTTACTCGGACGGGATGACTTTGATGCCGGCGCCTTACGTTTTTTGGATGAGGAGGCAATGGCAGCAGAGGCAGAGGGTGCGGCATCGGACTCCTTGGTGGGATCATAGGGAACAGGGGTAAAGTCGGTGTTTTCGTCAATTTCTTCTTGATTGGGGGGTTTTGTTTCGAGACCTGCATGAATAAAAATGAGTTGGAATAACTCAACAGTAAGAGAACCTCAAATTACCTCGCTCCAATCGCATACAGTCCTATCTGATTTCTCATCTGTATCATCATACTTATCACTATCAGAGTTGTCGTCAGAGTCCTTGACTCAGCTGATGCTGTAATACACATCTAATTGTACACGTCAAAATGTCAACATGACAATTGCAAGTGTAGCCGTAAGGGCCATTTTAAAAATGAATAAATAATAAGAGCAGGCTTGCATCATGCTATATTACCTTTTTTGGGGTGAGGTCACAATCTTTGACTGGAATTACCTGTTTGATCAGTGTTTAAGAGGCAGATTTGTCATTGGAGCTAATATGAGCCATTTAGATTCTACAAGTAAATAAATATAAACAACTTCATAAACATCACTTCTAGAACCTTCTCTAACTCTAAACCCTAACTCTAACATCCTAACACTAACACTAACCCTAACCCTAACATCCCTAACCACCTAAGTAGCTAGTTGCAGGGTACAGTCTGGAGTTAAGGTGAGGAGATAGTCTATAGTACAACAGAATGACACCTCACAAGATTGGGAACATCAGTGTCTGGCTTGAAAAACGGGTTTGCTGGCATCTCGCCAGCAGTGAGGAATGTCCAAAGGTGTGGTAGGGTAGCCGATAACATATCCATTATATCCTCTACAATGTCATCTTCTTTTATAATGTATCCATCTTCTAGATTGATGCCAGCCAAGTGTTTTGTTTTGAATTCTCAGAGCTTCAGAAGTGTGACCCTGACTGAGGAGTCGGCAAGACGGAAACCAGGTGAAGGCTAGATGAAAAAATGTCTGATCTCTCCAACCAAATAGATGAACAAACAGATGGGATACACTCACGTGTAATCTTTCCAAACCACACAAGAAAGAGGTGACACCTGAAGCTAACAAAAGATATGGGCAAATTAAGGCTTGACACGGATGCATCCACGGATATCCGTCATCCGAACCGGCAGGTTTTTTCATTTAAAAATTCTCTATCTGCATCCGGGCCTATCCGGACCAATAGATACCGGCATCCGGGTCATCCGACCGGCAGGTATCCACGGATGCCGGATTATCTGCACCTGCAGCTACTTTAAACCTGCAGGTATCAAATATCTCTCTACAAAATTTAATCATATGCATTTATTAAAGCCTTATATAGGTATATATCATGATAAAACACTTTTTATTACCTATATTTAATAAGTCAATGAATCTCAGTTAATATTATTGGCAAAAGACCACATATCTACTTGTGTTATACATCATTTTGAAGATACAAGAAAACCACACATTTTTCATTTCTAGAAGTAGTCACACAAACTTGTTCTTGGCTATTTATTTGAGTTTCTAGAAATTGTGGCACCATGTGATATGAAGGGAAAGGTTATATATAAAAATGTGGAACATAATTCAGTGTGTACATATTGATATCTTGCACCAATTTCATTTCTAGACATTGTTCTCAAACTCACTATTTAGAGGTGAGAGTGGGAGAATGTCCCAAAAACCTAATGTAACTGTGAAATTATGGATATACTTTGTCAAATAATAAAATTACTACATCAATGTAGCCTATTGTACTTAATTTCCCTCTACACAAATTTTTAGATTTTTTCACCATGCCATTCTTGAGAACAAGCAGAGACAACATCAGGGACAGACTTGGGACTCAAAATTAGATGTTGCCTCTGCTCATTCTCAAAAATGGCATGGTGAAAAAATCCAAAAATCTGGGGGAAGCAGGACTACATACTACAGGTCACACTGATGTAGTATTCTTTGATATGAAAAAGTACATCCATAAATTTATAGTTACAAGGGTTTTTGGGACATTTTTCCACTCTCACCTCTAAATAGTGAGTTTGAGAACAATGTCTAGAAATGAAAGTTGTGCAAGATATTAATATGTACACACTGGATTATGTTCCACATTTTTATATATATCCTTTCCCCATATATCACATGGTGCCACAATTTCTAGAAACTCAAATAAATAACCAAGGACAACTTTGTGTAATTACTTCTAGAAATGAAAATTGTGTAGCTTTGTTGTATCTCCAAAATGATATACAACACAATTAAACATGTGGTCTGTTGACTAAAATAAAAGGTTATCACAATTTTAGTATTGAATATATTTAAAACATGTTTGTATATGCCATAGAGATAGGGACAGCTAATAGCAAGTGATAATATTTGATTCTGAATCAGTTAAGCATTAATTTTGGGTATTAAATAGTAAATTACATTATTTACGGATGCCGGATACCTGCAGGTTTTTCAACTTTTTCCAAACTTTCAATCCACATCCGGCAGTATCTGCATCCGCAGGTTGCGGATAGAATTTTGATCTGGACCTGCCGGTTTTCCCACGGATATCCGGCAGGTTATCCGGGAAAAACCGGCATCCGTGTCATGCCTTAGGGCAAATGCATGTGGCAGGCTGACATGGAACCCATGGGGAACTAAAGACTGATATATCCTATTATGCTTCATCTCAATGCTCCAGTGGAGAGCAACAGGAAAAACTCATAGCCAAGCCATTTTTTTTCTTTCAAATTATGAGTCCAATTTTAAGAGGATTTGTTTTTAGGGGTCTGGTTTTCTGGGGGGGTGTTTGAAAGTGCCTTTGTAGTTATTTGGCACTTCTGTGTGACACAACCACATTCCTCTAGTATGAGGTGTTTAAGAGTGCCTTTGTATATGTTTGACAAACTTTTTAGCACAGCCACATTCCTTCAAAGCTCTTGAGATGTTTAAAAGCGTCTTTGTATATGTTTGGCAAACCTTTAGCACAGCCACACTCTTTCAAGGCTCTTGAGGTGTTTAAGAGTGCCTTTGTATATATTTGGCAACTTCTTTAGCACAGCCACACTCCTTCAAGGGCTCTCGAGGTGGTTAAGAGTGTTTTTGTATCTGTCTGGCAACTTCTTTAGCACAGCCACATTCTTTCAAGGCTCTCAAGATGTTTAAGAGTACCTTTGTTCATGTTTGGCAACTTCTTTAGCACAGCCACACTTCCTCAAGGCTCTTGAGGTGTCTAAGAGTGCCTTTGTATCTATTTGGCAACTCTTTTAGCACAGCCACACTTCTTCAAAGCTCTTGAGGTGTTTAAGAGTAAAGACCTTCACGAGTCAGGGTCCAGGTATCAGTGATCCATTCACATATACTTGAGGTCAAAAAGTGCTGACCCACTTAAGATCCATGAGAAGTGGGTACCTGACCTGCAGGTGTCCATGGGTCAAGCAATACAAAACTTGAAAAATAAAATAACACTTATTTATTTACATTTAGATTCTAGGTAATACTTACAAATACTTACATATGTACATATTTATAAGATAAAAATTAAAAAACATTGTAAATGAAGTGTTTTGTAAACCAAGAAAAAAATGCCATACACATAATCTATAGTATTCAATTGACTTCTGTACAAATTTTTAAATGTTTTGACCATGCCATTGTTGAGAACAAGCGGCAGCAGCATTGTCTGCACACTAAAATTGAAGTCATGCGACTTTTCTAAGCATTGAGTCACCAATGTTGCAGCCACTCATTCTCAACAATGATATGGTCAAAAAATCTAAAAATTTGTAAAGAGGTTAACTTGTCACTTTAGATTACATAAATGTATTAATTTAGCTTCATGGCCTACCTGAGAAATAGGAACACTTTTTTATTTGTTTCCAGCTTATATTTTCATCTCTACTTTCAGATATTGAGCTTGATGATCATTGATAGGGTCTAGAAATGTAAATTGTGCAAATTGTTGATATCCACACAATGTCCTATCTTTCAAATTTTTATGAGCAACATTTCCTCTGTAATCCATGGTGCCACAAATTACAAAAATTCAATTGATCATTCAGGATGGAGTTTCTGTCACTGGTTCCAGAAACAAAAATTGAGTGGCTGTTATTTATCTTGAAGATGATATATGATATGTAGTGTGTTGCTCATAATATAGATTACAACTGATATTTTAATGTATAATTTCCAAAATAATATGGCATCAACTTGTACATTTACTACACAAGTGTTAAGATTGCCACATACTTAGCCAACATTTATCTAAGACCTGAAATAATTTGGTTTAAGGACTACAAATTAATTTACAACAAAATAAGTCTGACCCACAGGTACTTGTAAAAGTAGAGAGCTTGACCCGTGACTCGTTAGTGATCCATGGGAAACGGATACCTGATCTGTGGGTCACTAAACTCACAGGTTTCCCCACAGATCAAACCCACAGGTACCTGTTGAAGACCCTGACTTGTGAAGGTCTTTATTTAAGAGTAAAGACTGGCACGAGTCCGGATCCGGGTCGACCTGCGATCCGTGAACGAGTACTTGTGTCATAAAAATGCTGACCTGTGACCTGTCAAAGATCCATGGGAAACAGGTACTTGACTCACGAGTCACAGGTTTTTTAGCAAGTACCTGTGAGTTTATGTATAAATTTATTAAATTCCAGTATATTTCACGCCTTTTAGAAATTTATTTTTCTTGATAGCTGACCTGTGACTCGTCAAAGATCCGTGAGAAACAGGTATTTGACCCGCAGGTCAACAAACCCATGGGTTTTCTCACGGATCAACTCGCGAGTACTTGCTAAAGACTCGGACTCGTGCCAGTCTTTATTTAAGAGTGCCTTTGTATATGTTTGGCAACTCTTTTAGCACAGCCACATTTCTTCAAGGCTCTTGAGGTGTTTAAGAGTGCCTTTGTATATGTTTGATAAATTCTTTAGCATAGTGACATTTTTTTTTTTTTGGAGTGAGGTTTGACAATGTCACTCTGTCATAACTCTCAGTTGGACCAGGATTGGACCTGGTTTCTCTGGAAGGAATGCATTTACGCACACCATGCATGCCAGCAATGTGGCTGTCCATGTGATAGTGTGGGACTCAATGGACTTTGCTGCAATACCCACTAAAACTCCTGTTAATATGGTATGCAAGGGGGTAACAGGACCTATCATAGCTCAACATGTGAAATTTGAACCAATGACTTCACTGCATCATTGTCAGATGATGGCACGTGATTAGCTGTCATGGTGCTATCAACTACATTATCAAAGCCCTCCATAGTGACATTCTTCCTTCAAGATGCTCAAGGTGTTTAAAAGTGCCTGTGTATCTTTGGCAATTTTCTTAGCACAGCCATGTTCTTGAGGTGTTTAAAAGTGCCTTTGTCATTTCCATGCTGCACAGTCATTTTCTTTCTTTTGAGGCTCTCAAGGGTTTACAGTTATTTTCATAATTACAAGGGGATGGGCTGTCACTACTCCAACCTATCACTGGGTGCAAATCATTGTAAATCATCCACAATACAGTGGAAATACATGAGAAATATCTTAAACATTTCAGTATGTATTTCTACTTTCATTACAGAATGAAATACAGGACACCCAATTTTGTTTTGACATCCTGTATAACCACTGTAATTCTTCAAGACATACAAAGGAAATACAGGGTGACAATCAGTCACAGTAATAATCTCTGTAATATGTTTGCATTCCAAAAGGAAATACAGAAGAAAAAAAATCCTGTAATTCCTTTGTATCTCACAGGGAAATACATAATGAATATGTGACAGATGTCACTGTAACTTTTGAGAAATACATTGTGACAAAATGTCACAGTAAAATCTTGCTGTAATGGCTTGAACATTTTCAGTAGAAAATACTGAACAAATATCCAAAAAGCATCTCTGTAATGTTTCTGTAAAACAAGCTGATATACAAGGGAAATACAATGAAGCATTACTGTAATTCAGATACATTTCAGTGAGACACATAATCTTGTAATATCTATGTAATGTTCCAGTTTTGCTTGAGGAATTATAGAAGTCAGTTGTCAGTGTATAGATAACCTGTATTGTACTTGGTATTACTGAACTCTTTTCTGTGACAAAAATGTCACAGTTTTGTCCTTGTAATGATTGGGAAGTACTGAGTGACATCACAGTAAACCACCTGCAAAACAGAGGAATAATATAAGAATTACTCTGAACATTTCAGTATGTAATTCTACAATCATTACAGGAAAAATTATGAAATCCCCATTGTTGCTTTGGCATCCTGTAACACCTCTGTATATCTTGAGAAGATACAGTGGACAATACAGTGTGACCAGCAGTCACAGAAATTTTCTTTGCATTACAGTGTGACAAAATGTCACAGTAAAACCTTTACATAATGGCTTGAACATTTTCAGTAGGAAATACTGAACAAACATCTGGAAAAGATCTCTGTAATGTTTCTGAAAAACAAGCTGTTATACAATGGAAGTACAATGCAGTATGACTGTAATTCTGATACATTTCACTGAGCTACATAATCTTGTAGTATCTGTGTAATACACCAGTTTTACATTAGGAATTATGGAAGTCAGTGTATTGAGCTTGTACACGCACTCTGTGCACACCCTGCATGCACTTTGCATTCACTTTGCATGGACTCTGCGCGAACTCTGCATGCATCCTGCATAGACTCTGCACGCACTCTGCACACCCTCTGCGCGCACCCTGCATGCACTCTGCACACACTCTGCACACACTCTGCACACACTCTGCACACACTCTGCACACACTCTGCACGCACTCTGCATGCCCCCTGCATGCACTCTGCGCGTACTCTACATGCACTCTGCACACACACTCTGCGTGAACTCTGCATGCACCCTGCATGGACTCTGTGCGAACTCTGCATGCATCCTGCATGGACTCTGCACGCACTCTGCACACCCTCTGCGCGCACCCTGCATGCACTCTGCACACACTCTGCACACACCCTGCATGCACTCTGCGCTAACTCTGCATGCACTCTGCACGCACCCTGCACACACTCTGCATGCACTCTGCATGCACTTTGGATTCACTTTGCATGCACCTTGTGCACATTCTGCACACACTCTGCATGCACTTTACTCTCTACACACCCTTCTCTGCATGCACTTTGGATTCACTTTGCATGCACCTTGTGCGCATTCTGCACACACTCTGCATGCACTTTACTCTCTACACACCCTTCTGCGCACACTCTGCACGCACTCTGTGCACACCCTGCATGCACTTTGCATGCAATCCGGTTCTGGTCCGGTAAATTTTAGACTTCGTCCTCTCATTTTGTCTTTCATTGGATCTACTCCGGATCCTATTTCTCCCCAGAACTCTGGACAAACTCCGGACGTCCCTCTCCTTGCTCTGGACTTGTCTGGAAGTCTGTTCCTAGTCGGATTTCATTTTTCGGATCCTTCCGGATCCACTTTTCAGTCCTTCTTTGACCTCTGCCCAAGTTTTGGGTCCTTCTTTGACCTCTGCCCAAGTTTTGGATCCATTCTGGATCCAGTACTTGCCCGGACTTTACACATTCTGCACGCACTCTGCATGCACTGAGTGCGTGCAGAGTGTGTGCAGAGTGTGTGCAGGGTGTGCACAGAGTGCGTGCAGAGTGCGCGCAGAGTGCGCGCAGAAGGGTGTGTAGAGAGTAAAGTGCATGCAGAGTGCGTGCAGAATGCGCACAAGGTGCATGCAAAGTGAATCCAAAGTGCATGCAGAGTGCATGCAGGGTGCGCGCAGAGTGCATGCAGGGTGCGTGCAGAGTGCGCACAGAGTGCTTGCAGAGTGCGTGCAGAGTGCTTGCAGGGTGCGTGCAGAGTGCTTGCAGGGTGCGTGCAGAGTGCTTGCAGGGTGCGCGCAGAGTGCTCGCAGAGTGCGTGCAGAGTGCTTGCAGGGTGCGCGCAGAGTGCTTGCAGAGTGCTCGCAGAGTGCTCGCAGAGTGCTCGCAGAGTGCTCGCAGAGTGCTCGCAGAGTGCTCGCAGAGTGCTCGCAGAGTGCTCGCAGAGTGCTCGCAGAGTGCTCGCAGAGTGCTCGCAGAGTGCTCGCAGAGTGCTCGCAGAGTGCTCGCAGAGTGCTCGCAGAGTGCTCGCAGAGTGCTCGCAGAGTGCTCGCAGAGTGCTTGCAGGGTGCGCGCAGAGTGTGTGCAGAGTGTGCGCAGAGTGTGTGCAGAGTGTGCGCAGAGTGCATGCAGAGTGCGTGAAGAGTGCATGCAGAGTGTGTGCAGAGTGCTTGCAGGGTGCGCGCAGAGTGTGTGCAGAGTGCTTGCAGAGTGTGTGCAGAGTGCGTGCAGAGTGCGTGAAGAGTGCATGCAGAGTGTGTGCAGAGTGCATTCAGGGTGCGCGCAGAGTGTGTGCAGAGTGCATGCAGGGTGCGCGCAGAGGGTGTGCAGAGTGCATGCAGAGTTTGCACAGAGTTTGCACAGAGTCCATGCAAAGTGAATGCAAAGTGCATGCAGGGTGTGCACAGAGTATGTGCAAAGTGAGTGCAGAGTGTGTGCATAGTGCATGCAGGGTGTGCACAGAGTGTGTGTACAAGCTATCAATACACTGACTTCCATAATTCCTAATGTAAAACTGGTGTATTACATAGATACTACAAGATTATGTAACTCAGTGAAATGTATCAGAATTACAGTCATACTGCATTGTACTTCCATTGTATAACAGCTTGTTTTTCAGAAACATTACAGAGATCTTTTCTGGATGTTTGTTCAGTATTTCCTACTGAAAATGTTCAAGCCATTATGTAAAGGTTTTATTTACTGTGACATTTTGTCACACTGTAATGCAAAGAAAATTTCTGTGACTGCTGGTCACACTGTATTGTCCACTGTATCTTCTCAAGATATACAGAGGTGTTACAGGATGCCAAAGCAACAATGGGGATTTCATAATTTTTCCTGTAATGATTGTAGAATTACATACTGAAATGTTCAGAGTAATTCTTATATTATTCCTAGTCTCGTGTAACCAGACTGACGATATATACTTGACACTCTACGTGTGTATATATGTAGTCTGGTGGAATACAATAGGCGCGGGCACTGCCAGAAATTTCTGACATAATATGTAAAGTTCACACGGCCCCTGTTCCAGTCAATCTGGCCATTACACGTTTACAGATGACCGGGTTGAGGGTAACAATCAAAATGGTGATAGGACTTGAAAGTTGACGATGTTGGTTCAAGGCGGAATCTGATATTACAGGAAGATTTGATCCTTGTATTTGAAGGCTTGCAGGCATTGTGTAGCTGAGCTTATGTAAAAAACGTGCTGACGCATCGGGTTGGGTACGTGTGAACTTGACAGATTATGTCATAAATTTCTGGCAGTGCCCGCGCTAACAGAAAACTACAAGACTATATTATTCCTCTGTTTTGCAGGTGGTTTACTGTGATGTCACTCAGTACCTCCCAATCATTACAAGGACAAAACTGTGACATTTTTGTCACAGAAAAGAGTTCAGTAATACCAAGTACAATACAGGTTATCTATACACTGACAACTGACTTCTGTAATTCCTCAAGCAAAACTGGAACATTACATAGATATTACAAGATTATGTGTCTCACTGAAATGTATCTGAATTACAGTAATGCTTCGTTGTATTTCCCTTGTATATCAGCTTGTTTTACAGAAACATTACAGAGATGCTTTTTGGATATTTGTTCAGTATTTTCTACTGAAAATGTTCAAGCCATTATAGCAAGATTTTACTGTGACATTTTGTCACAATGTATTTCTCAAAAGTTACAGTGACATCTGTCACATATTCATTATGTATTTCCCTGTGAGATACAAAGGAATTACAGGATTTTTTTTCTTCTGTATTTCCTTTTGGAATGCAAACATATTACAGAGATTATTACTGTGACTGATTGTCACCCTGTATTTCCTTTGTATGTCTTGAAGAATTACAGTGGTTATACAGGATGTCAAAACAAAATTGGGTGTCCTGTATTTCATTCTGTAATGAAAGTAGAAATACATACTGAAATGTTTAAGATATTTCTCATGTATTTCCACTGTATTGTGGATGATTTACAATGATTTGCACCCAGTGTATTCAGTTGCAGATCACAGGCTGTCATCAAACAGGTGACATCAAAACCTCATCATAATTTTAATGATAAGAGTAATATAGAATCAAAAATTTTTAAATTGGGTCAACCAACAGCCTATTGTCTCTCATTCTGCGTTTGTAATTACTTTGCATGTCAATAATCTACATCAACAACATTATGAAACTCTTAAACCATCATAGCTTGAAGAAACAACATCATAGAACTGTTGAATTGACATAGCTTAAAGATACACATTGCTTATGCATTAGTAATTTCGAAGCCACTTAGACTAATTTTGGCATGTCTGTCAGAGCCTATACTAACAATTCCTCATCTTTGTTATTACCCAAGGGCGTCGGTCTCAAGAAAAATACACTAGATGGATCAAGTGTCTTCACAAACAATAATAAACAAATTTTCTAGGGAGTAGACTGTATTGCAAACATTGCAAATGATGAAGGGTCTACTCAATTGTTCTTAATTCAGTAGACCCTCTGACATTTCAAAGATTTCGTCATTCCTTTTTTTGCAGGTCAACAAGTGATTCTGAATCCATCTGTTCTAAACCTTTTTTGTCTATTGGCTGTGCCTTTGTTTTCATTGGCCTGCACATTTTCTTATGTTGTTTGTCTTTCCTTACTTCTAGTCTCATTCTTTTGTACCAAGTATGAAGCTCAGTTTGATGTTTTGAGCTATAAGTGTATTACATCTAGTTACTCTATCATTACTATACATGTTTGAATAAAAGAGTTATGTCATGGACCACATAATGGAGCTGAATAATTTGTATTGTGCTTGCTTTGAGCTTACAGCAATTGCATAAAGTTGGTACATGGTTTCTACTTACTTTTATACTACTTGTTTACTACAAATATAGGTATGACAACATATACTACATGTTGAGGCAATGATATAAGTATGATGTTATGATAAAGTAGTGTTGTAGCTACTGTGGCTACTGTGATGTCAAATGGAGTAAAAACAATCAATCATAACAATATATATAGCTATCAACTGAGCTAGTAAATCTGTTTATTGTAAAATAGAAATTTCATACAGTCATTCTGGCTTTCTCTCATGTTTTGTAATATAATGGACAGCCATTGTAGTCAGTTCTTCACGGAACTTGAAGATTGATGTTTTTCTTTAACCCTGTATTGAAAGCTTTATTGCATGGGTTTTATATAGTTGGTGCTCCATTTTTTCTGTTGCAAATAAAGTCTAATAGACCATATCTGAGCCTGCAACACAAAAAATCTCAAATGATAAAGGGTATATTCAATTGCATTCCAGGAGAACGATAATCATTATATTAAGTGTGAGGAGGGGAAGGATGAGTAGTCTGTTGGACCGGAGTTTTAACTTGTGGCTAGTACTGATTAGTGTTGTAATGGCTCGGCTTGACCCGGCTAAAAATTTGGCTTGAGCCAAGCTGTTGAGAGCCGAGTCATATGAATGGCTCCACAGCTTTAAATAAAACCAATGGCTAGAGCCAACGTGTGAGACTATTTTTGGAAATGGACATGAAGCCGGCTTTGTGTACCATTGTATGGTTGTTTTTGGCCTGCCTGTCAACTCTAGTACCACTAAAATGTATCATTTGGCCCAACCATCTTTGTTTTGATATAAAAAAACACCTTCTTTTCATATCTGTGTACTAATAAATTTAATAGCTGTCAGTTTAAACCGTAAAAAGATACATATGTTAATGATGAACAAAAATTGATGGACGAGAACAAGTTACAAGCCAAGTACAATGTGTATATCAAAGTTTGATCTCCACTCAACAATTTTTGAATGATGAGAGAGGCACTTAGATTGTAGCCACAGGTGTAAATCTTATTCAACATAACAGAAATATTGGGCTCAATGATTTTTTTCAGAAGTTCCAGAGGTCATGGGTAGCGCCCACATTTGAGGCCTGGAATGTAGAAATCACATGGTTGAATCTGGATATACATGCAAAAAAGATCTGGGACATTGATTTTTTAAAGGTTTTTTGTCCCTATGTCTCAAAAGAAATATTTTGACACTGCCAAAGGCAATGAATAGCTCTCTCAATTAGTGTGTTGATTTGAGTCCTGAAATGTAAGGATTGAATAGGTAATTCCAGAGATGTGCATGAAAATCGGGTTTTTTTGGTGTTTTTTTTTTTCACCATATGTCTATCAATAAATTTATTTGGAGCTACTGGACACTATGAATAGTTTATTCTTTATCAGGCCCTCAATTTGAGCACACAATTGTAAAAATTGGGCAGTTGAGTCTGGAGATATGTGAAAGAATATCCTTGCTTTTGGGTCTGTTTTTTTTAAGTGTTTATAGATACATCGGACAAATTTGTTTTAAACCTTATATTGTTTTGAAAGGATGAGTTCTGAAATGCGCAAAAATTATTATTTATTGTCATGCTTGGTGTGTCATACAGCTCCACACAAGCATGCAAGATATGTTGTTAGGGTACGTACCAAATTCAAGTAATAAGTAACCGAGTATTGATTAGTTGATAAAATAAGTGTGTAAGATGATGTCGGGATAGCCGACAGAGTCGTTAGAGTGTCGGCAACGTCCGGATGCTGACTTGTAGTGCCCTTCCGGGGGGATCGACCAAGAAGCCTAGCTACTCGGGTTAGGGAGTAGAATATTCGATACTCTACTTAGTTGTCGGTGGCGTTGGTCAGGCCGGCTTGACGCGTAGTGATTTGATAAAGTTGAATTAACGTCGAGTTAATTGGTGGCGCTTGATTGATAGATCTGAAGCAGTTACCGGCGGTAGCCAACAAAAGCTTTGATTGGTGAGTGGATTCTTGGGTACGTTGGTACAAAATATTGACGCTAATGTACTCTACAGTTTGTAAGTTCTTTTATACCTAAGTGTCTAGTCAAACAGAGTCATTTTGGGAGTCAGTAAGTATCAGTTAGGAGTCATAAGTAAATGAGTCGAGTTGGAATCAGTTCGGAGAGTAAGTACGGACTAATTAAAAAAATGAATTGAAAACTTCGTAACCTTCCGATAGATCAGGAAATGGAATAATTCAACGGTGCCGTCGTAATGAAAATGCGTTGTCATGCCCTGATGCCGCCAGGGTTACGACTCGTAACAGTGCCCTCCCGTTTAGACCCGAGCCCTCAAGGGTCCTTGTCGAATATTGAAGTGTCTACCTTGTCCGAATTGGGTGCAGGAATATTCGATGTGAGGCGCACTGGTGAAGAGTTCGAGGGGCCTGCTACTAGGAACTTCGACAGTATAAAAGAGACAATTTTTTGCAGTCGTAGAAGTGTAAATCATCTCTCCTACATGTCCAGCAATGCCCACAAGTGCCCCGATCACTCTCCAATTGTTTCCTGCTTGGAAACTGGAGCGATCTCCGGACGTTCTCGAACTCCGATTGTCGCTCGGATTTCAAGGTGACTTTCCCGTCTGTTTTCCCATAGCGTAACCTAACTTTCTTTTTGCATGTAGCCCTCCTTCGAGCCCACCGACGGATGCCTCCAATGGTTTGGAGAGGCTCCCTCGAGATGAAGGTTCGACTCCTTCCCTCCGAGAGCTCCTCGCAGGGTATCGCGAACGATGCGACGCCCAGGATCGGTGAGTTTCTCAGGCTATTGATTTTTGTTACCTTGTGCTAACATAGCAGTAGACAATTGATCCTGCTTCGTCAACAACTCAACGGGGCAATATCCCTTCAAGGTTAGTTCTCATTTTTCTTCTTAGTTCTTTGGTCGCGGTGCTAATAGATAAGATAGATCGACTTGGTCAGAGGATCTCCGAGCTCTCCTCCTTCGCCCTTCTTGCTTATCGCGGCAATCCCATCCAGGTTTTCCCAAACCTGTACGAACTTTTAGATGGGATTTTTACTCGAACTTACGAAACCGCGATTCGAGTCCACAATGGAGAGAAGGATCCCGCCTTGGAGTCCCTTGAGTCCCTCCTCACTAGGTTGGAGACTCTCCAGTCGTTCGTCCGACGAGCTGAGGCTACTTCTCGTCGCTTTGTTGGAGACGAGAGTGGACGCTCTCCCAACGAACGATTTCTCTTGAGTAACATTCCTCCTCAAGTCAAACTTCCCGAGTTTAGCACCATTCTTGATCGTACTCGCCTCCCATTCCCTGAACCGCGTCACACCTTCCCTCGATCTTCTTTTACTCCTCCGAATACTCTGGTTGGTACAGATTCTTATAGCCTCAAAAGATCTCGCGAGGAAGAACTTGAGGACGGTGAGATTCCTTCAAAGCGCAGGTGTTAATTGGTGAGTTGTGTGGATTAATAAATGTGTTTCCTTGCGCATTAACAGTTCTGTTCTTTTCTTTTTTCTGTGAACTGATTTTCCAGGCCTCTATAATAGACTCCCATACGTAAATCCCTACTCAGTTTGTAAAATGAATTACCAGTGAATAGAGTTATTGAGAAGCCTTTCGAGGCGATTTTCTAGTTTGAGTCGGTTGAGAGTTGCTGGGGTTTTCATCGGCGAGAGCTTTCTGGACTGAACTTGAGTTGACCCCAGGCTTGGTAGGGTGTAATCGAACGTAATCCTTCAAACAGTCAAGTGCTCTCGTTAGATGAGCTATTGGTTCCCAGGTGTTTTCTTCTGGACTATAGCCTTTCCACTGTACCAAGAAGTATACATTTCCACGACGTATCCTGGAGTCCAGGATCTTTTCAACCTCATATTCCTTCTCAGATTCTATTACCACCGGTAAGGGAGGAGGTTGTACTCGTTTGGGGATGTCGTTAGGGTGGTATGGAGAGAGAAGATTGACGTGAAATACATCGTGTATGCCCTGGATTGTCTTTGGTAGGGCAAGCCTGTAGGCATGAGTAGATACTTTCTTCAGTATCTTGAGGGGTCCGATCCTCTTGTAATCAAGTTTCTTGGTGGGGCGATTGGTCTTGAGGTTTTCCGTGTTTAGCCAAACTAGGTCTCCCTCGTTCCAATCACTCGGCTCTAGTTCTCTCTTTCTTCTGGAATACACCTTAGATTTTTGATTGATGTCCGAGATCTGAGTTTTTAAATAGTCCTGGAGTTGAATTAGATCTTGAGCTACCATCTGAGCCGCGTGATTCTTCAGGGTTTTCATTGTTAGGGTAAGTCGTGGGTGGTAACCTTTATTAGCGAAAAACGGAGTGGTATTGATAGCGGAGTGGTGAGTGTTGTTGTATGTGAATTCCGCCAATGGCAATAATGACTCCCAGTTGTTTTGGTCATAATTCACGAACAATCGAAGATATTGTTCGAGAGTTTCGTTCGTTCGTTCGGTTTGGCCGTCGGTTTCAGGATGATAAGCGGTGGATAGATTTGATCGGATTTCTAGTATCTGGCATAGGGCTTGCCAAAATTTTGACACAAAGGTGGTCCCTCTATTGGATACTATGTCGGTTGGCAGGCCATGCTTTGAAAATACAGACTTGATGAATTGCTTGGCCAAATCTCCTGCCGTATCAGTTTTGTGGCATGGAATAAAAACAGCTTGTTTGGTGAGTCGACATACAATGACCAATATACAGTCATATCCATTGGAAGGTGGGAGATCCACTATGTGATCCATGGAAATAGAGTTCCATGGTCGTGATTCGATGGGGAGGGGCTTGAGTATTCCAAACGGTTTTCAACGAATGGACTTAGCTCTAGCACACGTTTCGCAGGATCGGACATATCTTCTCACATCCCGATGTATCCGTGGCCAGTAATACGTTCGAGATATGAGTTTTATAGTGGTATTGATCCCGGGATGGCCCCGTAGCTTGTGATCGTGGTGGGAACGCATAATCTCAAGCCTGAGATTCCCATCGTCGGGTACATAAATGATTCCGTCTCTTGTCAGTAGTCCACCTTCAGACTTGAATAACCCAGGTTCTCCATTTTGGATTGATTCGAACTTCTGTTTCCAATAAAGATCCCTTTTTGCTTTCCTAACCTTATTCATCATTAACTCCTCGTTAAGGATCAACGCTGCTGAGAGTTGTTCCGGTAATACGCTAGAAAATCAATACCGTAGATTTTTCGCGATTTATTATTAAATCCTGAATGTCTATAGTATTAGTAATAAGGGAAATAGAGGACTATAGTGAGTCCCGGACTGATAGTCAAGAGGAATAATTGTATTAAGTCAATACATATTAAGTCCAGACTTGTTCCACAAGGAAAATCGTATCCAGAGATGATAGAAGTGACTACATGACTATGGTAGATTTAACAAAATCCAACTAAGGGCTGACGAAGGTTAGATATAAGAAAAGGAGAGCGTTCACTTAACGCACACGTAGACCCACGTTAAAGATGACGATCACGTTTATTTTTAGTGATTCTGAAAACCCAAAAATTAGTTGAGGATTGAGCAAGTTAACTGTCTTTGCTTAGATCTCAATTGATCACCCCAATGAGCACGCAGTGTGTTCATTCAAAACCTTTATTTTTACTTTACATATCCGGTTGTCCGTGGCTACATTTGAACTATTCTGTTCATTTTCAATTAGATAACTAAAGCGTTATCTTTAAGAACATGTCTAAACTAAGTTGGAAACGGGCAACTTAAATCAAATAATGACTTTGGGGGAGCGCCACCCGAGGTCTATTTCACGTCACGTGATGTTGACTATATCTATACCCGACACACCGACTCATATCATCTATAGTTATATAGTTGTTATTCTAGTGAGATTTTTTATTTCGTTAGAGTTTCGGTTATGTGGTTACTTATGATTTGATTAGGAGTTATACATCACATACGCTCGCTCAGACCCCAAACCTCTGTCTTAGGAAAACGTCGTTTGTGTGTTTTTGTTGTCACTTCGTTTCAAAATTAGTTCAGACCTCAACTTATAAGATCAGTGCTGAGTTATATAGTTGTCTATAGGTTCAGATCTGTTTACGTGTTTTCATTTACACTTCAGATATGTGAGTTCACTTACATTACACTAACTAAGCCAACACCTTCATTTCCATAGCTTTCTACTATTGGGGCGTTATGTTCAGACTTACCGAAAGCTCCGCTTTGTCCCAGAACATGATGAACTTTATATAGACTTACCGAAAGCTCCGCTTTGTTTATATATTGGTTACTTCTTTTTTGTGAATTATTTCATAGAGGGGCGTTATATTAGATTACCGAAAGCTCCGCTTTTCTGATATAATGAACGACTGGTCACGCTTACCGAAAGCTCCGCTTTGGTGACTAAGTTGGCTGTCAAGTCTCAATTGGTTAAATTGAAGACTTTTCCGCGTTTCATTAGTGGTTGCTTTAAATATGATAACTCGCCTCTTTACACATAGATGTTTAGAGCATGAGAAGGCCTCGGCTGAAAGACCAATTTGTTTGAAATTTTGTTGTTTCCATACGAAAATATACTATGACCTCTAGAGGAGGACTTAGTCGACAGGATTCACGCTCGTTCTTGGCATGATGTCAGTGACCTCATGGATCAACATAGATGACAGGAAAATATACATGTCTCATTTTACTTTTTATTTCTTTGATAAAATAGATCCTCTAGATGTCAGGAGGATGATATATACCATATATCTTTATTCGAAAGCATTAAATGCACGCGCAGTGTCAGGCATATATCTTTGAAACAATGAATAAACTTCAATAAAGCAGAGAGATTTAATTAAAGAAATTCAGACATGAACAAAGAAAATTAGATCTAAATAACAGCGCGGAGGCACATGACCGGCTGCTCAGTAGATATAACTGTTCAAGACTGAGCTAAGAAGATTATAGACCTGAGAGTAACCAACTCTCAGTATGAGACAGTTTAAGACAGTATGGCCTCGGAATCCGCCCAGACGCCTATTTAAACATCATACGCGGGTTGCAGCAGTATGGGGATTAAGATCAGTATCGCTCAGTGGCCAGACAGCCTGAGGATATAAAATAAGGACTAATTTAGTTTATTCACCTTGAACAAAGATCTTTGCAACAAGGCGGAGAGACCTAGACAAGAGACATTCCGTGTGCTAGCAGCGTTGGCTAGTAGCGAAATCTAAGATTAATCTAAATCTGAAATCTGAACTGAAATCAGACCTGAGCTTCTATTAAAATCAGACCTCAATTAAGATAAGGGAAACCTAGTCCTGTATTAATATAAATATAATCGGTGTCACCACAGTCGGTGAAGGGGATCCAGACCTCCTGAGTAAGACAAAATGAACCGTTCCAGGTTCGACTTTACGAATCGTATCTGAGAGTATTGATCTTATTTAGTTAA
>ML179096.1:140107-213147 GCA_004369135.1 Dendrothele bispora CBS 962.96 | reverse complement strand
TTGCGGTCCCTACCGCGGTTCATCCAGGCTCTGTAAGCGGCTTATTCTAGATTTCTAACACTTTTTATTTTTTTCCAGACTAACTCTTTAATCTAGACTTGCGACTCTCCGGTTCATGAAGCAACTCCTTCTATCGCGATGCCCATTCCGACCATCGAGGAGAAGCCAGTCTCGAGACGACTCCTTTGACGAGGCCTCATCTAGGGACGAGGACGCTACCAAGGCCTTCGATCGTTCCATGATGTTGGAGACCCGGAGACGTTCCTCCATTCGTAAGTCAATTTATCCCATAGAATTCCTTCTTTCCTTCATGTATACTCTTTTTAGTTCGGTGCAGCGTTCTTCTCCACCAATCGAGGTTCTGCCCCAGGAAAAGGATGAAGACAACCGGGCCAACAACGACGACGAAGACGGGCCTGACGAACAAGACGTCGAGGAAGATCTAATGGATCAAATCGATTCTTCGCCTATCCGACCCTCGACGACTCGCTGATCTGGTCTGCTTGGGAGTATCTTGGGAAAATCCGGCGATCTTATTTGGACTCTTTTTGCACGGCCTATGGCCATATATTTTTGTTGTATCACTTTTACACCAATATCGCGCGAACTTTTATGTATCCCTACACTTGTGTGTACCCCCGCAGCATAGTTTTAACTTTACTTATAACAGTAGTTACTATGTCTGCTTATATCTTTTGTATTGCAATGTATCTGTGCCAGCCTACGTGGCTGATGACTTGTGTTAATTCTTTGTGTGATCTAAGTTGAGTCCAGAGTCGATTGTCAAGATAAAACTTTCTTGTCCAGACTTGATTCGATCACTTTCTCATTCTACTCCAGACTTGATTTCCTGGCTTGGAACCAGTAGTCTGGTCCTCGATTTCTAGATCTACGATGAGTCCTAACTGACCAAATCGGTGAAACTTGTTAATATCTGTTCTCAGGTCTCTCCTGGTTATACGAAGTAGCGCAAATAAGCGACGTACGGGCTATTTCCTTATTCGATAGATCCGCAGATTACATCAATATGTATTTAGAAAAATCGAAAAATTTCGCGGAAACTTCGCAGCCGTCTCGCATGCGTAGTACTCCTTCTCCCCATTCGAAAAAATAAAGCAACTGTCCTCAGTTGCCCTCCCCCAGATCTACATTTTCTTCAACGATTTATTCGTAGATTTATTCTTGTCATAAAATATATTCTTTTTATTCTAGACTTGCAGTATATAAGGTGGGTTCTTTTACTCATGATTTCGATAGGTCTTCTACCGAAATTCATTTCCCAAACTGCGTTCTAAAAATTTTCTAACTCTTTTCCTTACTGCTCTTCTTGCTCTTCACCTTGCTATCGATGTCGAGTTCAACAACCGCGACTACGATCGACGCCTTCGTCAAGAAGCTTACCGGCGACGTTGCCGATCTCGGCGAGTATCTCGAGAAAAACAAGTCCCCCGCTGTCGTTTCTGCGGCTCTAAAAGCTGTCAGCGACACGCTGGTAAGGAAAATTCTATTCTTTTCTATTAAAAGTCTCTACTAAAACATCGAATTTAACCTTTTTAACAGGCTTCGACTGATTCTGCTTCTTTCGGGATTCTCTCTGCTGACGAAACCGCGTACGGACTTGCCGACGAGGCGATCGTGCTCCTCAACAAAGCTTCAAAACTTGAAGGGATTGCCCACTGTAACACCCTAAAAGGTGCACGCGATACCTTCTTTGTTATGAAAAAGGCTCGGGCCACACGTCGCGCCCAACACAAAGTAAGTCTATACTTGATTTTCAAATCCAGAGTCAAATTCCCATCTGATTTTCTATTTAGAAAAGTGAAAAGGCCAAGCAAAACGGCTGACGACGGAGGCGATGATGTTGAAATTGTTACCGACAACTCCTCTTGTCATCATTGCTCTTCGGTATGTACACTTTCCTTCTTTTTATTTTTCTATTGAGTCCATTCTCAATTTTCTACTCTTTTATTTTAGACCCATGACCCTTCGAAGGAGTGCCCTTCGAAGTATCTCGGGAGGATCTCCAAAACGAAATCCGTAGGTCTTTCTATTTATCCATCACTTAATATTTGAATTTACTAAATCAATTCTATAGGCGGCGGCAACTCTGGACAAAGCCAAAAACAAGTCCGGTCCAAAAGTCGACATCGAGATCGACTCTGATGTCAAAATGAAGGATAGTCCTTCTCCTTCTCAAGTCCAGACTCGTGCCAGCACTGTGAGCATTCCGTATTCTGAGGTTCCCGGGATGGATATCCAATCTCGAGCCTATTCTCGTGCTAACGAGATTCTCAAAAAGGCTGCCGCTGCTTCTAAAAATAAGGGACCACCTGTCAAACGTACCAAGACCGAGGTCTTGGATATTTCGGATCCCACTACCGGTAAGTCTATATACTTATTACGTTAATTGATTTAGTTCTGACTTGCGCTTCTTTTCAACATATAGAGTCGATACCGAACGTTCTCAAGGTGAACTCGCGCGCCGTATCGTCGACGAAGTGGCCATGCTTCCGTTCTCCGAGCTCTCTCGTAAGCAATCCGATTCCTCTCAAGGCGATCGCAAATTACTTGCTCATAGAAGTCCGAGCAGTCACTCTTCGCGGGGCGATTGCTCATGACAAGTCTGAAGTCAGGAGTTTCTTAGGTCCTTGTGGAGAGGCGATTCGGAGATTGAGAAGAGCTGCGTCGATGCAGAAATTAACTTGAGACCTTGAAGTTTTCGGATGGGGCGAAGAGGACGTGTATTCCGAATAGAAACGGGTGCCTGCGCTTCTGAAGCTCTGTGACCTATTGCTTACGTGAGATGTGGAGGGGACGTTGTGCTTTCAGTAGATCGTTCCTATATTTGTGTAGGTTACTCTTTGTTCAACAGGGTTCCTAGCCATCCCCCGCAAAGTCTTATTGTCTCTTTTGTTCTATCTCTTTTTATGATGTCTGCTAGATCTGTCACCTAGGAGGAATATATGGTCTTTTTCTAGCTTTAGCAGCTCCTTATTACTATACTTCGGGTGTATGACTTAGCTGTGGAAACCGATGCCAATTATTATGAACAGATGCTAGTCTTTCGATCATGGGCCCTTTGCAATAGATGGATTTTCTATCATTTTACTTCTATCAGAAGACTCTATTCGATGTTTCGAAGTCCGGATGAGTTCTACCTGATCTTTCCAAACTAGATAATCATAGCTTGTAGATGAGTGGAACGATTCGTGTTCGGACTTGATCTCTAAATTTGCCAATACCCTTCACTGAGTTCATACCAGAAATTCTTCGTGTTCTGCACGATTCTTATCAATCTACTTTCTAGTTGTTTAGGATTCAATTGATGAAGATCTTGATATCTTATGGGGCAGCTCAAGGTGTGTTTTGACTTGATGGGGTTTAGCCCTCAGATGTTACTATTTTCTCGTAATTTCATGAGGCGTGCATGACCGCATCTTATCTGAGAACCTTCTTTAGTCCTTGTTATTAGTATGGATGGCTCTATCGAGGATATATTCATGTTTCTATCTAGATTCAGATTTCGAAGAAGTTTTCCGGACTTGGCTAACTTTTCAGGAGCGAAGTGTCTATATTGTTAATGTATTCGACATGCTCTCTCGTCCTACCTCACGTGGCTTTTATTTGACTCCTAATTTGGTAATCATTTGTCTGCCTGAGCTCTTTTGGAAGCTCTATCACTGCAATAATTCTTCGTGAGATCAAATCCTGCCTTCAATTTATTTATCTACTTACATTATGTTGAGTTCATTTTCTGGTATTTTTTCGTCAGGATCTGACTGACTATATCGAAATTACTGTTCTAGTTCATCCTTAGGACCTCAACTCTATTGGTATCCTCGAATGATATGCTGCAGCTAAGATATTTTTAAGTATATATCATTAGCGTCGATTTTCGGGCTATGATCTCTGAACTCAGTAGTCTCTACTTGATCTTCTCTTTTTCACAATTCTGGTCGTTCATATTTCCGCTGGTTTGGGAACTATGTACGAGAGACATCCTTAGATCCCTCTTTAATTACTAATATTTTGTATCGTATCCTCTCGCGAACATCTTGTAATGGTGAGGTAGTCTTGTACAGTTTTACTATCTAGCAGTCAGATCTTGACGATGATGTCCTGAAAGAACCATTCCGTATTCCTATAGTTGTTGGCATGGATTTGCTCTTCTACGTGTTGTTGCAGTTCTGAGCTCGAAAGGCTTAGGCAGCAATTCTTACCATATTATGTACGTCATATATACACTGGTTACTCTTTCGTGCGTCTACCTTAGTATCTATATGTACTTTCTGAATGTGATGGAGATTGCTTTTATTAGTAGTAGGTAATCTAACTATAGAATGTATATGTTGACATGGTTGCTCTTGATATTTGGCCAATTGTATATGCTACTCAGGCAATTATAGCAAAGAGATTTTGGTGGCCAGGATTGTCAGAAGATGTACAATGGTATATCAAGACTTGTCAACCTTGTCAAGATAGGCAATTGACTATGCTTAGGATACCTCCTGTAGTCACACCAACTCCATCGTTATTTCAAAAGGTACATATAGATACTATGATCATATCGCCTAAGAGTAACCAGTGTCGGTATGTAGTACATGGACGTTGTGCTTTGTCTTCTTGGTCAGAAGCAAGGGCACTTAGAAAAGATAATGCAAAAAGTATAGGAGAATGGTTCTTTGAGGACATCATCTCAAGATGGGGTTGTCCTGCTGAGGTAGTAACTGACAATGCACCTCAGATGAAAGCTGTTCTCTTGTGGCTTGAACAGAAATATGGAATTAGGGGGATAAAAATATCTCCTTACAATTCCCAAGCCAATGGAAAGATTGAACGAGCGCATTTTGACATACGTCAAGCTCTAGTTAAGGCTACTGGTGGAGAAATAGGAAAATGGTATTGGTATCTTAAACATGTCCTATGGGCAGATCGAGTTACGACTCGACGGGGTTTGGGATGCTCGCCTTATTTCTTAGTCA
Source organism: Dendrothele bispora CBS 962.96 (assembly GCA_004369135.1). NCBI lineage: Eukaryota > Fungi > Basidiomycota > Agaricomycetes > Agaricales > Dendrothele > Dendrothele bispora. The sequence goes on along the minus strand of ML179096.1, from coordinate 208,165 downwards.
CTGGTGCTGAGCCTATATTACCTTTAGACTTGATTGAATCGACTTGGTTAGTAGATATACCGGGTAGGATTTTATCTCATGAAGAATTATTGGGATATCGTGCTTTAGCATTGGCCAAACACAGAGATCATGTCAGACAAATGATGCTCAAAGTTGATTTAAATAAAAGAATACAAGTACGTAAGTATGAGAGAGATTATGAATATACTATTAAGAACTATAACTTCGCTCCTGGAACGTTAGTTCAAGTCCGGAATACTTCTATCGAGAAGAATCTAGATAGAAAAATGTATCCTCGTTACCGAGGACCATTAATAGTAATAAGAAGGACTAAAGGAGGTTCGTATATAGTTGCCGAAATGGACGGCTCTGTATTAAAAGAGAAAGTAGGCGCGTTCAGGGTTCTACCCCATCACGCACGATATACACCTATACAGCTGCCGGATAATATTCATGATCTCATAGATTTGAGTCCTAGACAACTAGAAAAGATGGTAGAATCGTCAGAAGACGAAGAAACGGATGAACTTGAGGATAATGAAGGAAATGAATTAAGTCCGGACAAGAATTTTGACTCTGGACAAGATGATTATGCCTTTGGAAATATGCCGAGAGGCCATGCGGACTTCGAAGAAGATTCTTCTGATGAAGAAACTGAATAGAAATCCATCAGAAAGGTCTCTATGATCGAAAGGGTAATCTGTACATAATAATTGGTAAAGATTTTCGACAAGTTTTAAGTCTGGACACGATTTCTGGTAACTCAGGAGTTGTTAAAGAGGAAAAACGCACGTTTATTGCTACTAGTACAGGTCTCGAGACATCATAGAGAGATAGATAGAAGATAAAAAGACTTTGCGGGGCCCATAGGCTAGCTCTGTTGAACAGCTAGTCGGCCACAGAGGTACATCAAGGATGAATAATTAAACTAGTCCTCGGTGTACATATAGCCATAGCAAGGATGGAACAGAGCTACGGAAGGCAGGAACCCGGTTTCTATTGGGACTCCACGTCCACGTCGCCCTCCACGTCCACGTGCATATCCGCGTCGACCACGCCCGTCTCGATTTCCGACCTCTCCAGAAGGACTTGAAGAACTTGAGTCCTTAGCTTGATGCTGGTCTTGTAATCCCGAATCGCCTTTTGGGCCGCGAAGAGTGACTGCTCGGTTTCTATGAGCAAGTAATTTGCGATCGCCTTGAGAGAATCGGATTGCTTACGAGAGAGCTCGGAGAACGGAAGCATGGCTACTTCATCGACGATACAGCGCGCGAGTTCACCTTGAGAACGTTCGGTATCGACTATATTGAAAAGAAGCGCAAGTCAGAACTAGATCGATTAACGTAATGAGTATAGACTTACCGGTAGTGGGATCCGAAATGTCCAAGACCTCGGTCTTGGTACGTTTGACAGGTGGTCCCTTATTTTTAGAAGCAGCGGCAGCCTTTTTGAGAACCTCGTTAGCACGAGAATAGGCTCAAGATTGGATATCCATCCCAGGAACCTCAGAATACGGAATGCTCACAGTGCTGGCACGAGTCTGGACTTGAGAAGGGGAAGGACTATCCTTCATTTTGACATCAGAGTCGATCTCGATGTCGACTTTTGGACCAGACTTGTTTTTGGCTTTGTCCAGAGTAGCCGCCGCCTATAGAATTGATTTAGTTAATTCAAATATTAATTGATGGATAAATGGAAGACCTACGGATTTTGTTTTGGAGATCCTCCCGAGATACTTGGAGGGGCATTCCTTCGAAGGATCATGGGTCTATAATAAAAAGTAGAAAATTGAGAATGGACTCAATAGAAAAATTTGAGATGGAAAAGTGCACAGACCGAAGAGCAATGGTGACAGGAGGAGTTGTCGGTAACAAACTCGACATCATCTCCTCCGTCGTCAGCCGTTTGCTTGGCTTTTTCACTTTTCTAAATAGAAAATCAGATGGGAATTTGACTCTGGATTTGAAAATCAAGTATAGACTTACTTTGTGTTGGGCGCGACGTGTGGCCCGAGCCTTTTTCATCGCAAAGAAGGTATCGCGTGCACCTTTTAGGGTGTTACAGTGGGCAATCCCTTCAAGTTTTGAAGCTTTGTTGAGGAGCACAATCGCCTCGTCGGCAAGTCCGTACGCGGTTTCGTCTGCAGAGAGGATTCCGAAAGAAGTGGAATCAGTCGAAGCCTGTTAAAAGGGTTAATTTCGATGTTAGAGAGACTTTTAATAGAAAAGAATAGAATTTTCCTTACCAGCGTGTCGCTGACAGCTTTTAGAGCCGCAGAAACGACAGCGGGGGACTTGTTTTTCTCGAGATATTCGCCGAGATCGGCAACGTCGCCCGTAAGCTTCTTGACGAAGGCGTCGATCGTTGTCGCGGTTGTTGAACTCGACATCGATAGCAACGTGTAGAGCAAAAAGAGCAGTAAGGAAAAGAGATAGAAAGTTTATAGAACGCAGTTTGAGAAATAGTTTCGGTAGAAGACCTATCGAAAAATGTGTAAAAAAGTCCCACCTTATATACTGCGAGTCTAGAATAAAAAGAATATATTTTATAACAAGAATAAATCTACGAATAAATCGTTGAAGAAAATGTAGATCTGGGGGAGGCAACTGAGGACAGTTGCTTTATTTTTCGAATGGGGAGAAGGAGTATTGACGCATGCTAGACGGTAGCGAAATTTCCGCGAATTTTTCCGATTTTTCTAAGTACATATTGATGTAATCTGCGGATCTATCGAATAAGGAAATAGGTCGTACGTCGCTTATTTGCGCTACTTCGTATAACCAGGAGAGACCTGAGAACAGATATTAACAAGTTTTCACCGATTTGGTCAGCTAGGACTCATCGTAGATCTAGAAATCAAGACCAGACTGCTGGTTCCAAGTCAGGATTCAAGTCTGGAGTAGAATTAGAAAGTGATCGAATCAAGTCTGGACAAGAAAGTTTATCTTGACAATCGACTCTGGACTCAACTTAGATCACACAAGAATAAATACAAGTCATCAGCCTCGTAGGCTGGCACAGATTCATTGCAATACAAAAATATAGGCAGACATAGAAACTACTGTAATAAGTAAAGTTTAACTATACTGCTGGGGTACACACAAGTGTAAAGATACATAAAAGTTCGTGAGTAAGGGGGTCGGTGATACAATAAAAGATATAAAGGCCATGGGCCGTGCAAAAAGTCCATACAAAGATCGCCAGATTTCCCAAGATACTCCCAACCTGACCGGATCAATGAGTCGTCGAAGGTCGAATAGGAGAGGAGTCGAGTTGGTTAGTCAAGTCCTCCTCGATGTCTTGTTCGTCTTCGTCGTCCTCGGGGTTCACCTGGTTGTTCTCGTCCTTTTCCTGGGAAAGAACAGCGATTGGGGGAGAGGATCGAATCACCGAACTAAGATGTGTCCATCAGCTTTGAGAAAAGAATATAGAATTTACTCACGAGTGAAGAAAGGACTCCGGAGTGCCTATCTGCAGAGACTGGTCGAAAGCCTTAGTGGCATCTTCATCTCTAGACGAGGCCTCGTCCTCTTCGTCATTTCGGGGAATGTTCTCGGCATCCGACAAGGTAGAAGCGGCGACAGGAGAAGCCATCACTGCATCAGCACTGGAAGTAACTGCCTTGGGAGAATCGACGTAAGAATCAACCTATGAATTGTTAGTTAAAGACTTAACAAAGAAATAATAGAACAAAATAGAGAGTACTTACGGAGCCCGGATGGACCACGGTAGGAATCGCAACGTCGCTAACGGACACTGTAAGGTACGTTAGAAAAATTAAGAATAAATCCAAGATAAAACGAGACTTACCATCCTCCGAGGGAAGGGTAATCATGGTGTGCACACCAGCCTTCAAGGCAGAATTTATCTCTGGCCTCATCGGATGCTGGGCATCCATGAAGTGAGCCCATTGACTAATATCGATCGGGGTGGGTTTATTCCCGACCGGAAGGAAAAAGTTGGAAGTGCTGAGGGGAGGGACTGTCGGAATAACACTAGTGGAAGCGGCAACGGGATGGAAAGATGCGTCATCGGCAGGAGCCGGCTGCGCCAAGAAGTCCTCGATGTCCGTTTTGCTGTAAGAGACAGTCCAGCTGGCCAATTGTCCAATGTCCGAAATCAACTCCGGAGTGAGCTTGAAGTTTTTGTCAGCTGCCTTCAGCTGATGGAAGACTCGCGCAGGATTGGAAAGATGGTTGCGAAGGACGGTGACCTCAGATCCTAGGTTGAATTTGATGGCATCGACAAGTCCAGACGCAGCCACGAAGCTGGAAGTAGCAGCGTTGATCCTATGAAGTTGGTTGGCGATGACTGGAAGAATAACATTTAGAATTATTAATAGAAAAATAATTAAGTAGTAGACGTACCGGGTGAACACTGAGCAAAGACCTCGTACCCAGTCCTGCTACTAACTTCAAGACGATCAAGCTCAGAATTAAGAGAACATGGAATTCCTGAGCCGCGACAAGCGACACAGGGAAGACCGACACCCATGGGGACACATGTTCTGGTGTGAGTCCCGGCTGCACAAGCAGCACAGGTCACCACCTTGTGATCAGCGACAATTTGTCGGACAGCCCCAATGTTGCGGGTTGTCTCGACAAGGTCCTTAAGAGAGTAACTGGCACCAAGCCGGTGAGAAGCGATAAAGACATCCGGATAATCCTTCTCAGTGGTACTAGGGGTACGTCCTGGTCGCGAAGGAAAGAGCTAAACAGAAAAGAACAAGTCAGGATTCGATACGAGTCCAGACTAAACTGACTCAAGACTTACACGAGTGTTTTGGGTGTCATTGGCAATATACTCAGCAGGGGTAAGGTATGGAAGGGTCTCGAGTCCAGGAAAGCTGGGAGGAGTCTCGAGCTTCTTGAGATCTCCGGTAACCAACGCCATCCGACCTCTAAGGAAGGAACTGTCAACCACCTAAAAACCAGAATAAGTAATAGATATATAGAAACTAACAAGGGAACGTACTTTTCCAGGAAGATCGTAGTTAGGCTTGGCTTTAGAAGGCTCAGCCACAACTTCTTCTTCAGCGTCGGGGTTCTCGGACACCGCCTTACGCTTACCCTTGTTGACTTTAGAAGGAACTGGTGTTTTCGCCTTCTTGGCAGCGGGTTTCTTCTTGCTGGTATCCTTAGCAGCGGTGGTCTTCTTAGAAGATCCACCTGCGGCAGTTTTGGTAGTCGAAGTCTTCTTAGAGGAAACGGCGTCTTTTGAGGACAAAGCTTTAGAAGAAGAGGTCGTATCTTTGGACTGACGCTGCCTTTTAGTAGCAACAGCCAGAGACTCTTCATCAGAGCTGTCGGCATTGGAGTTTTTGTACTCTCCGTCGACCTCGGAAGAGGATTCACGAGGGCGCTGAGAAACAACTCCAGAATTAATAAAAATAGACCAAGCATGAACTCTGGACACATACCTTTCGAGAGTTTTCGACTTGAATATCGAGGGCTTCCTTGGTCTTCTTATGAAAAAGAACTTAATCAGAATAAAAGTATAAGTAGAAGCAAGAAAAAGGTTTACTCTGGCAGCAGCTCGAGGGGTCCTGCGCAAGGCAAGAGGGTCGTCTGGCGCAGCCGCGTCCTCTCCAGACTTGTCTTCAACGGGCTTGGGAGGGCTAACTTCGGGAACAACAGGTTTCGGGAGTGGAGGAACGGGAATTACGACAGAAGGCCTGGAGATTTCGACGAAAGGTTCGCCGGGAAGGTTGCTAGGCCTAGCTGTCGTCTTCTTGTAATTCGGTCTTGCTTTGGGGCGATCCATGTTTTTGTCGGCGATCTGGCGATCGACAGACTTTTGTCGGGAGTCGTCAGTAGGGTTTAGGTTAATATTTGGCAAAGAGATGTTAGTATGGGAAGGCCCAGGGACAGAAGGAGCGGGTTGTGGCACCACCGGTGGCGCAACGTCTTCATCGTCCAAGAGAGGGATATCATACTAATTAACAGGTTAGCATCGAAAGAATAAGAGTCAATAACGACTCACAGGATCGGGTAAAGCGCCATATTGGTTGCGAGGCAGCGGGGTAACCCAACTGAAGGCCTTAGTTCCAGCCACAGTCTATTCAGACAAGAAAGAATAAGAGTTAGACAGAGAAAAGACTCAGAAAAAAGGGGAAGCACCTTGATTACTCTTTTGAAGTCGTTAATTCGGTGGTGGTCCAACGCCCAGATCGGAAGGTCTTGGTCGTCAGGAATCAGAGCAAGGGAGGCGAGGTTTAGTACGGTCATCATATGCACCGTAGGAAGGGGGGTCTCAGAGGATGCGGCAGCCAAGGAGACGGTCTGCAAGTCGCTCTCGATTGGCGAGAGGAACGCCTTGCAAGTCGTCCAGGAGATTTTACCTTTGGCCATGTCACTCCAGTGAGGGGCTATTGTCTTGCGGACGTGTTCGGACGCGTCATAAATCATGGAATACGCGTCAATGGTGAGGGGCATGCTAGAAAAGTGTCTACAAGATGTTACAAAAGGTGATACACGTAGGAGGGAAAGTTAGAAAGAAATTTGTCGAGTCCCTGTTTTAAGGAATCATTTAAACAGAAGAACACGTGACCTAACGGGACTTAGAAAATTCTTGATGAAGAATGTAGAATGTGAAACGTAACAAGAAGCCTCACGAGTGAAGAGAATTAAGTTCGGACGAGATCGGAACCTTATTGCAATTCAAACTTAGAATGGGAATCGAGAAATCGATTCTAGACTTGATTTGACTCTAGAGTTGATTTGGACACTAAAATAAGGGTTACCTCCAGACCGAGGACGGTCTTTATTTTAGTGTGGGGGAGATAATACGCTAGAAAATCAATACCGTAGATTTTTCGCGATTTATTATTAAATCCTGAATGTCTATAGTATTAGTAATAAGGGAAATAGAGGACTATAGTGAGTCCCGGACTGATAGTCAAGAGGAATAATTGTATTAAGTCAATACATATTAAGTCCAGACTTGTTCCACAAGGAAAATCGTATCCAGAGATGATAGAAGTGACTACATGACTATGGTAGATTAATTGATTTATCTAGTTATGAGAGTCTATGCTAAGCATTTCAGCTTGGACCTTGCCAAGTAAAACAGAATGAGTCCTCCAGACCTAGGGGAAGTGGCTGACACCACTGTGGCTAATATAAATATAATTATGTCCTGATCCAAGGGAATAGAATTAACTCCAGACTAAAATTATCTTCGAGTCCAGACTAAAGTCAAGTCTAAAGTCTAAATCTAATTAGAATCTAAAGCGATGATCGGTTGCGACGATCGCGTGCCTTACAGAGAACAGATCCAGAGAGGCGGAGCAACGTTTCTAGAAACAAGTTCCACTTATTTGATTTAATCAGGAAAAAAATATACGAGTCCGACAGACCGGTGACTCGTTATGACTAGATTTAGGGGTATGACGACGTTGGGCGCATACTACAAATTTATCCGCAGACCCGCCTAGGGCTCCGGTATGACAGAATTTGACAGAGTATGACTCTCAACCAATGAGAGTCCAGATATTAGAAGAATCGAGTCAGGACTTGTCAATATAGATGACTCGTCGGCCAGTACACGGAGGCGCGACAATAAATCTAGATTAAAAGAAACAAGTACAGACTTGAAAGAATTAATTTAGAGAGACGAAATAAAATAAGTAACAAAGTTTCTATATACGGACTGTGACGCGCACGTAAATTACGAAAGCTTATTTCTACATACCATATATAGTAGGAGGACTGTAGATCTCCTAGATAAAATAGTTTCTTTATTTTTCATTTTACTCTGTACATATAAAAGGACAGTAGATACAACTAGGTACTCCAGTGACTGTAGTACGGTTCTTGCTCGCACTTAGGACAGCTGATTCAGGAGGAGATCTCCAGTATCATAAAAGCATACCTTTGTTGTTTTAAAGTTTGTTTAACCAGAAAGTCGGCTCCGGAAGAGTACGAGATTTGTAGATACACATTTCTCCGCTCAATAGTATAAATTTCGTTGGTGATTACTTTGCGCCTTTTCAGAAGTTAAATTGGTTAACTCTGAACTGTCGGTTGAATCAGTGGTTTCGCCTCGAAAGCCATTCGCACTGGTCAGCAAGTAATATAGTCTTTTCGCCTCGAAAGCCATTAGATTATATTGCGGGGAGATACTTTATTAAGTGTTTTCTTCATTGGTTATATATTTGTTTCGCCTCGAAAGCCATTCAGATATATTTCAAGTAGTACAAGACCCTGTTTCGCCTCGAAAGCCATTCAGACTTGTATTGCGGGGTTATCATCTTCGATACCTTTACTTCCACAACCGAATCAATCACATTACATTCACTTGAGTGTATAGACTTCACATTTACTTTTGTGCATTTGTCTAGACTTAGATATCTGTTGATATATTGAGTCGTGACTAGAATATTCAACTCCAGACTTGATTAAAACTTTGCTTCACTGTTGTTTTGTGTGTTTGCTGCAAAAGGATTCTGTCTCCAAACCCCAGACTCGCTCGCATACACTACATATTGAGGATTAGTTTAGTATTCATTGGTGTATTGGCTTTGAGATTGCTTTATTTTTAGAGTGATCTTATTGTTGATATATTGATATCTACTATACTCAGCCACACAGCCCATATCTATATCAGTTGTAGTGCACTGCACTTTACCGGTCGAATAAGAATCTTATGATTCTGATTGACTTGGTCTTGCTGCGACTTCTTTGGGTATACGTCCGAGCGTCTAGTTAGTGCATCCGGTTTTGCTCCGAGTCTTCCGGGTCGGTAATTGATGTTGAAGTCGAAACCGGACAAAAACTCCGACCATCTGGCTTGCCTTCTGCTCAATTTCTTGGTTGTAGTGAAATATTGCAGATTATTGTGGTCGGTATACACCTGGACGGTGTATTTGGAGCCTTCAAGGTACGCTCTCCATTGACTAAAGGCTTCGATGATGGCGAGCAATTCTTTATCGTAGATATCGTAATTCAGTTCTGCACTGATCATACTTCGGGCATAGAACGCCACAGGACGAATCTCTTGGCCATCCAGATCGGGTTGTGATATTATTGCGGCGATGGCATAATCAGATGCGTCGGATTCGACAATTATGGGTAGGTTTGGATCAAAGTCTCGAAGGATTGGGGCTTCCTGAAAGGCCTGTTTCAACAGTTGGAATGTTCCCTCACATTCAATGGACCATTCCCATTTGACTTTTTTCCCGGTAAGTCGAGTTAGATTCTTGACAATACCAGAGTAATTATCAATGAATCGTCGATAGAAGTTAGAGAAGCCCAAAAAGGACTGTAGTTCTTTGATGTTAGTGGGGGTCACCCAGTCTTGAATTACCTGCACTTTGGAGGGGTCCATTTTGACTCCTTCCGGGGATACAATTACACCTAAGTATTCCACGGAAGTTGTATGAAACTCGCACTTCTGCGGTTTCAAATGTAGATCGTTCTTCTCTAGTCGTTTAAGTACCTCGTTCACCTGCGCAGTATGTTCTTCCTTATTATTTGAATAGATGAGAATGTCATCCAGGTAAATAATAACGCATACGTCCACCATGTCGTGGAAAATATCGTTCATGAACCGTTGAAAGACCGAGGGTGCATTGGTTAGCCCAAAAGGCATGACCAAGTATTCGAACGCTCCGTATCTGGTTCGAAACGCAGTCTTCCACTCGTGACCATCTGCGATCCGAATGTTGTTGTATCCTACTCAAACATCAAGTTTTGTATAGATCTTGGCTTTGCGAAGTTGATCTATTAGATTCCCGATGAGGGGAATTGGATATCGATTTTTTCGAGTAAGCTTGTTCAATGCCCAATAATCCACGCAGAGACGTAAGGAGCCATCCTTCTTTTTGGCAAACAACACTGGTGCTCCGATTGGAGAAGCGGAGGGACGAATGAACCCCTTTCCTAACATTTCATCGATGTAGTCCTTTAGTTCTTTAAGTTCCTTCTCCGACATGTTATAGAGTTTCCCCAGTGGTGGAAGTTCTCCATTTACTGTCTCTATAGTCATGTCGTAGGGTCGGTGCGGGGGCATCTCTTTTGCTTTGGCTGAGGAGAATACCTTCTTCCACTGTCGATATTCCTCAGGTACAACTTCCTCGAAGGTCCGCTTTTCCTCATCTGTCATGTCTTCCTTTTCTTCTGTGTTCGCTAGCATCGTTTCCTCAATTGGATTCGACATTGGTTGCGCTTGAAACGAATAGATCTCGCACCCCTGCTTGACTAGGGTCATAAAAGGGGCTGTGCCGATCAAACTAATCTTTGGTGCTTTTCTATTTGTTTCTGATTTGGGGTTAGCTGATTCTTCGTTTGACTGAGGTGGGGTTTGATAATTTTGCGATTGTTTGAATGGGGTTTCGGAATAGGGGGAAAATAGTTTGTCGATAGGGGGATTACTTTGCTCTCGGAAATACTCATCTGCTTCGTCTTCTGATAATAGCAGAGGGTCATCCGGGCCTAGAGTAGGGCCGTTATCCTCTTCAGGTTCCGGGAGTTCTTCTATAGTAGGTGAGGGGTACTTTCTTGCGTGGGGAATCTGAAGATTTTGAATAATAGCCGCGGATAGTCGGATTTTTCCTTGGAAGGAAAAGCTAAGTTGATTCCAGTCTATGGAAGGGTTGTATTTTCTTAGCCATGGAAGGCCTAATACTATACGCGCCGCTGGATGGAGTTTTGTTACTAGCAGCTCTTCTTGTTGTACTGTTCCGTCGTCAAACATCAAAGTGGCTTCTAGTGAGTGCGTAATCCGGCCAGCAGATGTGGTTTTTCCGTCAAAGAGGGTCAATGAGATGGGAGTTTCTAATTTTAGGAGTTGGGAGCCAAAGCTTTGGGCTTCAGTATGGTCTATAAATGACCGTGAAGCACCTGAGTCTATTAAACAAGGAATCTTTTGAGATGAGTGGTTGAAGAGTTGGGTTTGGATTATAAACGCGTTCGCTGTTTTTGAAGAATTTTGGATATCGTTGGGGGTTGTTGTATTTGCTCGAAGTGTTACTGGTTGGTCAGGGCTCGGTGTACCTAAACTTCCCCCTCGTTTAGGTCCCGAACCCCCTCTTCGTTTCCCGATTCCTCTGCTTCCTGAGTGTTTGGCTCCGGATTACTAGGTTCTTCATCAATTTGATGGAAATCCCCTTGGTCATCGATCGCGTAAAGTATTTCTTCGGGTTCATGTTCTTCTGAGTGTCCCCATTCGAAACATGATTTACCTATGGCTGTATGGTGATGAGTAGTACATTCTTTTCCAAAATGTCCTTTTCCTCCACATCGAATACACAAGCCCTCGTTCATCCTTCTATCTCGCTCCTCCCGTGATATTCTGAAAGTTTGAGTCTTAGTCTGGGGCTCTATTTGCGCAGATTTTGCAACTGTATCATCCGAAGGGGCGTTCCTTGGTTTAAACCTGTTACTCATAGCTTGGGTGGAGGGACCGGGTCCTGCTTGGGCATTTGGCTGAGTGGGAGTCGCTGCATTTGTTTTACGGGGTGGATACGATGGAAAGCTTAATCCTGTTTCCCGGAATGCCTCTCGAGCGCCATCGATATCCAATAAACGTTTGACTACCTCACTGAAGGTTTCAGGGATACGCCCGACAAGGGTCAGTCGATCTCGGAGGTCTTTTCTTATTTGACAAAGTAACCTCCATCTCTTTGCGGGGTCGTTATATTGGGTCTTCAGGGCCGCGTCCTCAAACTGGACAATAAAGTCGGCGAAAGTTTCACCGAACTTCTGAATCACCTTGTCTAAAGAGGCTTGGGCATGCATTATTTCATTGTGTAGCCCAAACAGTCTACCAAACTCTTTGATGAAGACGGACCACTCATGTAGGGCCGGAATCCATAGATTATTTTCTATTTCTTGTTCTACCTGGTTCTGATAGTACCTGGCGGCGGCACCAGTGAACCAGGATGAAGCATAGGTAACCCGGGATTGCTCTGCGGAGTAGATTGTTGGTTTTGCTGAGAACATTCGGTAGCAATCGCTCAAAAACGGCCGCCACAGTTCTCTATTGGACCCATCAAAAGCTGTGGGCTTGCGTATCTCCAATTTGGATTCCCTGGCTATTGCATCCCTGGTTTCTCTATCTCCATCGTTCCCTTTCGACCTCACACGTGTATTCTCATTTAAAACAATCTCATGTACCTTAGGGAGTTTTGGACCGTTGCCATCTCCCTCATTTGGTGATGGGGGTCGAGCTGGAGGAGAGGGTGAGGGTGGAGAGGGCGGTGGTGGAGAAGGTGGCGGTGGGACTGAATCTGGAGTGGGAGGGAAAGAAGTTTCCGGTGCTGATGGGTTACTGGGATTTTGGTTCGAGGTTGACTGGTGTTCTGACCCTCCTCTCCTTCCTCCACGTTCCCAATTTTGGATTCTCTCTTCGTCCCTTGACTCCATAGGACTACTTTTTCCTTTAGGAGCTTCGTCGAACCGAGTTTTCCCAGGATCGTTCGTCTCCCTCCATATGGGGTTCCGATCCATCGGACCATCATTCGTATTTCTCCATATGGGGTTCCGATCCTTCGGTCCGTCGTTCGACGGTTGATTTCCAATTGTCGAACTTGGCATATGACTTCTCACGGTATTTCCCATTCTTTCCCCTTCTACGTCCTCCAATATTTCTCTTAGTCGTCTTCGAGACTGTTGGAGTCCAGAGTTTGGGACTGCGGTGCGGTGAAAGGGAGTATACTTGTATCCTTCTGGCCTAACGTTTCCGGGTTTGAGAGGGGCATAGGCTGGGATTTGGTGGGGAGGTACGTCCCTTTGCGAAAAGGTGGTTGTTGATTGTTCTCTTGCAGGTTCTACAATTCGAATACGTGGACGTAGTTGGTCGTTATTGAGTTGATCGTTATCGGTGTCCGACGAGGGAGGATAAATGGTTGTAGAAGGTACTGCGGGGTTGGTAGGGCGAGGAATTGGTTCATAGGATGGGTTATTCCTTTGGTCTGTCCTTTCTCTCTCGATCTGTTGCACCACCGCTGATGCATTTCTTCTTACTTCCTGAGCTATTCCTTGCCTCCAACGTTCACTTTCACGTTCCAACGCTCTTTGCTGCTCCAATTGCTGCCAACTCCAAGAGGAGGGAATCGTACTTGGGGAGTGTGGGTTCCTAGTTACCCCCCAAGGATCTGGAAGCATGGGGTCTTCAGGTACTATTAGGGCCATGTCCGGTTGACGGACAATTGAGTGTAAGCGGTTCAACTCTCGATTCATCTCAGCTTCTCTAGTACGAGAAGCGACCCATATAGGTAAGTCTATCTCTCTACTCTCTGCCAATGCGCGTACTGCTTGCACATGTTCCCCTAGTTCCATATTTTCCAATCCCCTAATGCCCAGGCGTTCTCCAAAGTTGCGGCATTGTTCTCCGATGTCCTCTAAGGCATCTCTGGGAGTCGGATAGCGCTTGGGCTGAGAAGAATGAGTTGTTGGGGCATGCGGACTTCGATTCAAAGCGCTACCCATGGCAGATTCGTATTGTGATTGGTAAGTTCTTTCTTGAGGTGGTTGCACGGGCATCATTCTTGGCATTTGGGGAATATTTACGTGGTCTCTAGTTTCCAGTGGTAGAGTGATACGTATGGAAGAGCCGTCAGAGGAAGTAGTGGAATTTCTTGGGGAGTTCCTGGGAGAGTTTCGTGGGACAGAACGTTCTGGATCAAGATGCAACTCCGAGATGTGTTCTTGGGATTCTGGTTGGACTTCCGGCATGAAGGGAGGTATAGGAGTTCGACGATCTTGAGGAGAACGTGGGTCATGAAGGGAATCGGTAAGCATCTCATGTACTCTTGCTTCCTCCATTACCGACTCCGGCACATATGAGTGTCTAGTAAACGTTGGCCTCGGTTGAACTGCTTGAATCTCATCGTGGAGAGTCTCATAATTCCGCGGTTCATATGCTCCTAAACCTGGATGAGGTCGTCCTCTCCGGGGGCCAGTTGGATCTGGAGTTGGAAGGTGAGTAGTACGGAGAAGGGGTGCCATCGGCGTTCCGCTCCTTTCCTTCTCGTCATGGTGCTCTGTAGGATTAGGTGGGGCTGAAGAAGGCCTCAAAACTCTTCCTTCTCCTTGAAAGGGGTCCCTGGATGGAGACTCTTGGTTTTGCCAAGCTCAAGAGTCTTCACGCCAGAATCCAGAAGGGGTATAGGTGCTGAATCCAGAGTTGTGGGGAACTTGAGAGGGGTGAGGGGATTGATTAGGGTCTTGCGTGGTAGTTTCAGTAGTTACTTCGGTTTGAGTAGCCATGCCTATTGACCGATATTAGCGTCAATATTATGTTAGGGTACGTACCAAATTCAAGTAATAAGTAACCGAGTATTGATTAGTTGATAAAATAAGTGCGTAAGATGATGTCGGGATAGCCGACAGAGTCGTTAGAGTGTCGGCAACGTCCGGATGCTGACTTGTAGTGCCCTTCCGGGGGGATCGACCAAGAAGCCTAGCTACTCGGGTTAGGGAGTAGAATATTCGATACTCTACTTAGTTGTCGGTGGCGTTGGTCAGGCCAGCTTGACGCATAGTGATTTGATAAAGTTGAATTAACGTCGAGTTAATTGGTGGCGCTTGATTGATAGATCTGAAGCAGTTACCGGCGGTAGCCAACAAAAGCTTTGATTGGTGAGTGGATTCTTGGGTACGTTGGTACAAAATATTGACGCTAATGTACTCTACAGTTTGTAAGTTCTTTTATACCTAAGTGTCTAGTCAAACAGAGTCATTTTGGGAGTCAGTAAGTATCAGTTAGGAGTCATAAGTAAATGAGTCGAGTTGGAATCAGTTCGGAGAGTAAGTACGGACTAATTAAAAAAATGAATTGAAAACTTCGTAACCTTCCGATAGATCAGGAAATGGAATAATTCAACGGTGCCGTCGTAATGAAAATGCGTTGTCATGCCCTGATGCCGCCAGGGTTACGACTCGTAACATATGTATATAATCATTCATCAGATGAGTGGACTTCAAAATTCGATCTTCAAGAAATCTTTCGTTCCGACTCTCACCTTACTCCTTGTGACCCACAATCCTTTAACTATACATGGTTGGCAAATGCACTCAAACAGTCGATTCCAATGATGACAAGCCTGCACATCCCAAGAAGCCCAAGAATGATGTACCTGACTCTAATGTCAACACAACAATGGACCGTATCAGAGCATTGGCAAAATCAAATGGTTGAGGTGGTTCTTCCCGTAGTTCTACAGCATCAACCTCAAAAAGTCAGTATAGTAAGAGCTCAAGATTGACATGTGCTATATGGAAGGCTGTTGACACCAAGTCAAACTTCATGAAAGGCAAGGGATAAAAAGGGAGTCATGCAGTAAAATCCACGCCTGTGAAGAGAGGGGTACATCTTCATCATTTTGAGTTATCATGCAGCAATTTTCACTGACATGTCTTGCTTAACAGTCATGCACACATGTTGAAACCATTGTAGTCTTACTCTGTGATTTTAATGTACTCTTTTTCAAAAACCATGGATACCATAGGTTGCAAGAAAAAATAACAATACTTCATTGTTTGTGATTTTTGAAACAACATTTGTGTAATCCATAATCTGTGAGATGTTCTTGCACTGGGTGTATAGCTTCTGGTTTTAAATCTCCAAAGGATCTAGAAAATATGACATGAAATAATTTATCGCAAGTCATTAAAGGTAACACATATGTAATGTGCACTTAGAATCTTACATCCATAGTAGTAAGACTGAACCCAATATGAAAACCAGGTTCTGAAATGTAAGTAACGTTTTGTTTGGGAAAATCTTCATCTAAAGAACACAGAGGGATAATTTGGTGATCTCCAGATTTTTGAGAAGGACTCACAAGCTGTCTTGTTGGGACTCCACCATCAGGAAAATGTCTTTTAGACCAGGGACCATCACAAAATTCACCTGGGCTTACCCTGGCACCCTTGTGGTACCATAGCTGTCAGGGGTGCCATGGCACACTCTCCATTTGATCAAAAATCCCTGGCTCCCTTTAATAATCTTTTGGTAGCCTCAGGATAGTCCTGGGGTAGTCCTAGAGTGGTCCTGAGACAATTCTGGGATAGTCCTGGGGTAGTCCTGAGACAGTCCTGGGGTAGTCATGGGATAGTCCTGGGACAGTCCTGAGACAGTCTTGGAACAACCTCAGGAGTGCTCTGGTTTATGCTATTAGATGGTCAATTGTCCATTTCTGGTCACTGCTTTCATATTGAAAAGTGAATCAATTCAAGATATATTATGACAAGCTAGTATGGTGTACAGAAGGTATCTAACCAGAAACAGTATAAATACAGGCATCAACAATGAGGATAAGGGAAAGAGAAATGAGAATGATGAGAAGAAGAAAAAGACAACCAATAAAGCTGAGCTAATACAAGGAAATGAGCATAAGGTCAGCATGAGCTAGACAAGAAGGGAAGAACACACACCCAGTGACCCAGAACCAGTAATCATGATGACTCAACAGTGAAGAAGAACCAGGATACTCAACAGAGGATGAAGTCAGTAAGAGAAAGACAGCAGGAGAAAAGAACACACTCCAAAACACACCCCAACCTGAGCGACAGCAACCATGATGACTGAACAATGAAAGAATGACAGAGGTGACATGTAGAGACCATAAAAGACTCAATGAAGCTTCCCAAAAGACATATAGGCACTTAGAAGATGAAAGGTAAGAGAGAATTTAGAAGGGATGATGAGTGTTAAGAATAAGAAAGAAGAAGTAGGGAATTGTGACGAAGTTTTGAACATCACATGACTTATGGCTGAAAGAACATCACATGACTTATCACTGAAAAAGGAAATGGAGACGTTGTCTGCGTCCTAGTTTCCTTTTTGAGCTGTCTGGACGGTCCTTCATAATTTATTGGTGGAGATTTCTTGTGCTCAGTTAGAACAATATCAGTATAAAATGTTTCCTTAGAAAAATCTCAAGGGCTGACAGACAGTCCTGAGACACTCCTGGGACAGTCTTGGGGCAATCCTGGGACATTACAGTGATGTTTCTGGGACAGTCTTGGGACAGTCCTGAGACAGTCCTGGAAGTGTCCTAGGGCAGTCCTGGGGGTGATTATGAAACAGCCCTAAGGCCATCATGTAACAGCCAGGGCTGTTGTGGTTGACCTGGGCTACCAGGGCCTTTAAGAATAACCAGGGGTACATCCTGGCTATCACTGGTGCAACCATGGCCTAGAGGCTTTTTCCTGATGACAAAGTATACAAATATCTTGTCATGATGTTCTCCAGTAAATTCACTAATAAGCTATAATATTCTTAGATTTATACCATTCACTGAATAACACGCAGCATACCAATGCAACTAGATCTTTCATTTTTGTCTCATTCTGCTGAGTGCTCTTCTTTTCTGCCAGCTTCTGTACTTTTTCATATATCTTTTTTTTCTCTAGATGCTTGCATTCTTCATGTTTCTGCTTTTCTTACAGTTAGTCAGATCTTCTCGGCATGGTCAGCAGCAGTGGGTCTGGCTGGCTTTTGCCATTGCCATTCATTTTGCATCTTTTTCTGTAGTTTCTGAAACCAACCTGAGGCCATTACTGTTGTAAAAAAAGTTACAGTTGTTCAATGGAGCAAAAAGAGTTAGACCAATAAAAAATGGTATGGCCTAACAGGAGAGTATATTTTCATTGGTCTAATTGGATTTTATTGTTAGGCACATATAATACAGTACATTTCTAGCTTACATTGAGACTTTAAGCTTAAGTTTGAAAGCAATTGAATACCCAGTAATACACTGTAACTGAGTGTTGCTGTATATGCCCATATTTTTGCAAAATTAAGAAGTGCATATGTTTTTGGGATAATACTATGTTATCATATTGACAGAGGACTACTGTCAGTCAAAGCGGAATATGGTTATGTTCCATAAGGATAGACTATGCTAAGTAGCTATGGCAGTCTGTATGACTATCTAGCTACTACAAGTTGGTGTCTATGTCACTCGTGCATTGATTTCTCTACTAGAGATTCCACAGCTACGATGCCTCCAAAGTGTTTGTACGCTAAATTATCAAATTATGATGACTCATGGCCGGAATAACGCGTATTCACGGGATCTCAAGGAACGTGTCAAAAGATCGATTGTTATATTAAGAAGAACTCCGAATGCGACGGACAAGCTATTCCGATTAGAGTTTAGCTGTATCCGGACCGGAAAGAACCTGACAAGTACGGGTGCAGTGCATGCCAAAGAACATGTCATGTGATAGTAATTAAGATTATGTTAATCTCACATGTACATGCATAGGGGTCAAATGTACACAAACCTTCA
The DNA here is from genome assembly GCA_004369135.1 of Dendrothele bispora CBS 962.96. NCBI lineage: Eukaryota > Fungi > Basidiomycota > Agaricomycetes > Agaricales > Dendrothele > Dendrothele bispora. The sequence goes on along the minus strand of ML179096.1, from coordinate 189,924 downwards.
AAGAAAGGAATTGTATGGATTCCTGAGCGTATACTGAGATGGGGAGTGTCAAAAATCACTTCTGGGATGACTTGTGAAGTAGAAGAAACAATTCTTTGCTAAATATACAAGTTTAGCATTGGAACGTTGAAGGCTGGTATACTGACACGTATATGCCAAAAAGACACACTGTAGAGACGGGCTTACCAGCTACAGTATACACAGAGTGAGCCAATAACAAAGCTGTACACTGTACTGTGACTGCAGACAGGTATAGAGTGATTAGAGCTGTCTAAACAAACAAAATGCACTATGGATGTCCTCACCAGTGCTTTCAATGGAGAGGGAAAAAAGGGAGATGAGGGATGAAAGCAAGTAGCACCAGATCCTCTAATCTTCGTCCATCAATAGGCCTCTGCTCACTCATGTGGCACCCACTGATGGGATTATAGGGTCTGGTGACTGGGTGAGATCCAGCTGATCCCGGGGCAGACCAGACACCAGTGTGTGTACGGAAGATGAGAAACAAATGTCCGGAGGGGTCTGGACCTTGTGAACAAGTCCAGGAACAAAGGGAGAACCAAATGGGGCAAAATATCATAAAAGTCTTATCAGATCAAGAGGGGAATAGTAGGTAAAAGTGTACATATCGTCCGTGGGTATGGACCGATTAAGCCAGAAATTGAATCTATCGCTGTTAAAAGTATCAACAGTCATCTGCAAACAGGGGAAGCCCTACATTGCGCTAGAACGAGCATAATAACAAAAATGAAAATGAAAGCTTTTTAGCTCAAGTTGAGAACGAAACACAAAACACGTTATTGCGATTTCTGAAAATAATGGGTTTCGCGAAAAAAATTTTTCAACTTTGAATTTGAAGTCCGTAGCTCAGGTCATGTGTGCCAGCGCTTATGCGACGCTCAAAAGTTGTTGTTGAAAATTTATTTTTAGCGAAATTTTCAAGTTTCAGCTTTGAATTTGAGTCCGAGGCCCAGGCCATGTGTGCTTTTGTGTCAGATAATGGCGACGCGGCATGGACCTTGAATTTGAAAATTTTTTTTCGCGAAACCCATTATTTTCGGAAATCGCAATAATAAGCTGGATAACTGAGTGAAGGCTCTGCTCTAAAAACAAAACCAAAACACCCAAAAACCAAGGAAACTTATGTATATGCACGTAATTTGATAGTGCAAGAGCTGGTTCTAGTGAGATAAAATCACTGTATAACTCTGTTGAAGTTCAAGTTTTGTACTTGACCGGTAGAACTTTTGGGGTTTGTATAGCTTTGGGGTTCAAAACTCGACACAAAAACACACACACAAGTTCACAGTATTGCAATTCACAAAGTCTTTTCAGACTAAACACAAGTTAAAGGCTCAAGTGCCCACAATATCACAAGTCCAATCAATATAAGTGAAGACCACAGTTGTCAAGCACTATCACAAACAGACACAGACTCAATTTGGTTCAATATTCTATGCTCCTGATTTGTTATCAGAAAACACTTTATTATTACAACCACTTGTTTTTCTGCTTATACTCCAGATGAGTGAACTTTGGAAATAAGAAGCTTTCTGTCTATTCGTCGGCAACAATCCTCTAGTAAGGTCACTACCGGTGTACTCGACGTACTTTGCTTGGGGCTGGTAGGGCCTCAAACCTACAGTATTTATACTACTTGTGGCTAAAACTGTACAGTACCAGATTTTGTTTATATGTCCGACAAAATGTATCTAAAATACTCATATAAAACAAAAGAAATATTCAAGGGCTACTATATAAGTCAAGTCCTTCCATTAGGGTATCCAAAATATAGTATATCGACGTCTGGATCTATAGACCGATAGTCGCATCTATAGAGGTACGGTAGCCATATGCTTTTGTCGCAATGACTCAGCTCGTTCACTTGGGTATAGGGTTAGAGAGACGGCAGTACCTTTGTACTCCACGAGTACAGCACCGGTAGGTCGTTGGGTATAGGGTTATCTACACTTTTCATCGACACTATTCTCAGCCTGTAGCTCGTCTGCCAGTCTTCTATTCGAGATAGTACTGACGGTAGTCTCCCTCTAGCATAGTTCGAGAGGTCAACTTGTCAGGATTCTATCGATATATAGTTTGTACCACTTTCGTTCAGTTATAGTATACGAAAAACACAACAGCCTGCTGCCGGTCATCGCAATACTAATAGTCTACATCAATTCGTCAATAACCAACCGGTAGATAGTCGAGAAGTCAACAATCTAAGCATCCGTTAATTATCGCGTCAGGTTTATACTCCATTTATTATAGATCACCGATAGTTTCGGTAACCAAATTGTACAGACGTGAATAGGGGCTTCGACGCGTTCGAAACTGTTCCCTTGAGTTGTACCAATAGTGCTAGAGTGTAGTGACGGTAGTACCAAGTCTCGTTTGACTGGTAGTACATAGGTTTGGATGGAATATCACTACCGGCACTCAAATACATCAGTTATAATATTCAGAATAAATGGTTTCTCTATCCATGAACATTTCCCTTTATTATTTGAACGCGTTCTCTAGTTATTAGCACTTTAACTAGCAGTTCGGACTCACTCTAGTCCTTTATTCACCATTTTCTACCGCAAATTTCACTATTACGCTACAAAATAAGCCTTATTTGGGCGTTTTTGTAGGGCGTATCAACGTCTCTATGACCCCAGATCATGGCCTGAAAGTGTGTGGGGGTTGTCAACACTTTTTAATAATGTGAACAATGATATGTGATCGGGACAAGCGCACATATTGAACAGGAAATGTACAATGAATGAAAATAAGCTGAAGTCAAACTAGACTGAGTTGAGAATATGTGCAACAATCTAGACAAGAGGTGCTATAAGTGTCCCAAGTATGTCTAGATTGTTGCAGGGGGTATCTGTTGTGTGCAGAGGCCTCCAAAAACGCTCCCTACCCTTGGAGTCCTTTATGTTACACAAAACGTTTCTTGAAAGCAAAATAAAATAAACTCCGCAGGTTTATGTTTCACAAGGCTTGCAAGCCCAGAGCATGTAGTCACACAGGTGTTCATTATGTCATAACTTTGATCAAATATTTTAATTGATCTATTTAGTGTGATTGTTATCTACTCAATCATTTTTTTATACAGTAGTTCTACCTTTACTGCCAAATCCCATATTTTCCCTTTCTCATCTTTGACTTCCTGTGACCAATCACAGCTCCAAAATTCCTGTTCTCCTTCTTTCCATCTGGAGAAATCCTCCCGATCCATCAGAGTAGAGTGATCTTCTTCCCAATTGTATAGGCATAATTTGTAGCCATAAGGGTGTGTCCATCAATTATAGTCTATCAATTATAGCAGTGTGACAGTGACTGAGAAAGGTGCCGGTGTTGATCAAGTTAATACTCATCAAAGGTGGTGCAGTTCCAAGGGTCTTTCAGCTCTTTGAGAACGTCAGAGTAAGTACGGAGTTGTACCCAAGTGCCCAAGTCGTCGGCTGCAAGGCGAAGCTGTTCACATGCCTCAGCATGGAAGTGATTACTCCCTTTGGTAATAAAGGAGTTAAAGTCGTGGAGGAATTTCTCTCCAGAGAGAGCCTGCCAGCCTCTCTCAGAAGTTCCTCTTCAAGGTCCTGGAGATAACAAGTTCTCTGGACAAGAAAGTGTTGAAGTCCACCTTCTTGAATGACTCAGCGAAGGCAGCAAAGGTGAGGTAGATCTCAGCAGGTATGATGGTAGAGTTAGACATAATCTGTATGACATAACGTGCATTCCCATAATCCTGCATAAATGGAGTATGAGAATGGTTGGTGAAATGTTGTCATGGTAGAGTCAGCTTCAGTACTGCTCTCTCTCAATGGCCCGATAGATGATGTGGAATTCAGATCTCCTAGGTGGTTCCAGCACCTGGCATGGAGTTTTTGAAGTCATATTACACAAATTCTATGTTCGTGTGTTACCACTGAATTAACAGGATTGTACACTTGTGCTTGTGTCTTATAACAACAAATCAGCAGCAAAAGTCTTTTACACAGCAACGGCCGGTTTGATCCAAATGAAAGGATACACACAAAGAAATATCAAGCATAGTGCCAACATCTCAATAGTGTCATATTCAACTATCCATCTTGCCAGATGGTGTGAATCAAAGTTTCACAATCCACTTAAACCACCTTTTCAGTATGGTGTGAATTACTACCATTTGCCTCTATGGCCCAAAGTTGCCTTGTCAGGCAAGGGATAAAACATGATGTTTCCAACACAACCTAAATAGAATATAAAAGAAAAAAGCCACTCAGAATACCAAGGGTGTTGGGGGCATAACACAGTCTTATTCAAATGTTACAAACCAAGCCAGCTACTCACTTTGTGGTTTAAACTTGAGAACACAAAAGATCAGCAAGAAAAAGAGGTATTAAGAGTGGGAGTGAAGATAAGAGAGTTTTAGAGAGTGCTTATAGGCAAGTAGTTTGTGGTTCAACAAAGGTGAATAAGACTGAAGTCTACTCCTCAGTAAGTACCTACTTATATACACCTGACCATCTACCTATTTAGGAAACTGTGACCTGTTCTCAGTCACAACCTACTAATGCATGAGTTAATCTAAGTGACCAATAGCATAAAGATCTTTAGGTTGTGTATGGGAATATGTAGTATCAGATATACAGTACTTATGTCTAGAACATAGTCTGGATCCTGGATTAAGGTAAATATGTTAGAACCAAGGTAAACTGAGATAGAACTATATGTTATCCAAAGTAAATATATGTAGTCCAAGGTTGGTTCTAGAGTGATTGTATGATTGTAGAAATGAAAATGTGGCTACTGTAAGTATGTGAATATGTACACTACTTGTGAGGCTGATAGTAAATAAAAGTAAATAACCTCTATTTCTATATGTTTTGTGACAGGTATATAGATTTGATCAGTTAGTCCCATTCAGCCTAGAATTCATATTGAACCTTCTTGACTGAAATTTGAAGATTCCCTTGAGTAAATGAGGCTTGGTTCTCTAGTGTTCTGAGGCATAAGGGGTGTTTCCTCTTGGAAGAGTTGAGGGTCTTGTTCTGGATGGAGAGTTATAGGGGTTCTGTGTTTGTAAGGAGACCTTGAGTCTGACACAGTGCTGAGTAGTAATTCTGATGCTCAGGCTTCTTCATATATTAATTCAGGTGCTAAACTTTGACCTTCCAAAGTAGGGAGTGACTCCTCATATCTTAGTCCAGAGGTGTATCAAATCTTATCTGCAAGGAATTGATAATTACAATGTCCAGTGTCGTAGGTATTTCTAATTTGAGTTCTGAGGATTCTGAGTGCATCAGGAGTGTCAGCACTATCTTGTCCATTGGAGGGGTTTGATCCTTTTGGATCTCCTGAAAGTGCTGATGAGGACCACAGAGTTCCACCTTCTTCTTGAAACATGGATCAAAGAGAAGATTCAAAATGTTAGTGTTGAATACCTTGGCTTCAGTATCCACTTGGAGTAGGTACTGAATCCTGAGTTATGATTGGGGTCTGGAGATGGAGTAGGATGAGTGACAGTTTCCATAGTCATTTGAGTAGCCATATTGGAGGCAGTTAGAGCATCAATATTATGTTAGAACGCATTATCTCTTGTACCCAGCTACTTGAAATATATTACTTTGATAGCTTGAATGTTGTTAGAAGTGCTCAGCAAGTCCTATCAAGGAGACTTCTGGGCAATATGGCTAGCCAGGTAGTGAATTAGATCTGATTGACAGTCTAACACAAGGTGTCAGATACTCGCTTTGACGGGTTGAAGGATATGTTATAACATATAAATCATGATTTTACTGCAGGTGTCAATTTGAAAGAACAGTTGTTTTTCATTTGGTGGTGAGCATTGAAATAGCAGGGACGCTCGTGGTGCTTACACTTCTATGTTTTCTTTCCCAGACATTCTATCAGAACATGAGGATGGTTGTTTCCATTTATTAGAGATCATGTTCAACTGGAAGGCATGAAAATGCTTTTTTCTCAGGATTGCAACTCTATGGAGAATCACCACTTTTAGCATCAAATGGTTCACCAATTGAGAAGTGGGCCTATCATTGGGTTGTAGTATTATATCCACCTTCTGCTATTATTGATGGTAAAACAAGTATCAAAGTTGCTGCATTACCAAACCACAATCCCTTTCAGTCCTTACCTGCAATAAATATGACCAGAGCCTCTCATTTCAATGTATAAATATATGTTTAATTCAACTTTGATTTTACTGATAGCAATTTCATTTTATAGTCAATCTCAGTTCAAGACCCCATTGGAGAAGATGTTTAATGAGGCTGAATCAACTCCCAACAACACATCACACTGTCTCTGGGCCTCTATTTCTTACACAAAAAAAGTAAAAATATGTTTATCACATAAGATCTATTCACTTTCTCAAGTATATGTTTGCCACTCAAGATTCCTTAACTTTCTTGTGCCACTAAAACAAAGGTGAACCATTTGATGTTAAAGGTGGTGATCCTCCATAGAATTGCAATCCTGAAAAAAAAAGCATTTTCATGTGGGTTGAATTCATCAGCCTCTCCAAAAAAATGCTTGTAATGGGTTACAACAATTGTTGTATTGTCAAAGCTGTCTTTGGACTTTTTCAACAGAACACTACATGGCTCACAAAACTTGGGAGTTCCCAATACTCCATATAGTCAGGATAGGAGATTACGGGACAAGGTACCTTCAGCTATACACTACCGACAAGTTGATATTCGTGTCTGAAGGAAGATACCATGGAAAATTCCTCACATTCAAAATTGCAATGGGGAAGAAGCAGCCTCCTGAACTCGTTGATAACCTCCAAGATCTATACACAGCTTGCTCCATTGACACCAGGTCCAATGTCTGAATTGAAGTTTGAGTCCCACTCAAGAAAGCAATGTCAGTATTGATTGAGTGAGACCAAGAAGTCTTAGAAAGGTCTATTCTTGTTTTTGAACTTGCAGAGTGGTGGTAGATGTCAATTTTCTTCGAACAAACAAGTTTTTTTTGACCAACTTGCTGATTTATAGATATTCCCGCTGATATTGTCGCTATGCAATTAAAGAAATACTCCGCAAACAGGCAACTGGACCATTGATGTTACGTTGCAGGAAAGAGACACTTGTCCTCACTGTAGGACTTGTTTGGTTAATGAATAGCTTGCACTTGCAACCAGATGATGGGTCCACCTCTCGAAGCCTAGCAAAGGCCATCCTTTCTGTTAGATAATCTCAAGGCAAAGTACAACGTCACAGGCATCATTCATTCCACAGGAAGTAATTGCTAAAAAGCAATTTGTGATGAACAAATCTCATAACACAATAACCTTTCGTCCTGAACCTGCATCAGCTCCTTGTGTAGAGCTGTTCAACCTGGTCTGGACTTGAGTCCATCAAGTTACCGGTGACGAGCCATTTTTGCGGTTCTAGGCTCGAAATCCGATATTAATTATGTTAATAACATAGTTTAGAGCCTGGATACTGAGGGAAACTGAGGGTTATAGCTGTTCCCAAGCTGTTAACCAAAAACTAGAGCTATATGTACTGGAGCTTGGTATATTTACTAAGTAATGAAAGTCCTATAGAGGTGCACAGATAAAATCTGACCTTACCCAAGTCGTACTTATTCAACCAGGGAATTGTGGCTGCGGTAGGATTAACAAGTCTATCAAGCTACTATGTCCTATGTTGACGGGTATGCATCTGTTCAATAATATGTTGCACAAAGCCTATTAAGATACAGTCAGATCTTACTAGCTATAGGATAACTCTAGTTATATCCACAGGAAGGAGGAAAACTTGAACGTCGGGCTTGTTGGCTACAAGGTCCAATATCGGACTTAGCGAGAAAGAGCTTATAGGCTTAAATCGGACATAACGGATTGACGGATAGCTATTGCCATCTGACCGGACCGACGTCTAGGTCTAATTGGTAACTAAAGACATTCATGGAAAGTTCTGACAACGGATACAGTAAAATCCAACAGGAACAGGAGCAGTAATTTTGCTTCCGTGGCTGATAAACACTGGACACGTAGGAGGAAAAGATAGACACGTAGAAAACGGATGCGTGGAGGCATCAACTAGCCAATCATAAGGACTGATTTTGAAGTGATCCGATGGAGTCATACCGGATGCACGGAAAAATGGTGCTTTATCATGGGTGGAGTCATACGATAGTAGCGGATAGCCAGGGCCGGTTCAACACCGACACGTAGCAAAATCTGATCCAAAAGGTTGATTCAACTTAACCTGATATTTTACATACGAATATGGACTTGAACGCACATATGTTAAAATCGGACTTTAGTTTTATTTTTGTTTTGCCTCCCAAATTACCATATAAAGTAAAAGAAAAATGTATATCTCTCGATCTCTCTACTGTCTACGGTTTCTGTATTTTTCTTGTGACTATCTCCTTCCTCGTAGTATAAAAGGCCTGTATGTATATACCAGAAATTCAGATTACTCGCCAGATAGCACGATTTAAGTGTGACAGCGCTCGGGGACACTGTGGTCTACAGTTGATAGCAGTATAAACATCCACGGTATTGCAAAGTCAGATTTAATCTCCGTCTTGTGTACTAGTCTCAGTGTTGTGATTGCACTTAATCAAGTTTCATTTTCTTATACTTTTGCCTAGTTCTTGTCTACTGTGACTTGACTAGTAAGGGTGAAAAGTACAGTTTCCGAATCAGCAGAGCGTTGCTGGTGGCTGGGCTTTTCAAAATTAGAGTTTCTTGGCGGTCGGCTTAGTGACAGCACTTTGCAGTTGAGATCTCTGAGTCGACCGAGACTATAATTTACCGCATACCTCGTAGTGCTAGTGCCCGTGTGCATAGTATTGCAACTTTCCGTTTATCCTACTTCCCCGAGTGTTGTAGAGTTAGACACAAATAAAAATCGTTTGATAAACCAAGCGTTGCGTTCTTGAGAACCTATTTTGACCAGTGTCGGATTTTATTTAAAATCAGACCTTGTGATTTAGTTGAAGAATCAATCCGTTTCGAAGGAATCAGAGTTTATTTCGATATACTCTACCTTGTCAATACACTCTAAAGTTTACTTGATAAAGGATCCTATCTCTGAACCCCCCGAACTTTCATACGTTGGTTTAACTTGCTTGACATAACTAGCCTTTGTGTTGTTTGTGTTGTGTAGTTGTGTGTGTGTTTTGCGCTCATAGCTGCTAGTGTCCTCATAGCGAGGTTTCCCCTGCGTTTTACCGGGTCCAATATTGATCATGAAGAAACAGAAGACGATGACTACAAAGAATATGCTGGGAAACCCCACACAGAGCAAGTAACCTATCTGGCTTTGGACTCAATTCCTTCTCAACGTCATTGTGAAATCTCCTAACCCATCGAGAGTGACAGGTCCTTCCAATGTAAGTAAGGCTAAACAAGGTTCAGTGACAGGAGGTCAACAAAGAGCTGTTTATGAATAAAAGAATTTCAAAAGTCTTTAGAGTCTGCAAATATAGGATTCGTGCCACGACCAACTTTTGAGCAGATTTTTAACCACTTGTTTCTGTCACCTGGAACGACAGTTCATGTAGATGCTCAAAATTGCAAGGACTGCAAATATTTTAGAAGCTGGATGCTTTGGGGGAGACATGCTAATAGGTTTACTGTCAGCACTGTTCATCGAGCGCTTAAAAAGAGGGCAAAAGCCTTGTTTTGACTTCCTTATGCAGGTTCAAATCACATGTGGGATATGTTTGATAGGGGAAATTTTATTCAGCTCCCTTCTGGTACCAAAGGTGCAGCTCCCAAGATTGTGTGTCAAACAAAGCCAGAATGGGAAGATGAATAATCTGATGTTGAAATGGAAGGGGATGATTCCAGAGTGAAGAATGGAATGGATGTATCTAATTGAACTAAACTAGTATGTTTCAAAAGCTGAAATGAATTGTAAATAGCTTAGCACTTGATTAGTATGAGTTGTAGGTCGAAATGACTTGTATATAGTCTAGCAACATAAATGATAATAGCATGTTAGTATGTACAGGGCTTCTTTCTCACTGAGGCATGAACAATATACTCGATAACTGAATGATAAAACTTATGAAAAATCTTTGAGTGATATGTAATTTATAAGATCAAGTATAAATTATTGAACTTGGGACCTGGATGCCATTACCCATCAGAGGCTTTATACATAAGGTCTTCAGGTCATACTTCAAGGAGCTTCTTACAAACTACCTGACACTGCCTCTGGGCCTTTTTATTTCTTGCACAAAAAAAGTAAAGATAAATAATATGTTTGCAATATAAGACCCCGTTCTGTTGTGGAGGAAGATAAATTTGATAAATTGAAAATGGAGGAAGCGAAAATAAAATGATTTCGATTTATTTTGTGTGAGAAGTGTGGAGGAAGAAATAAATAAATGCATGGCGCCTAGCTCCACATACTCTGCTATGACTCAGACTTGTACTAGTTTTTGGGTGACGTTTCTGCATGGGAAGGCTGAGATGGAGGTTGCTGGTTCTCTTTGTCCTCAACAGTAGACATTGTAGCTAGATAGAATGTACCAGTGCGACCAGTGCGGGGGTCCAAGAGATATCAATATACAAATAAATATTTCCTCTACTTTTTACCGAACACGTCAACAGACTCATAAATTGAAATGATTTTCCATTTCACGTTCCTCCACTTTTTTGAATTTCAAATTATCTTCCTCCACAACAGAACGGGGCCTAAGATCGATTTACTTTCCCAATCATGAAAAGTATATGTTTGCCACTCAAAATTTATTTACTTTGCCACTCAAGATCCTTTAATTTTCTTACGCCACTAAAACAAAGGTTTGCCATTCAAGAAATTCAAATCAATGTTCTCTGCAAGAAAAAGTTAAATACATTCCTTTGTCATTTGGGAAAGTTAAATGTTCTTAAGTGGCAAACCGTTTTAGTGGCACAAGAAAATTAAAGGATCTTGAGTGGCAAAGTAAATAAATTTTGAGTGGCAAATATATATTTTTTGTGCTTGAGAAATTAAATAGATCTTGTACAGCAAACATGTTATTTATTGTTTTTTTTTTTTGTGCAAGAAATAAAGGCCCAGGGGTAGTGTTTCTCAAAGCAATATGACTCAAGATTATACTTATACAAAAAGAGAGAAAGCTTCAAAAGTAATGCAAACAAAACAGTATTATGAGATATGAGAGGGATACATGAGTGTATCGAGCTGGTGAAGAAAGAATTTAGAAAGAGTCATTGGATGGCTGGGAAAATGATATTCAAGGTTGGAGAATGGGAAAAGAGAGAAATTGATACAAAAACGTTACTATGGGATATGAGAGGGCTATATGGGTGTATTAGACTGGTGGAAAAGAAATTTGTTAAGAGTCATTGCAAAGTTGGAGAATGGAAAAAAGACAAGTTTGAAAAGTAATTAAAATTGAACAGTAGTATGGGAAATGGAGTGGAATTATGACAGAAATGACTGTATAAAGAAATCACCTAAATAGATTGATTGTATTGCTGGCCTCTGCTGATCATTACTAAAGTTAGGATTAGCCACAACACAGGCCAAAGCCCAGATACATTCTGTTCAACTATAGTACCTAATTCTAATAGTAGGGAGAGTGGGTGGGTGACAAAAAATATGTCCTAGAGGCTGGATTTATATCAGATATCCAGAAGGGGGTGTTAGTACAGCTGTACAGGAGTGAGACTGTGTTGATAACGCACTGGGAGCGAAATATCCAACCAACAAATGGGACGATGTTCTGAAGTGTTAGGCTGATATCTGTACACTCTGGAGTGTTAGCAATGTTCTAACACACTGTAGAGACAAGCTTACCAGCTGCAGTGTACACAGAGTGAGCCAATAACGAAGCTGTGTACTGTACTGTAACTGCAGACAGGTATAAAATGATTAGAGCAGTCTAAACAAACAAAATACACTATGGATGTCCTCACCAGTCTTGCTTTTCTTGTCTGTGATAGTACAGCCCGAATCTGGGGTTTAAGTAATTGTGTGATTTTTGGCATGCATTAATTCTTGAGTTGTCAGGCTACATAATTATAGGGAACCTGAAGACTTCTCACTTCATAAAATGATAAAGTTTTGGAGTTGAACAGCTGAGGTCGACATTTATGAGACCTTTGACAGGTCAAGAACATTTGTATACAGTGTTCCATTAGTGTCAAGTGACATTCAGCTACTTATAGTCTGAGATACTAGATATCTTTTCAATGCTTCCGACATGCTACCTCACTTTGTCCAAAAACTGTCTTCTGCTGCTGTATCCTTCACAGATTGGACCGCATACAGCAAAAAGCTGGACCAGATTACTGAGGCTGTCAACACAACAGTCGAATTTACATCCAATCTTGGTCTTGATGAGGCTGGAGGTTATGCTGCTGAGATCAGGCAAGTGCTTGTACATACATCACATAATTCCTACTAAGTGTCCAATAACTGGATCTAGCGGCCCTGCTCACAAGTCAGGCCGAAGGGGTCAGACCCACTCTGACAAATTCTCTTGCTATACTGTCCTGTTCAAGGACAAGGAAGATCAGCAGATGTATTTCTACCGTAAAAAAAATAAAAGTTTTTGGAGCAGAGTGCACGTACCTGAAAAAATTGAAGAGAACCAGAAACTTTGGAATGATTTGAGTAAAAACATGTATATACCAATAACCAAGGCGGAGTTTGAGGCATACGTCATTATACTAATATCAGCAAAATTGATTTACTGATCCTAGTTTTTTCTAGAAAAAAACTTATCACAACAAAAGTTTGACCAGTCTTGTATTCCAGGCCGTGTACTCCCTAACATATATAAACCTGTCATTATGGCTTTTGACTTACAGCTAGACTCTAGTACATAAGGCATGGTCACGCGTCAAAAATACATTTCAAGCACCTGCCCCAGATGCTCTTCGCTGGCTCGACATCCTCCTCCTCTAGGACCTTTTATAAGAAATAAAACATTAAGAGGCAAGGAAAGGAGAGGAGGATATTCAAACGCACTGGTTCCAATTCCTCAAGGAGCTTTACAAGGAGCTTTGTGATCTTTGAGGTGTTCAAAAACAAATAATATAAGATCATCATCTTTCATCTTTCCGAGGTACTTAACCATAAGCTTCTTGACTAAAGGATCAAACTTGCGGTGAATGACAACACTGAAGTCCAACTTGACCTAAGGCACCTTTCTCCTCAGGGAAGGAAGGGAGATGAGGGGTGAAAGCAAGCAGCACCAGATCCTCTAATCTTTGTCCATCAGTAGGCCTCTGCTCACTCATGTGACACTTATGTGGCACCCACTGATGTGATTATAGAGTCTGGTGACTGGGTGAGATTCAGCTGATTCCGGGGTGAACTGGACACCAGTGTGCATGCGGAAGATGAGAAACAAATGTCCGGAGCGGTCCAGACCTTGTGAACAAGTCCAGGAACCAAGAGAGAACCAAATGGGGTGAAGTATCATAAAATCTTATCAGATCAAGAGGGGAATAGTAGGGGTGCTATAAGTGTCCCAAGTATGTCTGGATTGTTGCAGGGGTATCTGTCTTGTGCAGAGGCCTCCAAAATTACTAAGTCTATAAAACACACAATGTGCCAATCAATAAGTTTATACAAGCTCCCATCTCTAATAAATGGAAACAACCATCCTCATATCCTGATAGAATGTCTGGGAAAGAGAACATAGAAGGATAAGCACCACGAACGTCCCTGCTATCTCGATGCTCGACATGAAGGCGGATTCCAAGGGTAGGGAGCGTTTTTGGTTTCTGCACACAACAGATACCCCTGCAACAATCTAGACATACTTGGGACACTTATAGCACCTATTGTCTAGATTGTTGCAAATGATCTCAATCAGTCTAATTTGACTTCATCTTATTTTCGTTCATTGTACATTCCCTGTTGGATATATGCGCTTGTCCCGATCACATATCATTGTTCACATCATTACAAAGTGTTGACGACCCCCAAACACCTTCCGGCCATAATCTGGGGTCATAAAGACATGTTTACAGGGAATGTGCAGAGATTTTCAATCTCCACACAAACCTTGTTAAATTGAGATTTGGTTTGCACAAATGGTGCCAGGCATAGGGGCATGCAAACCGTCACCCAAATTCAATAAAGTTTGCTGAAATCAAAATTTCACAGAGTGTTCCATAGCCTGGGTAGGAGGCTGGGGGTGTGGAGGTAAAATCACAAAAATTGTGTTGCTAATATGCTTTACTTCTCCAAATCACCACTGTTCACTCTTGTCGTCATTTATCATCAATTTATCAAATTGATGTCTGTGGGTGATGATGATCAACTCAATCCTGCAGTTCAGCATTCTTTACCTTGCTTCCAGACCCTCCCAGATTAATCAACCATCACCAGCCCCTTCTTTTCACTCTCTAGTGCACGTTCTACCACTCCTCTGCTGCTCATCACTAAAGTTAGGATTAGCCACAACACAGGCCAAAGCCCAGACACATTCTGCGGATCGAGATAGTGCTAGGGACAAAGGTAGTTAACTACTGTACACAAGTCTAATAGGGAGGGAGGGTGGGTGACGAAAAATACGTCCTAGATCTACATCGCATATCCAGAAGGGGGTGTTAGTACAGCTGTACAGGAGTGAGACTGCATTAATAACGCACTGGGAGCGAGATATCCAACCAACAAACACAATAGGACGATGTTCCGAGGTGTTAGGCGTATATCTGTACGCTCTGGGGTGTTAGCAACGTTCTAACACACTGTAGAGACGAGCTTACCAGCTGCAGTGTACACAGAGTGGGCCAATAACAAAGCTGTACACTGTACTGTGACTGCAGACAGGTATAGGGTGATTAGAGCGGTCTAAACAAACGAAATGCACTATGGATGTCAAATCTTCGTCCATCAGTAGGCCTCTGCTCACTCATGTGGCACCCACTGATGGGATTATAGGGTCTGGTGACTGGGTGAGATCCAGCTGATTCCGGGGCGGACCGGACACCAGTGTGCGTGCGGAAGACGAGAATCAAGTGTCCGGAGCGGTCCGGACCTTGTGAACAAGTCCAGGAACAAAGGGAGAACCAAATGGGGTGAAGTATCATAAAAGTCTTATCAGATCAAGAGGAGAATAGTAGGTAAAAGTGTACATAGCGTCCGCAGATATTCACCGATTAAGCCAGGAATTGAAGCAATCGTTGTTAAGCGTATTAACAGTCATCTGCGAACAGGGGAGGCCCTACATTGCGCTAGAACGAGCATAATATCGAAAATGAAAATGAAAGTTCTTTAGCTCGAGTTGAGAACAAAGAGGAAAACACGTCTCTATGACCTCAGATCATGGCCTGAGGGTCTGTAGGCGTCGTCAACACTTCGTAATAATGTGAACAATGATATGTGATCGACACAAGCGCATATATCGAACTAGGCCTGTGATGTAGGCCCTTCTGATTTTCGAAGTTGTCTCAAAGCAAAGCTTTTCTTCGACAGAAGGGCCTACAGAAGTTGCCAAAATCTTGGCTGACACTACATATGACATAGATAATGAGCATGTGATGTTCGCATTCGGTCATTTCCCTATTGGGCTGCTCACGCTCTTAGGTACAAGAAATTTCTCTTCTGTCGTCGTTTCTTTCAGTTTGAAGCCGCTGCGCATATCCGAATCACTCAAGGCCCTCTGATATCACTCTACTCAAAGCCTAGGCCCTGATATTCACGATGTCTTCAAAGGAAAAGGCCAGAAAATCAGATATTCCTGGTCAATCTAGCTTTTCACTTGAATGACCCTTGATACTGGAGAGAGTAGTTTTGGAGGCTCATTTAGTTCCTGGTCAATTGATAGCGGACACACATCAGACGTTCTCGTGGAAAAGCAAATTAGCCAAACTCCAGTCAAACGGATACTGCAGTTTCGTTGATGGAAGGGTGCGTGAAGTTTGACAATGATGGGAAGGAATCGTTAACGTTGTAAGAGCTTGACTAGTGACTACTAGTACTGGAATGACATGATAACAGGCGGAGAAAGGTTATTCTTGCGTGTAGTAAGCAGAAAAACATAAGCACCCAATATGGAAATAACCAGATTTGGACATCACATGCTCAATTAGCTACGTCATATGTAGTGTCCACGAAAATTCTGACAACTTCGACAGGTCCTTCTATCGAAGTCAAGCGGAGTACAGGTCTAATATCGAACAGGGAATGTACAATGAACGAAAATAAGATGAAGTCAAACTAGACTGAGTTCAGAACATTTGCAACAATCTAGACAAGAGGTGCTATAAGTGTCCCAAGTATGTTTAGATTGTTGCAGGGGTATCTGTTGTGTGCAGAGGCCTCCAAAAACGCTCCCTACCCTTGGAATCCGCCTTCATGTTGAGACCAAATTGCTCCTGAAGTGTCGCCTGTTCCTGAAAATGTTTCTGAGCTCACCCGCAAGCTTCAATCACTTGTAGATTGAGTCAGGATTCGGGAATTGTCTGTTAGGGAGTTCTATGCTTGGAGACAAGCATCAGACTGCTCCTACGAGGAAGGAAAAGGCTATGTTGACCAGGTCTCTTAAATTCTGCTGGAAAGAGTTAAAGAAATGCCATAGTGACGTTCCCCTTCCCCTATTCCCAGCTGGAATGCTGTGGTGAAAGAAGCATGGACAAGCCTTTGTTCTGTCCTTCATGATGCTGAAATCCACAACCTCGCATTTGCACAACTCCACCATCATCACAACCTTGCCTTTTCAACACTCCACCCTTCAATATACTCCAGGCCTTGACTGATTCAACTTCTTCTTGTCTTTCATTGGATTGGCTGCTCGTCTATCCAACTATTCACAAGGTTTTTGATCAATTCCACAAGCAGAAGCCTAACTCTGGCTTTACCTCCATTGAGCAGTCTATGCACACTGCTGGTATCAGCTACCTTGACAACATCCCTGTGCTTCCTGAGGAGAGATTCAGCTGATTCTGAGGCGGACCGGACAGCAGTGTGCATGCGGAAGACGAGAAACAGGTGTCCGGAGCAGTCCGGACTTTGTGAACAAGTCCAGGAACACAGGGAGAACCAAATGGGGCAGAGTACCATAAAAGTCTTATCAGATCAAGAGGGGACTGATTAAGCCAGGAATTGTAAATATTGTTGTTAAGAGTCTTAACAGCAACAGGGGGGACTTCACATTGCAATAGAATGAGCATAATAATGAAAATAAAAATGAAAATGAAACCTTTTTACCTTGAGTTGAGAGCAAAACACAAAATATGTCTATATGACCCCAAATCATAGCCTGAAGCTGTATGGGGGTCGTCAACACTTTTTAATCATGTGAGCAATGATATACAGTCAGGACAAGCGCACATATTGAACAGGGAATGTACAATGAACGAAGATAAGATGAACTCAAACTAGACTGAGTTGAGAACATTTTGTTGGATAGCCAGTCAGTGGTGAGAAATGTTGACAGGTAATGTTTCTTGATCTGAATTGAAAACCCTCGAAAAAGGCCTGGCCAGCAGAGATTGCGAAGAAAATATGGAAGGGTACTTGGTTTGAAAGGTGATAAAAATGAGTGCTCTGCTATATCTCCACAAATCCCTGTCACCATTGTGAAGTCTCTTGCCTCTGGTCCTCTTCCCTGGCTTGGGACATGGATTACCAAAAGTCACAGAGCTCACAAGCTCTGAGCTAAACATCATAAAGAGCAAAAGATGGCGGACAAGCAAAATTCCTGTAAACCAGTAGTCCTGATTGATCCAAAAATGATTCCACATATAACATCAAGGCCAACGAGTCTGCTGTTTTCGTGACAAGAAAGGTTAGTGTTTTGTTGGACTTGTAATTTATTATTCTCTAATCTTCTTTAGGTACATTGATCATGGCTGTCATTCATGCCTGCAGGAAACTGCTCTAGTGTCCAATTTAATTAGGCTAGAAACTTTTGGTTTAACTGACCATGATATTGCGTCACTGCGGCATCAGCATTTGCTCTTTTGTGGAATCTGGCATGTAACATTTTTCCTGACAAGATAATCAATACATTCAACGACTTTGTTGAGTCTAAACAACTTGATGAGAATGGATGGTGGCCAGTATTCTGTGTTTTGTGAAGGTGAGGAGATAGTCTTTCAGTCTGCTGAAATGGCAACACCATCAGGTATATGTGCCCACAACAGATATGTACATTTCAAACATTCACCCCATCCTTTTATAATTGTTTGGAACACAAGCCGAATAGGCCCTGTCAAGGATAGTGGACATTTACATAATACTACTTATGGTATCCACGCCAAGGCTGCTTCAAACACTGTTTTCCTTTTCCACCTAAAACATGCACATGTAACATCCCTCATGTGTGTTGATAGGATCCAAATCCTCCTCCAGTCTTTCAACATGGTTGTGGTTTGTCAATCTCAACTTCAACTTGACTTGTATGTGTTTTCAAGAATTTGAACCACAACTATACTTCAAAGCAGCTTGTAAAAGAAGGTCATCATTGGCTTGTCAGTGATTTGACAAAGAGTGATTCGATCTAAAACCAAGGTTGCAAGGAGGATGGTAGGGAAGAGTTTTTAGGAAGGGACAAAGACAAGGTCAAGAAAAGTAATAGATAAAAGCAAAGTGAGACTGCTAGCTTGGTCAATGCAGTGCTGGAAAGTGATTGAACAGTGTAAACAAGCTACTGATGGTAAGGAATGATAGGAAGTACTGATGGAAGCTAATGATGGAAAGTACTGATGGAATATTAGGAAGCTGATGGTGTATATGGCTACATGGTAACATGGTGTAGACAGTGAGAAGGGGAAAGAAAGACTCCAGACAATTCATGACAAAGAGGTCCATGAGTGCTATGCTTGCAGTTTAATTGAGCTTGATCAAGAGAGGAATGGTAGGTAAAAGTGTACATAGTGTCCGCAGATATGGACCGATTAAACCAGGAATTGTAGCTATGGTTGATAACAGTCTTAACAGCAATCTCCGAACATGGGAAGCTCTACATTGCACCAGAACGAGCATAACAACGAAAATGAAAATGAAAGCTTTTTAGCTTGAGTTGAGAACAAAACACAAAACATGTCTCTTTGACCCCAGATCATAGCCTGAAGGTATATGGGGTCATTAGCAATTTGTGATAATGTGAACAATGATATACGATCGGGACATGCACATATCGAACAGGGAATGTACAATGAACGAAGATAAGATGAAAGTCAAACTAGACTGAGTTGAGAACATTTGCAACAATCTGTCCCAAGTATGTCTAGATTGTTGCAGGGGTATCTGTCGTGTGCAGAGGCCGCCAAAAAAGCCAAAAACACTCCCTACCCTTGGAATTTGTCTTCATGTCGACCAAGGACAGCTCAACCTGCTTTGATCTTCCCTCTGCTAAGTGACGAGCTTGTAACTGCAGAGAGAGTATCAAAGTCACTAATATCTTCTTGCCAACCACAAAATTTCTCTGAGAGCAACTAGATATTTTTATTATGAAGAGCAAATTGAAAAAAGAGAGTATCAGAAATGGGATCCATAGACAAGGATCCACTTAGGTCATACCAAGTCAGGCAAATTAAATAGATAGATGTGAGCATACATAAGGCAGGCGACACCAGGAACCAGCACCCTTATGTAAGCATGACATGTCACTAGTCACAGTCCCATAAGAGAGGTCGAGCAAAAAAAAAAATTTCATTGACTACATCGAGAAAGGACTAGACTACTCCAATATACTCTTTATGGCCTCCTTAGCTGCCCTGACCATTTCAGGGGGTAAAGTCCGATGTCCGTGATACCTCCGGTTTGCCCAAGCGGCTTGTGGTCCATCCAGACCCTCAATATATGCATGAATGTATCTTCGGGCACGGTTGGAGAACCTGCATTGATGTTAAGTACAATAAATAATGATACTAAGAGTAGAATAGTTTCTGACCTTTTGATCTGAAGAAGAGGAACATTATCAAGACAGTCAATAACATTGGCACGCATATCTGCCATGTTTGATGTCTTTGGGGTCTTGCGATACCCCAGCTTTCCTGCACCCCAGTACATCTCGATGAAGTTTAGCTCGCAATGATATTTTGGGTAAAAGTCACAGAGGTGACCTCGAGCTTCAATAAATTCTTGAATTGCCGGTTTTTGCACAACGAAATCTGGTTGATAAAATAAAACTTTTCTGCAGCAACAAGAAAGATTAGTTTCATTCTCAAAGCAGGTCTTTTCACAAGCATAGCGGAGACCATTTTCGGGCCATAACCCTCGCTCCTTGATTATATTTTCAGAGCCAATGAACCACCCCGGCATTGTTGGATGGTCATCACTAAAATAGAATGACTGCGGGTTTCCATTGGGCAATTTTCCATCTCGCATCCGGACTCCAGGGGCAGGCCAGTTGGCATTTGGACCTTTTGGCATGTTGCGAGCAGAGAGAGCGTCAGGTGTTCGTTTTGTGTGAGTCGTGGCATTGTCAAAAAGGAATAGAGCAGTCATTGTACCACCAGATTTCGCTTCGAATATGTCTATTGCATTGTCAACTTGAGCCCGGATGTCTTCTGCAGTGAAATAACCCTCATGTTTGCTGCCTGCCTCAAAAAGAATACGCGCTTGACTGGACCGAGTTAGTGGAATGAATCAAGAGATGATTATTTTGACACACCAGTCCGGTTCATCTCCACAAATAAGTCTTCCCCATTCTCGTGTCAAAAATTCTGAGACCATAAGGGAGGGCCCATCACCTCCTTTAGGCTTGAGTGAAGCAGGTTGGTCAGGGTGAAAAAACCCTCGTTTTCGGCGGTCATTTGCATAAAATGTCAACTCGTCATGAGTGACCGGAACAAGACGGAACCGGTAAGGTCCTTGTGGGACCGGAAATGCGGTTGGCCAACTTTCGATCTTCCCATCATTGTCAAACAAAACCATTCGCTTTTCATACTCCAACCACCATCTGCAAAATGCGTCTCGATAGCGCTTGACATCTGCTCGTTCGTGTCCATCTTTGAACTGACCGTTTGGTTTTTGACCAAAGCGCCATTCCATCGCCTTTAGCCAACAGTCCGAACACTAATTTTCGCTCTTGAACCGGGGTAGTGCTTTTGGATAAATTGTTGTGTTTCTGGCAGTTCGACAAACTCAACAACATTCCGACCGCAGACGTACCCGCCTTCCTCTGTCCGTGATTTCTCCATCAAAAACTCTTTCAATGGACCCATGAAGTCATCATCTTGAAGCATGGTCTCGCGGAATTTGGCATATTTCGGGATAGGCAGCTCACCTTGACTCAGGTACAGGTGTATCCAAGTCCAGAGATTACGTGCATAGTTCGGGCCTCGTTCAGCTGCGGCTGCAGCAATTGATGAAGCTTTTCTCCAGGTGCATGGGATGCTTTCGTTGAGGTAGAGATTAAGGGTAGCGATCATGGAGAAGATTCGAGTGTGTAGTGGTATGGTCAGCATTCGGTTTGTTTTTCGGTCTTTGCTGATCCGGGTGAGTCCATCTCTTGCTTTCCTTAAAGCGGGAATATCTTTCCAAGTCAGCAGATTTAATGGTCCATCTGCGGTGACGTGGTCTGTGGTCTGTGCCATGTTTTCAAGGGTTTCGAGCTGTTTACGATGTTCTGAAGTTGAAGGGGAGGATAGTGGAGTTGGAATAGATAAATTATCGAGAGATGAAGGGGAGGATAGTGGAGTTGGAGTAGATAAATTATCGAGAGATGATGGACTGGGAGAGCGTTCAACAGTAGAGTCATTTTGCAGAAACGGCCCAGGAGTTGGAATTGCAGGTGGTTTGATTATCTCTATAGTTCCATCTTCCAGCACCCGCTCGTCTTCTTGACCAATCCGAATTGGTAAATCCCCTGTTTCCACCGTTTCTTCAACATCGCTGTCACCTTCATCCACATCAGCTTCAAGACCATCGTTAGATTGCTTCAGGCTTGGTTTGAAGAAGTTTGAAATGAATGATAGTGTCCCTTCTGCTGCAATCTTTCGTCGGTTGGCTTGATGCCGGAACTTTGTTGTCCTAGAGTTCCCTGTACGCCATTTTCTCTTCTTGGGGAGTCTATTCTGTCTCACTTTCTCTTTTTCAATCCAATTGCTGAGACCCGTTTGCAAGGTGTTGGAGAAAGAGTTGAGGGATCCTTCGTCCATGTCGTCTTCTCCAATTTCTGACTCTGAGTTGTCATCTGAATTATCACCAGACATTTCAGCAGTCTCCTGGCACAGTTCAGTAAACCGGTCCACCATGTCTTCAACCTCTGGTATGATCAAGTCACTTCCCAATTCCTCGCTGTAGTTTAGTTCGTTTTCGATGGTTTGTCCAGCTGGTTCTGTTTCCGAGCGGCCATTGGCAAGACGAGCTTTATTTGCTTTAAGGTTAGAAAGTCGGGATTTCTGAGCAGCAGCAGAGCGGCCCATGAAGGAAGATGAGATGATTTTAAGGTTGTTTGTGTATTTTTCGAATAACCTTTTTTCAAACAAGCCTCCTGCATTGTTCACCAGCGTTCGGTATTACCATAAATGGTATATCTTTAATCTTATCAACTTATATAATCATATTATGTAAGGTCCCATAGCAGACCCCAAATTTTTCGAAAAGCTCTGAAATGCGTCCAAATGGCAATTTGAGTCCAAAGAGAAAAAATAATTTTTCACCCCGATTTTTGCTGTTTTCACAAAATTCCTTTCATAGAGATTATTCTTTATGAGGTCCTGAACACTTTCTATGAGCTATATTTTGGCTTATCTACTGTATGTGCAAGGAATTATCCCGCCCATCGAGCGTGACAGAAAGGCTTACATAAGGGTGCTGGTTCCTGGTGTCGCCTGCCTTAGTGTGCAGTGTAGAGTCAAAGACAAGCTAGAGAGTTTAAAATGATTGTTGGTATAAATGACCACTAATAAATGGAGAAGCTAATAATATACAAAATAAAAGGTAATGATGGAACTAGTTGTTTGCATGGGGTGTAAATGGATAATCCTTCAAAGTGAACAGCTATTACAACATAACACAAAAATCATTCTGGATGCCTGTGACTCTAAGAGGGGAATTCAGATATGTACATGTTAGCAGAAGCTTTGTGATTTTTAACTGATTTACAATTTTAGCCACACCATGATGGAAAGATGGTTCAAATTGGCTGGAACACAGGACCTCAACAGGCCGAAGCCCAGATACATTCTGCAGATCGAGATAGTGCTAATTACATAGGTGGTTAACTACAGTACTTAGTTCTAATAATAGGGAGGGTGGGTGGGTGATGAAAAATACATCCTAGAGACTGGATCTAGATCAGATATCCAGAAGGGGGTAGTACAGCTGTACAAGAGTGAGACTGTTAATAACGCACTGGGAGCAAGTTATCCAACCAACAAACACAATAGAACGATGTTCTGAGGTGTTAGAGTGGTATCTGTACGCTCTGGGGTGTTAACGAGCAACATCATAACACACTGTAGAGACGAGCTTACCAGCTACAGTGTACACAGAGTGAGCCAATAGCGAAGCTGTACACTGTACTGTGACTGCAGACAGGTATAGAGTGATTAGAGCGCTCTAAACAAACGAAGTGCACTATGGATGTCCTCACCAGTCTTGCTTTCAATGGAGGGGAAGGAAGAGAGATGAGGGATGAAAGCAAGCAGCAACCAGATTCTCTAATCTTCATCCATCAATAGGCCTCTGCCCACTCATGTGGCACCCACTGATGGGATTATAGGGTCTGATGACTGGGTGACATCCAGCTGATTTCAGGGCGGACTGTATGTGCGGAAGACGAGAAAAATTATCCAGAGTGGTATGGACCTTGTGAACAAGTCCAGGAACAAAGGGAGAACCAAATGGGGTGAAGTACCTCAAAAGTCTTATCAGATCAAGAGGGAAATAGTAGGTAAAAGTGTACATAACGTCCACAGATATCGACCGATTAAGCCAGGAATTGAAGCTATTGTTGTTAAGAGTTGTAAAAGCAATCTGCAAACAGAAGGTCATTCATTGCACTAGAACGAGCATAATAACGAAAATGAAAATGAAAGCTTTTTAGCTCGAGTTGAGAACAAAGCGCAAAACATGTATGTCTCTATGACCCCAGATCATAGCCTGAAGGTGCATGGGGGTTGTCGACACTTCATGATGATGTGAATGATATATGATCGGGACAAGCCCACACACCGAGTAGGGAATGTACAATTGAAAATAAGATGAAGTCAAACTTGACTGAGTTGAGAACATTTGCAACAATCTAGACAGGAGGTGTGTCTAGACTGTTGCAGGGGTATCTGTTGTGTGCAGAGGCCTCCAAAAACGCTCCCTACCCTTGGAAGCCGCCTTCATGTCGAGCAAAAAAAAATCTACAAAAATGTTGGTACCAACAGACCATTTCAAGTTCTCCACTCCGAAATCTCTAGCATAAGCCGGAATTGATGGGCCCACTACATGAGACCCTCAAGTCCACAGTTTCTGTGGAATGTCATGGTTGAAAAGAAAAAGAGTTCATTTAGCCGGCTTTATTATAACTTCATTTAGCCGGTTTTATTATAAGTTCCAATTAGCTGGTTCAAGTTTCGATTAGTCAGGTATAAATATAAGTTTGTTTAGCCAGTCTGGTCATTAACTCCGGTTGTGTAATCCCTTTGGTATTGCTTCTTAAACTTGTAGTTCAGTCCTCAGTCTTTCTTTTGTTATCAACATCATGGGCCATGGCTGTTGTGTTCATCACCTCCAATCCCACTGATGCTGGTTTTGATAAATTTTCCAGTGAAGTTATTTGCAGAGTTCCTCTAGCTCTATCTGCACTCAAGTTCTTTTCTGACCCCTTGAAGACATACAAACAACAATAATTTATTTGTTGCATTTTGTGGAGTAGGGCATCACTTGGCTGGTTACAAGTGTCCAGATGTCATGTGGTACCATCACTGCAATTCTCGAGTTGATTGTTCAATCACAGCATTACATGTTGACTCGGACAGTTTCACTTGCTATCCTGCATGGGTTGTCAAGTACTGGGTGAAAGTCATGTGCCAGTCAATTGTGTTGGACCACTGCTTTGGATGTACTGGAACATTGTTGTCGCAGTGGTGAAGGATCATTGGGCCTCATAAATACTCTAGATGAAAAGCTCTGTAAGTGATTTGCTTTGATTACATGCTCTCGGCGGACACGAAGAGCATTAGCAATAGCAATTGGCAAATCTGTTTTTTTGTCAGCCCATTGAGAGAAAGTGCGCACAAGATTGTCAATGGTGAAAAGACGTGGATTTCTTAAAGTATTGAGAACATGTCGGCCAACATGTCGAACAAGTCCTTATTCTCTTACTTTTCCATTTTCTGCAATTCCTCAACAGCATCTTTAGGTCTAACCAGCCTATTGGTAAAATCATTTGCAAACAAGACATTCAAAGCTGCCACCTCTTTGTCCTCATCCATCAATTTGTCTGCCTCTTTTCACACAACATTCTCCAGATCAGCCTGTGTTGTAGCTAATTTGAATTTAGTGATGGGTAGCAAAGGTTCAAGCTCAATATTTTCTTTCTCCAACTTCTCCAACTTCTCTTGAGTGACAACCTTTGGCATCCAGAAAGGTCCTGCTCCAGCAATCAAAAGCCCCATCTTCTGATAAGCAAATCTAAAGCAAGCAGCAGAACAGAATTTTGGATTACATTGTTACCTGGCTTCTAGTCAATGGTGCTGTAGGTTTTCATCTTAAGTCAAACAAAAGATGTGGGATGAGGAAGTGTTATTATAGCATAATAATTTGTCTCTTTGAATCAAAAAATATTGGCAACTTAGATACTACTCTGGCATCACATTGGTGGCTGTGGTGGCTGCAGTGGCTGATAGAAGATGATTCAAATAAACTCAATATGGTGGAGATAAGATCAAGGTGTCTTGGGTGATAGATATTTATCATGTGATGTCAGATCTGAAGTTTCTCAAGATCAACATGGAGGCGGATTCAAGGGTAGGGAGCGTTTTTGGAGGCCTCTGCACACAACAGATACCCCTGCAACAATCTAGACACAGTTACAGCACCTCCTGTCTAGATTGTTGCAAATGTTCTCAACTCAGTCAAGTTTGACTTCATCTTATTTTCATTCATTGTACATTCCCTACTCAATGTGTGGGCTTGTCTCGATCGTATATCATTCATATCATTATGAAGTGTTGACGACCCCCATGCACCTTCAGGCTATGATCTGGGGTCATAGAGACATACATGTTTTGCGCTTTGTTCTCGACTTGAGCTAAAAAGCTTTCATTTTCGTTTTCGTTATTATGCTCGTTCGAGTGCAATGTAGGGCTTCTCCCTGTTCGCAGATTGCTTTTAAAACTCTTAACAACAATAGCTTCAATTCCTGACTTAATTGGTCGATATCTGTGGATGTTATGTACACTTTTTTTACCTACTATTTCCCTCTTGATCTGATAAGACTTTTATGATACTTCGCCCCATTTGGTTCTCCCTTTGTTCCTGGACTTGTTCACAAGGTCCGGGCCGCTCCGGACACTTGCTTCTCGCCTCTGCTGCTCATCACTAAAGTTAGGATTAGCCACAACACAGGCCGAAGCCCAGATACATTCTGCGGATCGAGATAGTGCTATATAAGCTAATGGAATGTTGTTGAGGGGTGGATGGTGGTGTAAAGAAAAGTAGATCGAGACGAGAGGAAAGAGCAAAAGGAACAAAAGATCAAGTAACAAAAGAAAAACATACTGAGATGAATGTGGGCGGCACATTCAACGTTGATTCAAACGGAGCTGAGCAAGTTCTTGTTCAGCACGGACAGATGGGTTGTCTCGGATGTAAATCTTCCATGCAGTGGAAGACCAACGTCCAAGAGCCTGAATGACGGACTCAGACAGTCCTAGACTAGCATAGTAGGTCGCACCACCAGCACGAGCTGAATGGCCTCCAAACTCTTTACCTACAACAGCAAAGAACTTGGACTCAAACCAAGGTGTTGGGATGCTGCCATCCTCAAGCAAAAACAGCGCAGCTCTGGCACCATGTAACCTGTCCCCTGCAGTAGCATAGTCCTGAAGAAGCTGAACAGGATTCCCAACCTCCTGTGCAGTAAACAAGATTTCAGTCCCTCGATAGAAAGGATCAGCTTTGTGGTATGGGAGGTGATAACCAGCACGACCACCATCAAATCTAAGCGTAGAACGTTTAATGATCTTGCGCCAATCACGCAAAGCTTTCCGATTGGGCACTACCAGCTCCCCAGTGCGATGGCAGCCATAGAAAGCACAAGCGATGATTGTTGCAAATAAGAGTTCATCATATTTTTGAGAGTGGGTTGCCTTATCCACAAAGGATTGGATATGGGAAGTGCGCAGAGGTGGTTTGCGATGAACAGGATCACCTCGAACCTTTTTAGACCCACGAATGGTTGCTTGAACCAGAGGAGATGAGCGGGAGTCATCAAAGTAAGGATAAAGGTCCTTGAGGTAATGACGGGCACCAGTAAGATATTTAGGTGCAGAAGCAATATGCCGAGAAGTGAAGGCAACATAACGAGATAGGGTAGAGGGAGTAGGATCAAGTGGAAGGTTATGAGAAGTGCAAAAGCGGATGTAATCCCTTGCACCTGTTGCATAATTGGAGCGAGTAGACTCCTCAATGGAGTGGACCTGAAGGTAATGGACCAGAGCATCCAATTCACTCAGATCCATAGGAGGGCGGACAGACCTGCCATTCTGACGGGTCTGTCCACCCAGGAAATCTAAAAGGACTCTCTCCATCGCGCCGGCAGGAGCTCGCGAGGTGGCTCAAATGTGCGGACGCGTTCGGAGGGAAATTGATGCTTGTAATCATCAAAAAGAAGACGAGAGAGTAGATCTGCTCGAATGTTATCTTTGCCAGGAATGTGACGGACACGCAAATCAATGCCTGTCTTCAGGATAATGTCTGCAATGGCAAGAAGAATGGAATTATGGGATGACTCGGAGGCACGCAGTGAGTTTAACATTTCAACTGAGTTGAGACTGTCAGAGTGTATGAGAACACGACGTGGTGGGGATGAAAAGGAAGCAACATGATGCAGGAGACATAAAATTGCAAGAAGTTCACGAAAGAAGATGTCAACAATTGGCTTGGGATTAGGATTGAGCTGATAAACAAGACCATTGCCAGCATAGACAAAGGCAAGTCCAGAATTACTGGCATCAGTCCAGCCAACAAAGTCAGCCTCAGAATCATCCCAAGTTTGAGCATCAACAAAGCGCACCCCAATGGCTGTCTGCAACATGTTGGTAAACCAGGTCAAATCACGATAGACTTCACCATTGATGGGGATCCCAGCATGCTGATGAGTCTTTCCACTCATTTATGCGGTCCTACGTCTCCTTGGGACTGTGACGTAGTTGCCCTTGCACCGTTGTTCGCGCGGCCTGTTCGCAGAACTAGTCAAGTTGTTCCAAGTTGATACATCAGTTTTTCGGTTTGGTAGTGTGCATCGGGGTGTTCTTTTTGTCCGTAGGCTTGGGCTTGTAGGTGGGCTAGGGCGGGGATGTAGGTGTGGGATAGGGCCCTTGATAGCTGTCCACCCTGTTGGGGACAGTGAGCAGGGGTCTTTGGTCGAGTGCTCACTCCAGTTGCTTCTGCTCTTCCCAAGGGGATCTGATGGTCTTGTGATATAGTCAGATGCGTGCTACTTGTGGCTGATAGGGGGTGATTTTGCTCATAGCCGATATGGGAGAGCATAAGATTGGGGTTTCTGTGCCAGTCTGGTGCATATTTTCCCGCAGATTCCTCCTTGTGGTATTCATTTTTGGCTAGGGGGTTGTTGCCTGATTTGACAACTGCAAACTAACTTCGGGGAGGCCAGCAATAGAGCACCATCAACGTGGTGTGGTTCGTGTTCCTTTTGGTAGTCGGCGAACGGGGTGGCAGCGTTTCCACTCTGCTTTGTGTCATCCTGTCGGGTTTAAGCCGCTATTGCATGAATACTGCAGGGGAAGGCTTGAGAAATGGTTTTTTTAGCCTGGGGACTGTTGGATAAGCAGGTATAAATGTGATTTGATGAGGGTGGTTAGTTGTCTTTTGGGTGACGGAATCCTTCTTTCAACTCATGCTGACGTCATCTGTAGCGGTTTAGCAGATGTGACATCATTACCGCCAAAAAGCTAAAAATAGTATCTTTCGTCTTTACAGGGGTTCCCGCGGTTTAAGTCCTGGTTTGAGAGGCTGTGTGGTCTTTTTTTGAGTCGGGGCATTCAAATCCTTACTGCCATATTGATTCTCATATGTAGCTAGTTTCATGCAGATATCAAATAAATACTTCAAAAAAACGGAAATTTGTATTTTTATTCATTGAAATCTTTTACACATGCTAATTAAACCATCTATACTCTAGGTTTACAATATTGGCCTTACACATCAACCGCTTGTAATCAGTTCCCTGATTCGTGAGTATGGTGGATTTGTATACGTCAAGTCTATTCTCTTGCTGGACCATTGCATTCATCTTATCCATCGAAAGCGGGAAGATGCAAGTGATCATGGATATGTCCAACACCGTCCATTAGTAGAAGAGTGGAATGTTCCCAATTGAGCCTTAAGCACTCTCTCTGCGGTTACGAGCTCGTCGTCTGGCAGAGAGGAGATCAAAGCAGGCTGAGCTGTCTTTGGCTCTGTGCTGACTGCCACATTCGCTGCAGATGCCATGAATCCTACCTTGAGGACACTTCTCAGCTTTGCAGAAATCCAAGTTCCAATTTTCGCAAATGGATTTGGACTGCTTGGAGGACGATGCTGCAGCTGGAGTGCCTCGAGAACGCTTGACACCAGCAGACGACGAAGAGGGAGATGCATGGAGAAGCTCAGAGAGGAGAGGAAGGTGGAAGGTATCACTCTGATCCAGCTCAAATGGACTGCGAGCATAACGCTCACGAACCTCTTTGTCAATCCGAATGGCTTGAGCAGGATCAGGGGAAGCACGAAAGAGACTGATGATGCTAGCCTTGTAAGCAGCAAGCTCCTCTGTGCGATGTTTATAAATGATGATGACTGGAGCACACCAAGCGTCATAGGTACGGAGCCACTGCGCCTCAGTAACAACAGCAAGCTTGCGAATGAGCTGATCAGAGCGCAACAGCTTGAGGTCACCAAGGAAGTCTTTAGGCTCATCATAAAATGCAACAGAGGAGGACTGGCCAATAGCACCATGGACCTTGTCAAAGTCAACATACTTGTCCTCCACCACAAGCTTAAGGAGCTGAGATGGGAGAGGATCTGTGAAGTGACATGCAGAGAGTCGACTGACAGCCCAGTCTCTACACTCTGTGTCAGCAAAAGCTCGTCGCAGTTCCCAGGTCTGGCGGAGGTGAGCAGAGAGCTGTTTAATGGAATCCAGCTCAGCGAGGTGTGGGGCAACTGCAAGGAGCGATTCTGGGACTGAAGAAATGACAAGTGCTGAAGCGGTGACTGGAACCAAGGGAGCTGGTGGAACAGGAGCATCACTGGAGCGCAAATTGGCGGTGTTTTCAGCATCATGAAGGACTGAACGAAGGCTTGCCCAGGCTGCTTCTTCGACTGCAGCATTCCGGTTGGGAATAGGAGAAGGAGAACGACGCTCTCGCATTTCTTTAACCCTTTCCAGCACAATTCGAGAGACCTGGTCAACATAGTCTCTTCCTTCCTCAGGGGAGCAGCCTGATGCTCGGAGACGAGCATAGAACTCCCTAACAGACAATTCCCTGGTCCTGACTCGATCCACAAGCGATTGGAGCTTGCGGGTGAGCTCAGAGACGTTGTCAGGAGCAGGCGACGCTTCAGGAGCGATTTCAGCGCTGTTGGAACGTGGGGAGTGCGCTGGAGACTGCAAAGAAGGCGCTGGTGATGGTTGATTGATCTGGGAAGGACCAGACAGGGTCTGGGAGCGAGGTAAAGGATGCTGAACTGCAGGGACAGAGATCGAAGCGGATTGAGCGATGGGTGCACCAGATGGCGGAGCAGCAAGATTGAGTTCATCAGCACCATCAACAGACATCGATTTGACGAGATAGGGACGATAAACGACGATAGGAGTGGACAGCGGTGAGTTGGGGAAGATAGCAGTGAAAGGACGATGTCCTGATGATGTGGTGACAAGGAGCGAGCAGAAAAGCGACAACAGCCGAAGGGAACGATCCTGAACGAGCAGAAAGCGACCAGAGACAAAGGGAACGATGCTGAGCGAGCAGAAAGCGACCAGGGACGAAGAAAACGATTCTGAGCAGCAAGGGATAGATGAGGAGTGTAGATGGTGACGAAGGAACGGTAAATTGACGAAAAATACGTCCTAGAGGCTGGATCTACATCGCATATCCAGAAGGGGGTGTCAGTACAGCTGTACAGGAGTGAAACTGCGTTGATAACGCACTGGGAGCGAGATATCCAACAAACAAACACAATAGGACGATGTTCTGAGGTGTTAGGCTGATATCTGTACGCTCTGGGATGTTAGCAACGTTCTAACACACTGTAGAGACGAGCTTACCAGCTACAGTGTACACAGAGTGAGCCAATAGCGAAGCTGTACACTGTACTGTGACTGCAGACAGGTATAGAGTGATTAGAGCGGTCTAAACAAATGAAATGCGTGATGGATGTCCTCACCAGTCTTGCTTTCAATGGAGGGGAAGAGAGGGAGATGAGGGAAGAAAGCAAGCAGCACCAGATCCTCTAATCTTCGTCCATCAGTATGAGCATCGTGAGCAGGTGCTACAGGAGTACGACGCAGAGGTGGATCTGGAGTATTATGTGTGAAGTGGGGTGGAGGTGCAGTACTAGTATCTAAGGTTGCAATGTGAGGTGGGGACGACACACACTCAGAATTATAAATAGAAACACATACTCTGTGGCCCTGCACTTGATGAACTCTGGGTTCCAGTCGCACCATCATTCCCATCAGCTCGCTCAGCACCACTGCCATTTGTGTTACCTGCTTTAGGCTCCTCCGAGTCATCACTGGAGACATATTCGACATCATCATCATCGGTCCAAAATTGTGAACGAGGGTTCGCCTTGACATGATCCTGTGAAATGCAGAAGATTAGTATTGAGTATATGCCATTATAACCAAAATACATGCCGAGATCAGCTGCTGGAGTTTAACTGAGAGAGCTTCCAAGAAACGACTGAAAACTATGAAGATACCCTGGTATCTTTCACCAGCAGGATCGCAAGGCTCAAACAAAAAATTGGTCACAAACTGGTGCAGGCCATCGAGGCAGACGAACCCACGGAAAAGGCGATTAGTAAGGATATTATCTGCCTGAGCTGCACTACCGAAGTCTAGTTCCAGTCGTTGTTCATACCAACCAGCATCTTTTGCCAAGTGGTAGGATGGTGGAAAGTCGAGAATGCTGTACTCATGCTCGGGCATCCCCACCTAGGAAGAGAAAGTTTAATAGTCAGAAGGAATTATCGACAAAGGATAGAAATGACTCTTCTCACTTGAAGAATGTCGACAAGCTCTCCCCAACCATTCTCAGCCAACTTAGAGAACTCGCGAAAAGCAACTGGTGCATAAACTGATGCAGGAACCAGGTTCCTGAACCTGGCGATACCCTGGTATATAGCATTACCAATATCGTAAAGGCGGTTGTGTGCTTTTATATACAGCTGATCGGGAAGGGTACCCTCATGTTCGTTGATGAGAGCGAGCAACTGTAGACAGCCATCAACAATCGGGTGGATTCCGAATGGGCCAAGGTGGAACTTGTCAAAGAAGCGAGTGTCACTCAGCTTATTCAAGTCCACAGTCACCAGAAAACTGAGCGAGTCAAAAAGGTGGCCATCCTCAAGACATGTGTTTAAGATCCCTGGAAGACGAGATGCAATGTTGGGGCGATGCATCTCAAACAAGAGCCAGCGAAGAGCATCATGTGCCCCAACATAACTACTTTGAGGAGCGACTGGGTGCTGACACCAAAAAAAGAATCAGTACACATTGTGATACAACCAAGGTAACAATTACGACATCTTACCCATGCAGGAAAAGCCCCTGATGGAGCTAGAACATTATGAAGGGTGTCGTTAACATCTGAGAGGTGGGTTATGCTACCTTTCCATGGCTCGTCTTTAGCTGGTAAAAAGGGGGGTCAATATATTTGGGACATATCCGACTGAGGCAGGATCAGACTTGAAGGACGACATGGATAAGAGTGGGACCAATGCTCGTGAGTGTGCACAGATGTCTAACAGTGGGTCTGGCGATAGAGACTTCACATGTTCGGTTCCCTTTGGCTTGGTCGATGATCGTGTCGTGCGAGATGGGGATGGGGGTAAAGGGGCTTCATTCTCCAAAGGGTCATCGTCACCGACATCACCTATCTTGGAGTCGGGCTCATGCAACAAGGTTTGAGCTCCTCATGCTAGGGCAATGTAGAGTCTATACTGGAAGACCCGATCCTGCTGGTTGGCAGCTGCAATGTGAACCTTGAGAAACTTTGAGACATACCCCGACAGGACATTATAATCGATATCTTGTCTTGGAACCTCAAGTAGACGAGAACCATTCCCTCGGCCACTAGTCGCTTTGAAAAGAAATCGGAACTCATGAAAGCTCTCTGGCTTGTCGTAAAGTAGAGCTCCCTCACTGGTGTAAGCAGCATTGATGAGTGCTCTGACCCCAGCCTTGTCAGTATCTGGAGGGACGATAACATAATTTGCATATTTCAATGCAAAGAGGGTACGAATACTAGGTCATAGCTCAGTATATTGAGTATAGGGGCCATTGGTAGGAAGACTCACACTGCAGTGTTCGGTGCATCTACTTTCCC
Source organism: Dendrothele bispora CBS 962.96 (assembly GCA_004369135.1). NCBI lineage: Eukaryota > Fungi > Basidiomycota > Agaricomycetes > Agaricales > Dendrothele > Dendrothele bispora. The sequence goes on along the minus strand of ML179096.1, from coordinate 156,269 downwards.
CTCATCGACAGCTCGGGTATCACCAATGAGGACAACAGTCACCTTGAGGTTGTCATTGATACCAACAGATTTCCGAGGCTTCTTGTTCGAGGACTGTGTAATGTCTTCGTCTGAGTCGAGAGTTTGGTTTATCTTCTTGCGAGTGTTTTTGGTTTTACGAGATGGTGGGCGAGAGCTTGATGAGCTATTCAGTGCTTCGGCATGAGCCTGACAAAATGGTTCAGGCAATGAATATAGTGATCCGAATGAAATGGGATACACACCTGAGCCCCTGGATCAAACTTGTTAGAACTGAAGCCAGACTGGAATGTCTCGCCAGCTTCCTTTCGCTGGGCCCTTTCCTTTGATGTTTTGAGAAAGGAGGCGAACTGTGACTTGGTAAGAAAATGAATGGGACTTGACAAGTCAGATGACCAACCGAGCTTGTTGACGATGCAGAGGCAGAGGCAGGCTGAGCCGTAGGCTGTGTATCGGCAGATACCTGTTACATTAAAATTAGTCTTCTATGTATAGAATGATCGACAGTCACCTTTTTTATATGCGAGTGAGCTTTGCAGCCACACTGTTTGCATGGTTGGTCAAGCACAGGCAGGAAGGAAGGATCTTGCGAGTCGAAACCATCACAAGGGCATTCAAATGTTGTGCATCCTGCAAATTCAACCATCGTTGATACAGAGAAAATTTCCTCAAGAAAACAATAATAAACAAAACCTTAAAAAGACATCGGAGTTTTAATTTAAATGGCTGTGTCATACCGTCTCACCCGTGCCACTGTAACATGAGCCAGGAGTTTACAAGGGATGCACTTGGCAGGATTTTATGCTTGAAATTTAACATTCATTGTGCCATTCTTACATTATGTGTTTACAAGAGAAACATGTACTCTCACAAAACTTCCCACCTCTCAATTCTGTCATCACTGTGTTATTGTTTGGATTGAAAGCTTTTGACTTCCTCAAGCAGTAACAACTACTAATCAAGATGGACTACCCCCCTTTGTTAAAATACAAAGCATTGAGTACTCAAGGTTCACACAGAAATGGAGCTTGAGACATTACAGCTCTCAAAAAATTCAATCAATCTCAAACTTGATACATGAATACTACACACTAAGAAGCGGATACCATTTAACCAGATACTAAACACCTTTCTCCCCCTGTCTGAGCGCAGTAAGAACATCGTATTCCACTTGATATCCATTTTCAAGAAGAGCATCATATGCCTCACGGACACGACGTGTAGCGGTAAACGATAGTCCAAAATTAATGGCACCACCAGTAAATGTTGTACCGTGGAGAGCTTCAGGACGGAACGCAGTCAAGGTTGCTGGAGCAGAACGCACAACAACCTTCAAACCAAGGTCCACATAGCTAGACCCATGTCCATGAGGAAGTGAAAAATCTTCTGGTAAAAGCCTGGTAGCTGTCCACCCAAAGGCCCACTTTAGCCATGCCATATCCTTATGGCTCCAGCTAAAAGATGTGTCAGAATAAATTGATGCAGAGAGAATTCAACATACGCCTCATAGCCACCAGTTGCTATCCCCTCGGGTGGTGCTCGGGATGCAGTTGAAAAATCAAAAACAACATCATCAAGCTCTATCTTGTAGCCATCACCTGCAGAATAGATATTCATATTTGAAAATACAAAAAAAAAAAAAATCAGAACAAGTGATTGTACATACCAGATGGAACCCGAACTGTGCCCAGGGGTGGATACTCAGCATCTAGCTTTTCTTTGACAGGTTCAGTAATATCAACAGGTATATAGGCAAGCACAAGAGCCCATAAAATACTCATAGCACCAATTAAATCCATGTCTTGCTGCTCTCATTCTGTACCTGATAGCTTCGCTTTGGTGAAAGCAGATGCATAGCCTAGAATTCGAGCGTGTTTGGGTGGACCTCCTGAATAGTCAACTTTCAATGCTCTTGTTGGCACCCTTGCTCCTGTGTTCCAGCCAATTTGAACCATCTTTCCACCATGGCCTGGCTAAAATTGTAAATCAGTTAAAATTCACAAAGCTTCTGCTAACATGTACATACCCGGATTCCCTTCCTAGAGTCACAGGCATCCAAAATGATCTTTGTAATATGTTGTAAGAGCTGTTCACTTTGAGGATTATCCATCGGCACCCCACGCAAAACAACTAGTTCAATCTGATAATCTGATCATAGAAAAAATACAGATTAGCACTGTAAAAGCAAAGATAGATCTGGTGACATACTGCCCTCATCATCCAAATCAGGTCCAACAATTATGGCAGACATATCTGGCTCCACAATCAAAAATCCTGTCTCCTCTGAACAAAGGTAAGCATTGTCAGGGGTATCAGCATTCCACTCTTCTACTAATGGACGGTGTTGGACATATCCATGATCACTTGCATCTTCCCGCTTTCGCTGGATCAGATGAATGCCATGGTCCCGCAAGAGAATAGACTTGGCGTTTTCAAATCCACCATACTCACGAATCAGGGTACTGATTGCGAGCGGTTGATGTGTAAGGCCAATATTGTAAACCTAGAGTATAGATGGTTTAATTAGCATGTGTAAAAGATTTCAATGAATAAAAAACATTACAAATTTCCGTTTTTCTTGATGTGTTGCTTTACGAGGTTTGTTGGCATGAATCTGGGTACGTAGAGAATCAAAAATATTGCGAGTATGGCTTTGCGGATCGGCTAATTGGAGGCCAACATTGACAAAGTCATCCCACTGCAGAGAAGAGGAATTAGAATGTCAGTGCATATGGTAAGTAGAGTTAACCCAACCTTCTGGCCCGAATCAAAATTAAGATAGAGAGGTGCATCAGAGAGGATGGCCTGCTTGATGCTATCGTCCCCATCACGGATTATATCTTCCAGCTTTGTGACTATGGCTGGAGTGTTAATAAAACTGCGGACTATACAATACCATATGAGATGGAGTGAATAGGCAAGTGATACTTGAAATATCTACACTGTGCTCGGCTTGCTTTGGCAGCAGCAGATTGACTCATGATAGTAAGAGTGGAAGATGGGGGGGTTTCCTGTACTTACTCACAGCGAGGTTTCTGCAACTCCAGTGTGACATCAGTATGATGTCAGAGTCGAGATCACCATCATAGTTCTGACATAATGGCAGGACATCACATGATTCAGTATATTCGGTCTATATTAATTTTGCATTATTCAGGAATTGAACTCTTGACCTTGTGGGTTCATGAAATCGTGCAACAGCGTAATACACAGCCAGATGACACGTTAGACCACTTCACCACTGATCGTTTATTAGACCTCATCCACAATACTCATATGTATGACACATTCATTATGTACTCATATTGAGTCACCTACACTCATCGTTTATTAAACATTACACTATCTATGCATGTACTAATATTAGGGTAGAAAGCCAACTGAAATCTAAATAAAGAGCCATACAGAATTTAAAAAACTGTTAAAAGCTGCACTGTTAATGTGAAACAGAGAAAGAGCCAGGGCAAAAGAGCCAACAATAATGAAAGAGCCATGTAACAAATCATAGAGCCAGACACATAAAAAGCCACAAATGAAAGAGCCATGTAATAAATCATAGAGCCAGTCACATAAAAAGCCACGATAATTTTTGCACACTATGTTTGCCATACAAGGGTGCCAACAAGAGCAATGAAAGTTGACTATTCAGAAGGTCCACTCAAACATGCACGAATTCTAGGCTATGCATCTGCTTTCACCAAAGTGAAGCTATCAGGTGCAGAACGAGACCAGCAAGACATGGATTTAATTGGGTTCAGAATGTTTATTCTGCAGGTGATGGCTATAAGATAGAGCTTGATGATGTTGTTTTTGATTTTTCAACTGCATCCCGAGCACCACCTGAGGGGATAGCAACTGGTAGCTATGAGGTGTATGTTGACTCTCTCTGCATCAATTTATTCTGACACATTTTTTAGCTGGAGCCATGAGGATATAGTATGGCTAAAGTAGGCCTTTGGGTGGACAGCTACAAGGCTTTTACCAAAAGATTTTTCACTTCCTCATGGACATGGGTCTAGCTATGTGGACCTTGGTTTGAAGGTTGTTGTGCGTTCTGCTTCAGCAAGCTTGACTGCATTCCATCCTGAAGCTCTCCATGGTACAACATTTACTGGTAGTGCCACTAATTTTGGACTATCATTTACCGCTACATGTCGTGTCCGTGAGGCATATGATGCTCTTGAAAATGGATATCAAGTGGAATATGATGTTCTTATCAAGCTTAGACAGGGGGAGAAAGGTGTTTAGTATCTGGTTAAATGGTATCAGCTTCTTAGTGTGTAGTATTCATGTATCAAGTTTGAGATTGATTAAATTTTTTGAGAGCTGTAATGTCACAACCTTTATTTCTGTGTGAATTCTGAGTACTCAATGCTTTATATTTTAACAAAGGAGGGTGGTACATCTCAATTAGTAATTTTTACTGCTTGAGGAAGTCAAAAGCTTCCAATCCAAACAATAACACAGTGATGACATAATTGAGAGGTGGGAAGTTTTGTGAGAGTATATGTTTGTTTCGTAAACACATAATGTAAGAATGGCACAATGAATGTTAAATTTCAAGCATAAAATCCTGCCAAGTGCATCCCTTGTAAGTAAACTCCTGGCTCATGTTACAGTGGCACAAGTGGGACAGTATGACATAGCCATTTAAATTAAAACTCCGATGCCTTTTTAAGGTTTTGTTTATTATTGTTTTATTGAGGAAATTTTTTCTGTATCGACGATGGTTGAATTTGCAGGATGCACAACATTTGAATGCCCTTGTGATGGTTTCGACTCACAAGATCCTTTCCTCCTGCCTGTGCTTGACCAACCATGCAAACAGTGTGGTTGCAAAGCTTGCTCGCATATCAAAAAAGTGCCTGTCGATCATTCTATACATAGAAGACTAATTTTAATGTAACAGGTATCTGCCGATATCCAGCCTACAGCTCAGCCTGCCTCTGCCTCTGCATCGTCAACAAGCTTGGTTGGTCATCTGACTCGTCAAGTCTCATTCATTTTCTTACCAAGTCACAGTTCGCCTTCTTTCTCAAAACATCAAAGGAAAGGAAGCTGGCGAGACAGTCTGGCTTCAGCTCGAACAAGTTTGATCCAGGGGCTCAGGTGTGTATCTCATTTCGCTTGGATCACTATATTCATTGCCTGAACCTTTTTGTCAGGCTCACACCAGATACAGTAATACACTTCTAATTGTGCATGTCATAATGTCAACACGACAATTGCAAGTGTAGACATAAGTGGCCATGGTGGCTGAACCCCAAAAAGCCTCCGGACTGTACCCTGCAACTAGCTACTTAGGTGGTTGGGGATGTTAGGGTTAGTGTTAGGGTTAGTGTTAGGTGTTAGAGTTAGGGTTTAGGGTTAGGGAAGGTTCTAAAAGCGATGTTTATGAAGTTGTTTACATTTGTTTACTTTTAGAATCTAAATGGCTCATATTAGCTCCAATGACAAATCTGCCTCTTAAACACTGATCAAACAGGTAATTCCAGTTAAAGATTGTGACCTCACCCCAAAAAGGGTAATACAGCATGATGTAAGCCTGCTTTTATTATTTATTTATTTTTAAACTGGCCCTTACGGCTACACTTGCAATTGTCGTGTTGACATTTTGACATGTACAATTAGATGTGTATTACAGCATCAGCTGAGGTCATGCTGGCAAAGGCAGGCAGACCTATGACAAGAGCGACGATGATGTTGACCTGCCCTGCCAAAAACCTAAGTTTGAGATTTTGCTGAGCCTTTCTTTGGGCAATCCTTATTGACGTGCTCAGAAGAACCACAGATTTTACATTTATGAGCACGTCCATCAGGACAAGGAGAAGTTTTACACTTGCCACTGTTCCAACCCCAACAAGGTTGCTCCTCCAATGGAGCAGTGGACTTCCCAGAGGAAGATGAACCACGAGTCTGAGGATGCCGAATGAGCTCCAAGAGTAGCTCAGCATCCGGAGCCCCCCAGCAGTCATAAAACCCATCCTTCATATCAAGGCGGCACATGTCATGATAAGCCCAGTGGTAATCTAATACAAATGCCCACTTGTACTAACGTGAAAGATCCGTAAGATGGGAAATGTACTTCATTGTTCCTAAAGCCAAAGCCGCAACAAGAGATGCATTTGCTGAGCTGGTGGAAAGGTATGCCACCAGTACCTCAAAGTAGACGAGGAGAGGGATGAGGAGGTCTTCGAGAGACGGATAGTCCTTGTGAGAGCCAGGATGGGAAAGCAAAGTATCAAGGCCACCTGAAGAGCAATCGGCCTTTTGACGGACACGGGTATCCAATTTAAATAGGTCATAAGGCCAGAATTCGTGCCGTGTGATATCCACCAAGAGCTTCTGGTCGAGACGATAAAAAAGATGAAAAAGCGACTTACTCGGCACTGGATCATTTGCATGTAATGCAGGGATTCCCACAGTAGCTTCGACACAAGCTTGTTCATGTGCTGCATCCATTTTCATCATGGAAGCAGTGAACAAGTCCGTACGCGAAATCAAGAGGGACCATGACTGGAGCAGTAGGTGTGGCAGGCGAGCTACCATTGGGGTTTCCTTCAGACATTGAAGGACAAGGCGAGATAGAAGAATGAGTTGAAGAATTTGGGCGAGAGAACTTGTCAAAGAGAGCTGCACGAGCAGAAACACGAGGGGTGATTAATTCGTCAAAAACAACGGGAGGACCGGAAGAAGTGACCGGTCCGAGAAGAAGTTCTCTGAGACGACGTGCAGTACTAGCAGGGACCACGTTGCTACTGATAAATTTGCCGTGGAATCGAAAGCAAACAGCTCGAGATGGTGTGAGTTCTGCGGTGTAACCGTCTAGAGAATCCGTGGTGTCCTGTGAAGAAAAACAAAAGTTCTCTATCGAGCTCTATGTGAGATAGGAAAAAACTGAGAGGACATGAAGTAATCATAGAGAGTATCTACAGGCTATATACTAATAGAAAACAAAGAAATGTCCAAGTAGCAGTGGCATAAGTCAAAGCTGGGACCCAGTATTGTGAGGTCAAAGCTGTCAGAGGAATGAGAGGTCAAAGCTGAAATAGGAGTGGACTGTGTGGTGGCTTGGTGCATAGACAATGGTCAAATGTGTTTGACCAAGTGTTGTATACTGAAAAGATTGGTTATTTTCACTAGAAGCACTAGTTATTTGTTCTTTCTGATACCTTATGTTCTTAGATTAACTGTAAATCTGCGGAATGGCAGACTTTGAGTGCAAAAAAAAAACTCAAAAAAGTGACGTCATTTTGCAAAGTGAAAACAGCAGCACCTATCGTTTTCACTTTGCAAAATGACATCATCACTTGAGCACCCATGACCAATCACGTGATTTTCATGTGACGATTTTTAATAATATTCTACCTCTGTGTGACGATCGCCATCATCACACCTTTGCGTGACAATCACAATTGTCACACTTATCATTTTTTAATAAAATTTCGAGTTTTTTTCTGTGTTTCTGTTTATATGACGGTCAATAAATTTTTTTTGTGAGCTCGGCAGCTCATGGACAGTTTATTTCAGCTGTCTGCTCAATATAGAACACCAAACAAGCAAAAACAACGGTGACATATTGAGATATCAATGGAAATTCTGATTTTTTTTGTGTTTTCTGTTCATATGTTGGTCAATAAATTTTTTTGTGAGCTCAGCAGCTCATGGATAGTTTATTTCAACTGTCTGCTCAATATGCAACACCAAACAAGCAAAACCAATGGTGAAATACTGAGATTTCAATAAAAGTTTCGATTTTGGTCTTTTTTTTTCTGTTTTTTTGTTCTTGAATCTGCTTTCAACGGCATTCAATCAAAGGCGGATATTCGGCAATCATTGAATCTCCATCGACTTTCACAATCCGTCACAACCTAATGTTCGGCACTACAATCTGAGATGCCGTGACTCTTCACATAAGATCTGATTTTCCAGAAAAGTGACTTCTGAACCTAATCGACACGTTCAGTCTGCATATTATGAATGTGAGCAAGTTTCCATAAAGCGATTGCCGCCATATCTTGAGATTTGCTCAGCCATTCAGTAGACCCTGCTGGCAAAATGATGGGATTTCGATGCAGCATACAAGCGTGAAAATTCTAAGACCCCATTTTGCCTTTCTTCCTTTCATACCACCATGGCTCCCTCTGTCGACAAACCCGCCTACGAGATCGTCCACTTCCTTCACCGTCGTTTCCGCCATTCCTTCACTCCAGGCGGCGGTCAACCTCACACCATCCCCAGAGATGAATTCGCTGACTTCGTCGATGAGGTCTCACTCTCTGTGCAGTTCCTCCACAACGCCGTCTCCACAAAAACACTCCCGACTGTCGCCATCATCTTCTATCGCGAGTGCATCGGGACGCTACTTCTGTCTTTTTCCACTAATCAAGTCCCTGTCCCCGCCTGGTGTCCTGGATGGCCTGACTTAGATAAATTTTTGCATATTCAAGTGCGTAAACTGATCTTATCCGCTTTATCCATTACTAACAAGATTTTTTCCGACCTTTTAGAGCCAGTGGGACCCGTCAACCGATTTACCAAGGTCGTCGGACCATCCTGTGGCTGCGCCACCAGTAAGTGCCACACGACTTTGATACGACTTTTTCTTACCCCTGAGGCCTGTCTTTAGGCTACCCAGCAACAAGATCAACCCTCGACTCAACCTCCTCCATATTCCGCAACTCAAAATCCAATTCCGCCAAGTAATCAACCTTTGTTGGCATCGCCCTCTGGCTTTGGTCTGCCTCAAGCAACTAGAGTCTTAAGATCTAGCACTTCCACCCCCAAAGTACGTGATTTCCTTGTTTACTTTATCTGATCTGATTTTGATTTTAGAATCAGCCTTTCGGCCAACCCTCGACATTACTTCGAAACATTGCTGGGACCCCGATTAACACGGTAAACCCCTCGACGCCCTCCATAAGCACTTCCACTTTGATTCTCTCTCTGCGGAGATCGACTCTTACGACTGTTTTTAGTCTTCAAGAACCGTTCGCCCCAAGTCAAATTTTTCTGCACCACCCATTTCAACACTTTCTGCCAAGACCTCTCCAACCTCCAGCATGAGACAGGGTCGTCTCCCTTTTTGGCTCCTAAACAACCAACTTCAACTTCGACCTCCCAAAATCCGATCAGTGGTCGTTCGTCTCCTGTCGAAGCTCTTTCTTCTCCTGTTGCCGTTCAGGATGACGAGCTGGTTAGCTCTTCTCCTGAACGTCCATTGGCCAGCATGTTTTATAAAACTGCTGCAACACGTCCGATTCCGAACCCAATTTGTCCGGGTACCTTTGCTCCTTATGGAAAACAACGTAAAACCCCGGTCAAACCACCTGTTGCTCGTCCTCCAAGATCTCCCACACCTGAACCCGCACCTCAAACCACTCCGGAGCCTTCAACTTCGGATCCTAAAGGCAAGAAGAGGGCTCGTCCTGAGTCCGATTTTGAGGATGGACCTCAGTCCGATGATCCTCTGCTCGATCCTCCATCGGTGAGTTTCTTTCTCTTTAGTTTTACTAATCGCTCATCTTAACATCCTGTTTTAGATCCCGACTATACGTTTGCCTCCTCGGGAGCATTCGTCCCCTGAAACTATTCAACGTCGTCAAGCTCCACTGTAAGTACTGGATTTTGAACTTTTCCTTTGTTGAATCTGACACTATTTCTCTTCTTAGTCCCACTCAGACCACCGGTACAGCGGGGTCTGATCTTAGAGTCATCAAGAAGCCAAAACTCGTCGAGAAATCCTCCGAGGACAATGCCAACGGTGATGGTTCACAGGACGAGAGCTCTGAGCACGAGCCTGAGCCTGAACCAAAGACCTCCAAGGCTAAAAAGGCCAAGAAGAAGCCTGGCAAGAAGGCCAAGGTCAAGCCCACCACTCCCGCCGTCCGTCGACAACAGCAAGAGCGTTACCGAAATGCTGCCTTTCCAGGTCTTGCTTGGTCCGCAGATCTGCAGCTCCTGGTAATCGACAATGCAGAGGCTTTTAAGAATTTCAAGACCTCCCTTGTCCAAGTAAGTCCGCTTCTTAATATCAGCTCTCTCTTTCACTAAATCTGACTTTATTTTAGATCACCCCAGTCCCTCAGTCCCACACCAATGAGTCTAGGACCTTCTGAGCGTTGAAAATCGACATCCCCGACGGCTTCATCCTGTCCTCCGAGCGGCCTGGGTTCATCTCGATTGACGTACTCAAGCAGATGAACTTCAGCGCACACACAAATCGTCTGGCGTGTTGCTTGTGTATCAGTCAGACTGTGACTAAGGAGTGCGAGGGAAGGGGACCTGGTGAGAAGTGCGTTAACTGTCGCACCGGTTCCTGCTCGACCCATGGCGGATTCCTCCATCAGGAACTTCAATCAATGGTGTCCAGCCGTCAAGTCGTTGAGTCGGCCCCTCGTAAGCTTTTCTTTTCCTCTTTCTGTTACGACGCAAACTGTTATGACACGAACTGTTACGACGCGAACTGTTACGACGCGTCGGTTTAACCCGGGTATTGAGCGCACGGACCATTGGACACCCGGTTACTACCCAGGCGGACCAATTTTTCCCTGGCCAATCACGAAACAGCGGATTCCCAAAATTTCTTTGTCAAATCCCTACTCTTCGGAAACCTACTTACGAATGTCGACGGCGAGACAGACGACCTGACGAACACTCTCGGCAAATAGATATCTTAACATTATTCAAGTACCTACTCAGCATCTCCCCTCGCAACTACATACACCTCTAAATATTTTCTCTTATTTACTTACCTTTCTTTTGGTTTCCCCTCTGCAGTATTTAACTTGTGTAAACTGTAGCTAGAACTCAGCGTCAATATTTCACAAAGTACTCAACCAGATTCAACAAACCAGTAAGCCTGAAAACCTCTCTAGTTTGATTTCAATACCCCATCAATACCCTTTTTCGACTTCATTTCCCGATATCAACTAATTCAGCCATCAAATCTGTCATCCGTCGATCCGGTGATCGATTTCTCAATTAGATTGTTGATTCAATCTAACCTCTTGAGGTTAGTCATACTGCCTAGCGGTCCGAATCGCGACACCAGTTCCTCCAAAACCCCTATCCATTAAATCTCTACTTCTACAAGCTAATTTAATCAACGTACGGAGTACTAGGAACGGCGCGTCCTAACACTTTCTTCATAATATCTGACTCTAACTTTCCTTCTTTAAAATCAGTTATCGCGTCTCAGCTTAATCGGTTATTGTCCCTTCAGGAGAACATGGAAACCGAGGCCCAAGCGATGATGCAATGCATCAACCATTTTGATCGGGAAGTGGTTATCTTGCGAGGCATGATGAAGGATGTCCTTCGAGTGCTTTGGCAGATCGAGCAGGCTAACCCCGACTTTGTCTGGACCAACAAGTTTCTCCTGAGGCTCGCTGAGATCGCAGGCTGGACCATAGCTCCGACTGTTGAGCAAGCGATGGAACTTGCTAGACGGCCTTCGACTGGGATGATGAGGAGGTTTTATGCCATCTACCCCGACACCGCGAGTAAGTTCAACTGATTCAACCTCTTCTATCCGATTTTAACTGACTACTCCTTTCTTCTAGACATCGGTTGCTCTCGCTCAGCTGACGAGGTCGCCTACGAAGCTGAAGGCATGCAGTTACGGTACCCTGATGAGGGTGCTGATTCCGCATCTCAAGCTCTGAGGTCTTCCAGCAGTCGCTGATGGGTCTGGTTGGGTTTTCTTGGACAATTGCGAACATTTTATTATGTTTTTTGTACTTTGTCGTCCCCCCCCCACATACATTTACAAAGCCGCCCTGTCTATACACTTGTAGTCTATTTTGATACATAGCTACTTGTTGTACTTTTATGTGCTTTTATATTGTATCAACAATGTCATCCCTGTGTCCACAGGACACTCTGCTGTTTCTTAGTGCGTGATGAGTGAATCCATGAATTAAATTAGACCAATCAATACTTAACGACTTTAAGAAATTTTCGACCGTTTGACTTAGTCAAAATCTCACTTCTGTCCGTTTTTAGTATAAATTTCTCAAGATTCAATTTGTGAGAATCCGATTCAACTTCATCAGCTACTGACGCTTTTTGGCTACTTCAGCCACAGTTGACTAGTAATTGCATACAAAATTCATTCTCCTTCTGAGTCCGTTTTTGCATAAGTACTTTTACTAGGTAAGTTGTTCTTATGACTTCTCATATCCCGTCGACTGATGACACCGGTCCGTTCTAATTTGACAATTTTGCTTCCGTTATTCCTTTATCCTTCCCTTTTTGCGGCATTCCCATAGTCTGGTTCATTAGCCATAAGGTTGGATTTTGAAATCTACTGATAACAAAAAATTGAAAAATTTTATTGTGCCGGTTCCTTGAATTTTTCCTAAGTTTTTCGTCACGCCATACTACACTATCTCCCCCAAACTAAAATCACAACTGCCCTCAGTTGTTCGCTTAGGTTCGTAGCTCCACGTAGAGGCGATGCCGTACCACCATGGACATACCAGTGGGGTACCCCAGTGCCCCGTTTTTACATACCGGTGGGGTTTTGCCAGACTGGGGTTTTGGCTGGGCATGAACATACCGGGTGGGGTGCCTCCTCCCTTACTTCTGTAGCACTGGGCAGCGCTCAATCCAGGGGGTTTTTTGTAATATTCTGGCTTATATAACCGTGAATTTATCCATTTTGGGTATATCCACATTATAAAAAGAATCATTTTTCCAGAATGGTCACATCGAGTGACACAAAAATGTTTTTGGGCTCGCTTATCCGCTTAGCAGCCCATACAAATACCTCATTTATTAGCTCCCCCTCTCTCACGACAACCATGTCCAACTCGACAGCACTCAAGTACGTTCTGCCTCTCTCCCTCTCATTCTTGACGATGCTTACTCCCTTCTGTAGAGACCAGGCTAACATGTTCCCCACCGCGTCAAAGACTTTGAATGGTAAAGAGCTGAAAATGGGAGAAAGGTAAGTTCCTGTTGTCTCCGATGACCTTCACCCTCTCACCCTTCCATTGCTTGTCAGCGGACTCGTTTGGGAGCACGGAGCGCCTCCCTACTTACCAGCTTCTTACTTGGACCTGGGCCCCTACTTTTTGCCCCAGAATAGCTATGATTCTTGTTGTAATGGTCTTCATAGCAATGAACGCGTACTCTCTCCAGCCAAACCGAAGCTGTAATGGCCCTGCATTATGTAAACTTATTTCTGAGTAGTGTTTCAATAAAAATGTTTGCCCAGCTGTGTTACAAGTGGTGTGCGAAGCGTGGATACATGTCAAAAAGTAATACGGATACATCATAACAAAAGAGATTGAAGAACTGCAGGAGGGAGAGGTATGGACATACCGGTGGGGCGTGTATGGACATACAGGTGGGGTAGGTATAGACATACGGGATGGAGAGTTGTGACGACCAGAAAAAGAAGAGGGGCGGAATGAACATACGAGAGGGGTCAGAAGGTACTTATCGGCAAAACGCAAATTCAGATCCAATCAAGCCTTTTGTTGCTTTTTTTTACCGCTTGGAGCATGTTTTGCTGTTGCCTGTGACCGAGTTTGTTGCTTGACCGACGCTCCGCTGTCGTTCTCCTCGGGATGGCCCCGCTTTCGTCCTCTCTTTGGGAGCTCTTCCAGCTGCTCTTGCAAACTCACAATCTCCTTCTCGAGCGCTGTTTTCTTGCCCTTCTTGCTGGACGAGCCCATGTCAGGGGGAGTTGGGTCAACTGCTCTGCCTTTCCCCTTCTGCTTTGGGATGTGAATACCGGCCTCTTGTACCTTCTTCATAGTGTCCCTCATGTCGCCGGCCAAGAGAATCCAATCCCCTAGGAAGTTGACGCGGTCAAGATAATGAGCCGCACCAACCTGGTAGCTCCGTTGGACCAGGGCAAACATCATGGATACGAACATGAAGAAACCCTTCCGTCCCAAGATCCTATCCAATGGAGCCCAATCGGTGAGCGACCCGTTATCGCCTTCCTCCTCAGGCTTAACGTCTGCCCACCACTCCTGCGTCTGCTTCATCCCTGCCTTTGTCCCCTCCCAATTGCATGTGAGAGTTATGCCTGGGTCCCCGCCATCCTCCAACCAAGAGTCAACAACTTCAGGCCGCTTAGAGGAGAGGATTCTCTCCATACTCCTCAAACCGGAAAGCATCTTCCAGGTCAAGCCAAACTTCCAGCAACTCCTCCCAAGAGTCAAACCAATGATCATCAAAGTCGACTTGGTTCAGCTGTAACTCCATCCTAAACCATCGCATGGCTCTGCTGATCCAGGGACTCCAAGCGTCACAGTTCGGATGATTCCAGATGTTTACTGGGAGTTTGTCGTTGTAGAAGACGGCCTTTGACAGCAGCATGTCGCGATCTGCATTTCGTATATCGTCTGGGGTCATCACCTCGATGTCCATGTACGAGTCCTGGGGGGTTGTCTCCTCCTGTCCCTTCGGCTCCTCTTGTTCCTTCGGCTCCTCCTGTCCCTTCGGCTCCTCTTGTCCCTCCGGCTCCTCCTGTCCCTTCAGCTCCTCCTGTCCCTTCGGCTCCTCCTGTCCCTTCGGCTCCTCCTGTCCCTTCGGCTCCTCTTGTCCCTCCGGCTTCTTCTGTCCCTTTGGCTCCTCTTCTCCCTCTGGCTCCACTTGTCCCTTTGGCTCCACTTGCCCCTCTTCCGTCAACTGATCCACCTCGTCGTCCTCCTGTACATCCACATTGTCGGTTCCAGGGTGTTCTCCTCTCATCTCTCCCTCAACTGCTCCTCCACCCTCTCCCTTTTCACCATCCTTGGTCACCTGCTCTTCAACATCTGCAACAACCTTGCTTGCTCCCTCAGTCTGATCCTCAATCTCCATATCTGGTAGCCGCTCATCTGCCGCTGATGTCTCTGGAACGACTGCTGAAGAAAAGGGCACAAAGGCCGGAGCCAGTTTCGCGACTCTGGCCATGGCTGCCTCGCAGTCTCCATCTTCGTCTGTTGCATCTTGCACAGCCTTGCTCCACACCTGTTGATTGTATAGAGATCCAAGCTTGCTCTGTAAACTGTCGAACAACACCGCCATGTTGCCTTCAGGGTTCTCGGCGTACTTATACCAGCTGATACCGTAATTCTTTTTAAAAAGTACCTGTTAATTAACACGTTGACATTTTGAAAAGTGGCAGTTAAGGCTTACGCACCTACTAGTGGAAGAGGGAAAAATGGCATTTATTACCTGTTTTAGGGTGGGAGCCTTTTCCTTATATGGAATTCCCTATTTGGAAGGTGTTTTAAAGCTAAAACCACCATCAGAGCAAGTGTGAGCCATTGTAAATGTGATTATAAACATAACTAAACAATTATGTAAGCTGTACAGAAAACATCATTTATTGAGCTTATATGCATAGGGAGAGGTCCCTAACCCTAACCCTAACCCTAACTATCCCTAACCCTACCTATCCCTAACCCTAACAAGCTAGTTGCCAGGCAGGTTCGAATCCGGGGGGGCAGATTTACGATGTGGCTGAAATTAACCCGTACTTTTCAAAATGTCGACGTGTTAATTAACACGTACTTTTTAAAAAGAATGTCTGCATCTGGTGCTTATACACCATTGTCCAAGCAGCCGTCAGCAAAGTCTTGGAGTCCCCACCGGTATGTGCTTTCGGGGTGGCCTTGCTACTGGTGTTCTCCTGTGGTGGGCTTGGTATGCCCTTTTTGGTGACGGTATTCCCCTTTGATGGACTGAGTATGTCCTTTCCAGTGACGGAAGCAGTGGCCGACTCCTTGGCCTTGATGGGGCTTGTCTTCGAGACACTGGGTTTGTCCTTCGAGGCAATGGAGGCATCGGTCGACCGCTTGGACTTTCTGGGGGACGTTATGGTGACAGAGTCAAAGGTAGGTCGGAAAGTAGAGTTCGGCCTTGGCTTTGGCCTTGACGTTGTTGAGCTGCCCTCGTTTGTTACTTTTGCAGGTTTGGAAGAAGTCGAGGTGGAGGGGATGTGGGTTACTTTGGAGGAAGTTGAGGTGGAGGTTGATTTTGCTGGCTTGGAAGAAGCCAAGACGGAGGTGTGGGATTTGGAGGCGTGGGATTTGGAGGTGTGGGTATTGGAGGTGTGGGTTTTGGAGGTGTGGGTTTTGGAGGTTAAGATATCCCCCCTTTTACTCGACGAGGAGCCAGTGGTGGTAGCAGCTTTTTT